>JADLZL010002328.1:600000-975466 GCA_015844335.1 Chrysopogon serrulatus | reverse complement strand
GGATGGTTCATCGCAATATAAACTTTTAGCAATTGACAGTCCATCGAGCTCAATTAAATAGGTGAAAAAAAATAAAAGTTGGTCTGAAGGTATAGCTAATGATTGATCATTAGCTATACCTTGATTCACATACACAAAAGTGATAACATTCAAAATTGATGACATTATCTAAACATTGATTCATGTATCGAACAATATACATGTAATGTCACTTAACATCAAAATAGTCCTTGTTTGAAGTATCTGATGAATAAAAAATAAGGTATGGAATGAGTAATCTAACATCTATTAGCACTATGATCAGCTTGGTGTTGACAAGCTGTTGTCCAGCAGCACCCAGAAGTTCCTGAAGAAAAAGATATGGAATGAGTTATCTAACAAAACTAATGGTTCCAATGTACAACTTACAAGGACAGAGATGAGATAGTTTGACAAATACAAGTCACAAATTCAGTTTGCCTCTAGAAATGAAACATCCAATGCTTACCCCCTAGTTGTGTGTTTTAGTTCCAGTATTTCAGATTTCACTACTTGAGTTGATGGTTTCTCAGACATTGCAGCGTTTCAATTCAACAGCAGTCTTAGAGCAAACAACAAAGATAAAGACATGACAAGAGAAGCTAATAAGCCATCCTCTGTCTAATCCGCACATCAAATACTTGTAAATACAGTTTGTAGATCAATAAATTTCATTTGAACAACTATGGATTGATGAGGCAAAGGGAGAGGAGCTGGCTTACCTTGCTGTTATGAATGGAGTAGCCTCCTCTTCTCATGCTACAGAAGACCTGAAAAAGAGAGAAAACATTATTACTTACTACCTTGATACACAAGAATGTGCAAGAATGTCAATATTTTTTTTTTTGGTAAAAGTACATTAAGGACAAATGCTTATAGGTAACTCCAAGTCTCAAGCTCTATAGATAGTATATACATACAATAAATGAATTATGTACTGCTGGCAAAGTTTCAGGTACTGAACTAAATTACTTTTAGCATTCAAGAGTTTTAACTATAGAAATAAGCAATACATGCTACCTATAACAGCTGGCTACCAAAAAGCCTACAGTTACCAATCTTTGCTGCTAGTACTGATTTTCCTAACTCACCACAAATTAGATTAGTTTGGAGTCAAAATAAATAGGTCAAAAACTACATAATATATTACATGTAAATCACACGCAATTAGATGAGCATGATAAAGAATCTACAAGCAATCAGGAGGCTTCATTTCTATACTCATACCTCCAACTTGCAGACCAAACTGAATAGAGACCTCTTCTCGGCGGAATACTATCGAACAACAAGATTGGATGAGTTCAGTACAATGGTCTCTAGAACAAATTTCCATCAGTGATAAAATCTAAAGCAAAAGTAAACAAAAATGTCATATTCATAACTCCACCGGAGGCTCTGCAGCTGCCTGCTACCTTCATGGCTCCAATATTGAGCGACTGAACCGCTTGCCATCATCAGACTGCAAAGCTTATTAAGAAATTTAAGCTCATGGTTCACTCAATACATTCCAAAGGTGCACAAGTCATCATAAACAAGACAGCGACTGCAGTAGAATTCATGCAAGTATTCAGACGTGGAATCGGCCGTTTTGCTCACCAATGACAGCAGCAAAAGCATCACCTTGCTGAATTGTCTTATCCATCAACTCCGGATGGGCTTCAACTTCTTTCAGCCCAATGCAACGAACTGATGACTGATGATAGTTCATTGCAGGAAATAACTAATTTATACAAGTCAAGATCCACCGACTAATTGATAAATATATACAAGACCAACTAATATAAAGTCACTGTAATAGCTAACAGTAAGAACCTGTCCTACAGAACTTTTGCAATCGTGGAAATAAGGCATGGACCTTTTGCACTACAGAGACCAGATATCATGCAAGTACTAATAGACTACTTAACTGAATGACAAACCAAGTTTATAAATAGATTTTTTTCTCAGGTCCATTTTTTTCTTACAGCTTGTAAACACCCCAGTTCTTTCACAGTAATTTTTTTTTAGGAAAGTGCTAGTGCCATATTGAAGGAATGCATTATCTGTTCCTAGACACAGCCTCTGCACTTGGGACAGTACATCGATGTATCCAAACAGAAGCAAATCCTGTACACACTAGCAAGAGAATATAGCTAAATGTCCAAACAAGATTAGAAGCCAAGTAATGACTAATGACAAGGGCTAAATTTAGATTGCAGATCTAAGTGACAATAGGTGAGGGAATAATACCTGAACTACATTGCAAAGTATGAAATACTAATTCTTTTCTCCCAACAGTATGTATGCATCGTACATCACCGAAGAAGACGGAGGGAGCAAACGCACCTGCATGGTTCACTACCGGAATCTGGCTCTTTGCCGAGTGTCAATTGCTTTACCGAGTGTTTTTTTTTTGAGGCGCTCGGCAAAGAGCTCTTTGCCAAGTGCCAAAGAAAAAAAAAACTCGGCAAAAAAAGCACTCGGCAAAGAGCCTTCTTTGCCGAGTGCCAGCAAAAAGCACTCGGCAAAGAGTTCTTTGCCGAGTGCTTTTTTCGGCACTCGGCAAAGAGGCCTCTTTGCCGAGTGTTATTTTTTGGCACTCGGCAAAAAGGTCTTTACTTGAGTGTTTTATTTTTACACTCGGCAAAGACAGATTTCAGAGTATATTTTGGAGCAGTAAATTAATTTAAATAAAAAAAATTTCAACTACAAAGTTGTATAACTTTTCAAGATCTACAACTTTTCTTTTTGGCCATTTCTTAATTTGACAAAGTAAAATTAAATCTATTTACAAATCTCACATATCTCTCTCGTAGTTTACGAAACTACAAGAGAGATATATAAGATTTGTGAACAATGTTTCTACCACTATGTCGGATGATCAAATGACCAAAATGAAAGATGTAGGTGTTGTGAAATTATACAACTTTGTAGTTGAATACATTTTAATTTGAATTAATTTTGCTAACGAAAAGTACAGTCGCATTTCTCAAATTTGAAATTTGAATTTTTGAAAGTATCTCGGATGGAGAAACATCCAAAATAAAAGTTATAGATCTCGAAAAGTTATAAAACTTTGTAGTTGACAACTTTTTCATTTGAATTTATCTTATCATGCGAAATCGCATCGAATCCGTTGAAATTTGAAATTCAAATTTTATAAACGACCTCGGATGGAAAAACTCCTTAAATAAAAATTATAGATCTCGAAAAGTTATAAAACTTTATAGTTGACAAGTTTTTTATTTGAAATCGTTTAGAGTCTCAAACAAGCAATTTTCACTTGATTTTGCATAATATTTAGGGAACCCAAATGAAGTGTAGACACTAGTGACTGTGTAGTGTAGTGGTAGGGGAGGTTCCGCGCGAGGGAGAGGTCATGAGTTCGAATCCCGCTCGACACGAAGTCTCGAAAAATGCCACAAAAAATCCTGCTAGATAGAGAAGAATGGGTGTTAGTCGGTGGGGCCCTCCCCCGATTAAAAAATTTTTTTTTGCTATTATTTTCGGGTTTTTTTTTTATTTTGATCTTTGCCGAGTGTCGGGCACTCGGCAAAGGCTTTGCCGAGTGCCCGAAAAAAACACTCGGCAAAGAGGTCTTTGCCGACGGATTCTTTGCCGAGTGGCCTTTGCCGAGTGTAATATGGGCTTTGCCGAGTGCATGGGGCACTCGGCAAAGAAAGGAAATCCGGTAGTGGTTAGGGTGTAGTCTCCGTTGGACTTCCACAGCTAGCGGCGTGGAAGTGGTGGTCGGCCTGCAGGATTTTAGCGAGCACAACGATGGAGAGAAGGAGGTGACGACCTTGGCGCTTAGACTACGTCGATGAGCCCAACCGGCGCCGGCCGGCGTTGCCAAAGATGGCGGCACGGATGGCAGTCTAGATCCTGCTCACACGGGCTCCGCTACAGCTTGTTAGGGCATCTCCAATGACCTTTTTGAAATCGCCAGCTCAAATCATATAGAATACCAAAAGAATATGAAGTAGCTTGACAGGATAGCAAAAAGCTAGAGAGGTCAGTGACACAGATAGTATCAGACTGTGCGAGCTAAAGCGTCGAGAACTTCGCTAAGCGCTTATGTTTCTTACACTCTCTCTTCAACAATTAATAAAATATGCTTCTAGCTAGCGATTTGTACTCCCCGTTGGACACGCCCTTATAGGTGCGGCGGCGAAGTCGAGATCTTGGGGAAGGCGGTGTGGCGCTGGATTTTTGAGGAGCTGCGGCATGTGGCGGCAAATGCCGAGGCATCGGCGTGTGAGGATGCAGCGGGGGCCATCCAGCCCAGGCGCCGATGCCGAGGTGGTGGCGGCGGCCATCCAGCCCGGCGCTAGAACGCCGAGGTGGAGGCTGCGGACGTCCAGCCCGGCGCTAGGACAACGAGGTGGAGGTGGTGGACATCCAAATGGGGCGGTGGCGTGTGGCGGCCTTGGTGCGGCGAATTAGTGCGGCGGGCGGCTGGGCGGCGAACTGAGATGCGTATGTTTTTTTCCCCATTGTAGCTGCGTGTGTGGTGCCTGGATGGTGGAGGTTAGGGTTTCGAGGGAATTATTATTGGGCCAAAAGAGGGTGGGAGAAGCCTTTCAGAGCACACCATGGGCCGGCTTTGTTCAGTAACGGACGGTCTGACCCAAAGACTAAGATATAGCAACAGACTGTTCAACGCGAAAGCTAAATATTTATAACAACGGACTATCCATCGCCGTATTCAGCTTTAGCAACTGACCGTGAGTCACAAACTTTTAGCGACTCACCGTCCAATGCTAATTAACAACTTTTCGCAACTGCAGTCAGTTGCTGATTAAGGGTTGTGGTGTAGTGCTAGCAGTGACTCAAGAAGTTTGCAACTCATTTCAGTAGGTGATCGTGAAATGGTGCCTTCTTTTTTCGTGTGCTGCTAGTTGTAATGATGATTTAATAACATGGTTGTAACCTTCATGGTACATAATATTATACATATTAATACAGAAGAAGCATGGCAAACTTGGTTTTATGAGTTGGAGAGGACACACGACCAGGCAAACTCCTTAGAAAAAGGTACTCTTGAGACGCTACAACTGAAAGGCTTTAGGAAGCTTGTAAGGTTGAATATATATATCTCTAACAGAAATATTCTCTTAGATGCTAGACATCTCTACAGCTAAAAGAATTATCTGTCAAGCCCATCCATGTTTCTTAATCTTTATCATTAGTAAATAATTAAGAGTTATTAGGATGTTATATTATTGTTTAGTAATTATGATGTCAGGATTAACTTTGATAAGTGCTAATATGCTAATTAGTGCATGTGTTTTGTATACTTTTCTCCCTCTGTAAGATGTAGTCAAATATGGCATGGTCATCCAAACTATAAGTTGGTAAATTCATTTATTCTATTTTGCACGTTTGACTTATAAATCTGGCCTTAATGGTATGTCTCTCTTGATACACACCATCTCTTTCATAACGTGACGTATCCTAATATACATCCAATGGCCCACAACATGAGGGCATGTGCCCCTAAGGGCAAAAAATTGGGTTCTGTTGGGCATGGAAGTCAGGACAACACAACACATGGATGGGTACATCTAGAAGTGCTTGAATCGATCTTAGTATTATCAATAGATAACAGAGTACTCTATTCATATATCCCCGGCATATATTAGGGGTGAGCGTGATAACCAAAGAGCGCCGATTTTCATTTAATCGTCGCGGATGTCTTAATGCCCGGCGTCCTTTCGTTTGCTAAGTAAACACCGCAGGAAACGTCGTTAGATGCATTCCGTACGTACGTGGAGTGGAGGCGACGGAATAGTCTTAATGCCCGGTGTCCTTTCATTTGCCCAAGTAAACGCCGTAGGAAACGTCGTTAGATGCATTCGTACGTACGAGGACGGAGTATTTGAAGCAGCGAGATAGGCTACGGATTTTAACGGGAGGGACGGAGGGAGTAATTCAAGCGACGGCGAACGGTGCAGTAGTGAAGGCGGCAACGAGCTCGAGGAGTCACGGGCGTCTAGGGATGAGGTGAGCGCGTGCGCGTGGCCCCGGACTAAGACGATGGAGATTTGTGAATTTTTTTCTCAAGTGCTGGATATATATGAATGGAGGGAGTAGTGGTTTTCAAATTAAATCGGTCTCTAAAAACCATTTATATTATAACGTCTCCTAGAAATTATTTGTGCATGCACCATGCAGCAGCGGCATTAATTGCATTGGCAGCACCACACCCGCACGGGCGCTGGAGCTGCAGTCTTGCCTGTAATCTTGAGCATGCAGCCTTAGGCCCGTTGGCACGGCACGGGCCCGTTGATTTCGGCCCGGTCCGAAGCACGGCACGGCACGAATTTATAGGGCTTAAGGCCGGCACGGTCCTGTTAGCGGGCCGTGCCTGGGCCGCCAATGAAGCCCGTGGGCCGGCACGGCACGGCCCGCTAATTGTATAAGGCCTATGGAGGCCCGTTCAACTGAGGGGGCGGGGCGGGTGTACCGTATATAACCCCCCCGCCGCAGCGCGTCGCCCCCCTCCTAACCCTAGCTCCCCTTCCCCGCCGCCTGGCCGCCTCCGGCTCTCGCTGTCCGCTCCGTCTCCTTACTTGCCTCCGCCTCGGCGCCTCAGTCCATCGGCGGCGGCCGCCCCGGTCCTCGCCACCTCGGCACCTCTCCACACTCGTGCTGCGGCGACCTCTCCACCTCCTCCAACCCTAGCTCCACGCCTCTAGAGCTCCACCCCCGAACCCTAACCCTATTCCCCACACCTATTCCGCCTCCACCTCCGGCTCCGTCCAGCGACCCAGATTCACCGGTCGCCACCTCTTCGTGGTGGTCTCGGCGACATCTTCAACGGCGATCGCCACTCGCCCGATCGGCCTTGTTCTTTGGATGGGGTTTGTAACGTTAAAGTCAATGATAGTCGCCTCTACTTGGGGTTGTCCTCCTCCCACCGTCGCCGTGCCGTCCCTGCAGTCTCGTAACCTCTCTCCCTCGCTGTCTCTCGTCTGCCTACTCCGGCGACCTCTACAACGCCGGTTCTTCTATATCTGCCACTGCCTACTCGTACATCTGTTCCTCTGTTTTCTTTTCTTCTTCCTCCTCCTTAGCTCTCTGCCTCTCTTCCTCCTCCTGATCTCGTTGTTCGACGTACGTTGGTGTGGTGTGTTGTCCTGTCGCAGTGAGTCATCTTCTTCTCCGAGTCCGTCTGTCCCTATCCGGTACCGGGCTCCGGCTCAGCAGGTACGTTCACCATCTCTCCCTAGCATCCTTGTGCTGTTGTTCAGGCTATTCGTTGAATGTTGTATGTTGTTAGGGTCTGGTTAGGAGTATTTTATTGCTTCAGTCTTGCAATGGTTAGAAGAGATTTGCTTCAGTCTTGCACTGGTTAGGAGTTTTTTTTTTTTATTCAACTGTCTTTAGGGTCACTGTTTTGTGGATAATGCTGCTACTATTGTTTCATTGCTAGAGTATCTGGTGCTTAGGGGTGCCTTGTAGTTTATTGTTTCAACTGTCTTAATGGTCACTGTATTGTGGAGGCCCCTCCTATTTAGTTTCATAGGATTTTGAGGGGTGCTTTGTAGTTTATTTAGTTTTATAGTCCCTAAATTGCACTGAATAGGAGCATTTTGGTCTTTATTCAACTGTTTGAATGTGTCTCATTACTAACACTTGCTCTGTCTCTGCTCTGCTTTTCATTGCGGGGGAGGCAGCCGATGCCTTTGGCATCGTCTTTGTAGCCGCCGGTGCCGTTGAGGAACGGTGCCGAGGGATTGGCATGGACGACAACGATGTCGGCCACTACCCACGGACCATCAATGAAGAACTCATTGAGCTAGGACAAGTCCCCGACGATGTAGACGACATGGGAGATGCTCAGGCTGTCCTTTTCGGTAGCTCTGATGCTCCGATCGCTGTGGATGGGGATTTGCCGCCTAGTGATGTTGCCGGCTCCAATGAGACCGACTCAGTGGAAACGCCCGCCAAAGTGGGGCGCCGCTCTAAATGTTGGAATCACTTTACTGAGGTAAAGGTAATGGTAAATGGTAAGAAAGTGCGCACTCATGGTATTTGCAAGTACTTGTAAGACAAAATTGTGTCTATTTCTGGTGCTGGCACTTTGGACACTTGACTAGGCATGCTAATTCTTGTTTAAAAAAGGCAAATAATGCTGCTATGGTTCAATCTAGGCTTGCTATGAACCCCGATGGATCGTATATAGGAACCGGGAATACAACCCTGATGTGGCTAGGGCTGAGCTTTGTCGTTTGATTGCTAGACTTGATTTGCCGTTGTCTGTAGCTGATTCTGATGCTTGGGATGATTACATTGTGCGTGCTCACAACCCTAGATACAAAAGAGTCTCAATATGGACCACTGCTAGGGACCTTGGTAAGCTATACAATGAAAAAGCTAATCACCTAAAAAATGTTGTTTTCCCTGGTGTGAATTTTGTTTGTTTGACTTCTGATATATGGTCTGGCAATGCTAAAGAGGATTACCTAACTGTTGTTGCTCACTACATTACTGCTGATTGGGAAATTAAAAAATCTGTCATAGGATTCAAATTGATTGAAGTTTCTCATAATGGTATTAACATTGCTGAAAGGATTGGTTCTGTTCTTCAAGAATGGGGTTTGACTGACAAAGTTTTTTCTATTAGTCTTGATAATGCATCTGCTAATACAACTGCCATGCTTACATTGTCACCTATGCTTTCTAAGTACTTAGGGTATGATGTTGATCCTAGGGACCCTACTAAAAAAATTATTATGTTGTGCATCAGCGCTGTGCATGCCATATTTTAAACTTGATGGTCCAAGATGGCTTGAATGGGGTCACTTCTGTTTGTATTGATGTGTTTAGGACTGCTATTAGTTTCCTGAATTTATCCAATGTTAGAATTGATGAATTTAGCACTTTTTGCAAAGCTAAGGGAATGAGGCCTTGCAAGTTTTCTTTAGACATTCCAGTTAGATGGAACTCAACCTATCTTATGCTTAAACATCTCATTCCATATAAGGTGCCTTTTTCTTTCTTCATTAATAGTAATTATGGCTACCCACTAATAAATGATCAACATTGGTACCTTGCTGAAAAGATGTTACAGTTTCTTGAATTGTTCTATGACTCCACAGTTGCCCTGTCTGGTGTTTATTATCCCACTGCTCCTTTGGTTCTGCATCATATACTTGAAATTGCTAGCCATTTTACTGATTTTGAACATGACAACAATCTTAGTGATTTCATAGGACCAATGAGAGCTAAGTTCCTTAAGTACTGGAAAAACATTCCACTGTTATATGCATTTGCTTTTGTTCTGGACCCTAGGGCTAAGATGAGAGGTCTCTCTAATGTTTTGCAACTACTTGGTCAGTCTAACCAATGCTCTTATAATCAGTATTATCTTGAGGTTAAAACTGAGTTGTATAAGCTATATGGCAAGTATGAATCCAAACTTGGTGCATCTAGGCCAGTTAGGAACACACATATTTCTGGCATAACAGGTAAAAGGAAGCAAGCTTGGGGGAAAATATTTGGAGCACCATCTCCAACTGGTACTGCTGCTGGTTCTTGTGATAGTAGTGCTGGTGGTTCATCCAACACTGACACTGCACTGTCTGGTGCAAATGAGTTAACTGTGTACCTGGACAGTGACACAGTTGTGGCCTATGAGGATGATTTTGATATCATCAATTGGTGGCATGAGCATAAACTAACCTATCCTGTTCTGTCTGTCATGGCTAAAGATATAATGTCTGCTTCTGTTTCTACTACTTCTTCGGAGTCTGTTTTTAGTCTTTCTGGCAGGATCATCGAAGAACGAAGACGGCGACCGAGCCCGAGACAGTTGAGATGCTGGTGTCCATCAAGGATTGGGAGCTTGGTGAACAAAGAGGGCAGCATGCTGTGGAGGACAAAGACCTGGAGGACACTTTCAAGAACCAATGGCTTGAAGAAGATAGTGCTACTGAACCAAGAGCTGGAGGACAAACCTGAGTGATTTGCTTTTGTGAGATGTGACAATGTGAGCTGAGTAAGCTGTGAGAGTATAAACTTGGAGTGATCAGTTGTAATAACTTAAATATTTTGCACCTAATTAAAAAGAGCTGGTCAGTACTCTTTTTTTTTCTAGGGTTTCTCACAAGGGTGAGTTTTACCTAGAAAGGTTTTTAATGAGGCGGCATTGCACGAACAGCTCTAAATTTGGTTAAATTCTGTGTCTTTTGCCTTGGTTGAAAACTGTGAAGTGAACTGCAATTTTGAATAATGTTTGCTGATGACCTTAGTTATCTGTGAGTGAAGTCAATTTTGAGATGATTTTGAATAATGTATGCTGGTGAGCTCGGTTATCTGTGAGTTGAAGGCAACTTTGAGATGATCTGAATAATTTATGCTGGTGTTTTTTAAAATTCAAAGAAAGACAAATATGCTGGTGGTTTTTGTATTGCAGGGCCTAGGGCCGGCCCTAAGCTGTCATAGGACCGGGCTTTTTAGGCTGGCACGGCCCTAAAAAGGCCCTTAGGACCGTGCTTGGGCCGGCAACCAGGCCCGTAGGGCCACTTTGGCACGGCACGGTGGGCCTTAAGGCCCTATAGGGCCGTGCCTGGCACGGGCCAGGACCGGGCCGGGCCGTGCCGGCCCGTTGCTCATATATACTTGCCTGGCGGTGGCGCCGGCCGATGGATCCTGGTGTGGCGCTTGAAGGGGAATCACACCAATTCCAGCCGGATTTTGATGACGACAAGACTGAACGAACTAAATAAATTACTCCCTCCGTTTCAAATTGTAAGTCGCTAAGCGTTTGTTCTTAAATCAAATTGCTCCCCCGGCAAATCATCTGACAAAAAGACGGATGCAGAGCACGGCTGCCGCGGCTGCTACGAACAGCAACGACACGACGGCGGCGACGTTCCCAGTCCCAATCTTCGTCGCCACCTTCGCCTGCTTTTGCTGCTGCCGCCGCCGAGAACTTGGCTTTCCCTCACGTCGGCGGCCGCCGTCTCGGCGCGGCTCGTGGTGGCGGATGGAGACGCGGGGGCCGGGGTCCCTCATGGCGACCTTGCTGCCGAGACCAGCACGGCGTTGGTGACCCCTTGCACGTTGTTGTTCACGTAGATGTTGACGCACTTGCCGTGCCCGCCGCGGCAGCCGCAGCAACTTGCCGCCGGCGCGCGGCGCGCGACGACGGACATGGTCGCCCCCGTGCTCGTCAGCCCTCGGCGGCGAGGCGGCCCCAGCTTGGCGGGGAGGCGCCAGCGCCGGCGTCCCCAGCTGCAACACCCATATCTATGCTAGCCAGCTAGCTGAAACAACTGACCAAGAGAAATGGCAACATGCGTGTACAACGTGACACTAGCTAAGCTAGCAGCAATGCATCTGCTGGACGACGACATTACTGCATCCCTGCAGCCAGGCTGCAGCTTCAGTTATAGGACCGGCCGGAGAGCATGGCATTGTATTGTTGTATTGTACTGTACACGTTAAATGTAAAAGCGGGGGTTGCTGTGAGGCAAAGCAAAGCATAGGAATCAACGCATGCATGGACAGAATCGCCGTGCCTTGCAGTTGCGGTAGGTATAGTACATGGTGCACGCCAAGCATTTTCCAGCTAGAGCATCCGCGCATCGTGTGAGCAGTTGTCATCCTGTGTAACCAAGTCAAATACAGGTCCAAGTTGTGTTGACCATGTGATAATCATCCGCGGGATCCCTGCATTCGCTATGGTCCCACAAGAGCATAGCCCCGTGATGCATGATATGTCAATCGTTACTCCTTGTATTTTCCATATCAGTAAAGTTGTCGACACATTCGATGCAAAAAATTTGTAACGATTGAGGAAATAGTTAATCCAATGTGCCACGTCTGGCTCGTGGAGAGTAGTCCATCAGTGGGTTCGGTCTGCAAGGCAGGTGGACCTCGACCAAGTGGAGGAAGGACTAAATGATGAGTTTTAGTAGCTCTAACCGGGATTAAAGTTTAAATTAGTTTTGGATCTAACTCTGGTTAGACGTAAAAATAAAAAATTGAAGATTTGTTTACTATTGGTGCAGGTTTAATTTTCTAACCATATTAGTTATTACCGCTTTTTATTAAGTGTGTGCTAATAATTTGTGTGAGATAAAAGCGTAATTTATTTAATAGTGCTAGAATCGTAGATATGCATGTACTTCATATATCATGATTAATTTCGCAAAGGCCTAATTTTCCAACACTACTTCATTTCACATGTTTCTATTACAAATTGAGTAGTGGTTGCCGGCCTTCCCTTTGTTTATTGGCCGTCGCGTTACAAAGTGACAATATAATACGGTACACGCGCACCATGACGTCATTGGAATTAACGATATCGAAACAAACACCCGTTTTGCTGGAAGACACCAAGCAAAAAGTGACGACACAAGGCGTGAAGGTGACAACCCTTTCTTGCCTGGACATCACCACATACATAAAACCTGCATTGCATCGATGAATCACACACACGATCGAGCGTCGTCCTCCTCTCATCGATCATGCCGCCCTCCTCCTTCCACCGCGCTCTCTACCACGGTGATGCGGCGCGCAGGGAGCTAGTTCTACTACTAGTCGTCCTCTCCGTGGTCGTCGTCGCCTTGGCGTCCTCCGCCTCGGCCATCGACAACAGCAACCTCACCGCCGGGTTCGTCCAGGTGGATCTCCCGGAGGGCAACTTCGTAGTGCAGAGCCCCTACGACGTGCCGGAGAACCAGCGGTACAGCTACGACAACGTCACCGGCGTGCGCACCTTCTTGGTGTACGCCGGCGACAAGCCCTTCAACACCGTCACCGGCACCAATCCCCGCACCGAAGTCCGCCTCACCGTAAGCATGCAACCACCACCACCGAAGCAACCACGAGCTCGTTCGTTCACTTCATCATCATCGATTCCTCCTCCAATCTCTCCATGATCGTTTGCAAATTGCAATTGCAGGGCCACGACTACTCGTCGGGGGTGTGGCAGTTCGAGGGCTATGGCTACGTGCCGGCGGGGACCTCCGGCGCGTCGGTGATGCAGATCCACAACGAGGACGCCGGCGCGCGCGCCACGACGATGATGCTGCACGTCTACAACGGCACGCTGCGGTGGTACAGCGGCGAGGCCGTGGAGGATGGCGTCTACGACCGCTGGTTCCGCCTCAACGTCGTGCACGACGTCGGCGCGTCGACGGTCGCCGTGTACGTCGACGGCGCGCCCAGGCTCGCCTTCAACGTGACGCCCAGCAAGTCGCACTACTTCAAGTTCGGGGTGTACATGCAGCACCACGACGTGTCGCCGCTCATGGTGTCGCGATGGAGGAACATCACCGTGTACACGAAACCCTAGTAACTGGCTACTAGCTAGCCGCCTTGTAGTTGAAATTTAAAATGGTTTCGAACAATGTAGTGCCGATCGAGCTACAGACAGCTAGTAGGAGATTATATGTTGCGGATCCCACATAAAAATAAACTCAACGAAAAAAATGTGTTTCTATCATAATGTTTTAGTTGGGGAGATTATATTTTTGCCCCATGGGTGTCAATTTTCTGCGGTTGTAGCTACGAGAGCAGTAGGGCAGGCTTAGGCCCCCTTTGGCATAAATTCGAGTGTTCCAGATTTCTTGACAAATCACTATATTACGCACTGTAGCTGTACTGTTCATCAAATCTATTTTTATCTCTCTTTTCTTTCTCTCACTGACACGCTGCACTGTTCATCAAAGCTAGAGGAGTTTTTTTTTTTTTTTTTCCGCGGGCTCTAGCTCCTGCACACTACAGTATGCTACAGTATAGGAGCTGAAGTTGGCGGGAGCCTGGCCAAAGAGCCCCTTAGCTTGTTGCCAAAACTGGAACGAGGCACTAAGGCTGAGTAAATTAAAACAAGAGTAAAGTTTACGATCGGTCCTTGAATTTGTACACATGTGTTATCTCGGTCTCCAAACAAAAAATTGTCATTTCGGTCCTTAAATTTTTGAGCCTCATATTCGAACAAATAGGTATGGAGGCCTTATACTACTTGGTCAGAGCGTAAGCTAGTGATGCTTTCGGCTACTAGACTTTAGCTATCTAGGTCGCGGCACTCAACGGCTTCGCCTAGCAGCACAATACTTCTATATTGCTTTGAGCTCTCCAATCACATTTTTTTTCGGTGTCATGTCTAAAATTATTTGGTTCTCCTTTAAAGAGTCTTAGGGTAGGATTTGACATCAAATGAAACGCAGGGTATTTTTGAATAGGATTCCACTGGGGGTAGAGATAAACATGTCAAATTTTTATATTGACTTTCGTCCTTTGGGGTTTATGAATAGTAAAAAGAAAATGGCAATTCAGAAACAGCTCCCAAAGATGTCGAAGGGTTTTCTTTAATAAGATTTTCGGTTTTTTGCAGACGTGATGCATCCTCCTACGAGATCAAAATTCCAGGTTTTTGGAGGACAAGCTTGAGATTTTTTTTGAAAAAAAAAACACAAGCGCTGCCGAAGAAATAGCTGGCGTATTTGTCGTAAAAAGTTGATGATCTGGAGGTTGAACGAACTCTGAAGAGCGTTGGTTTCAGAAGCTGCCGTTGTCGTGGCTAGCTGTTTTCTGCCTTTCTTTTGTTCCCTGGCTTCGGTCCTGTCAGGTGTTAGGCTCTCTTTAGTGGTGCATTAGTGGCATTTCTTGTCTACTTCCTCCATCTCGCTATCTCCATCGTTTGAAAATCGTACCCCACCCCCCCTCTCAGTTGTGCTTCCCGAGCACAACAAAGCTTGTGGGACAGAAAGAATAGTATTCTGGAGGTTCGTAGGTCTTTGATGGAGTGTTGCTCTTTAGAGTCCTTTATAGCTACACTAGCATGCCGTGGCTATTTGCTTTGTTAGTTTGTATTTTCTGCTTTTGGCAATCCTTTTTTTTCGGAACTCACGTGTTTTTTATAGGGTTTACCTTTGAAAATAATATTTTATTTAACAGTAGTAGTATATATACACTACATCTACAATAACTTATATTCGAAATATAATTTCGCAAAATTTCCCAATAGTACTTCATTTTCACATGTGAGACTAGATTCCATTTCCATCATCAAACTGGGTAGTGGTTGCCGGCCTTCCCTTAATTTCTTTGGCCGTCGCGTTACAAACTGATAATATATAATAATACACACCATGATGCCAGGATTGACAATATCGAAACAAACAACTGGTTGTGATGAAGGTGACAACCCCTTCTTGCTTGGACATCAACACCGACAATCCCACATATAACCACGCACACTCTTGCATTGCATAATCCCACATAGGTCCTCTCATCGATCATGGCCATGGTTTCCTTCCACCGCGCTCTCGACGGTGGCGAACCCGAGCGCGCGGAGCTAGCGCTACTAGTCTTATCCCTGATCGCCGCCGCCTTGGCGTCCTCCGCCTCGGCCACCGATGGCTGCAGCAGCAACCTCACCGCCGGGTTCGTCCAGGTGGAGCTCACGGAGGGCAACTTCAAGGTGCAGAGCCCCTACGACGTGCCGGAGAACCAGCGGTACAGCTACGACAACGCCACCGGCGTGCGCACCTTCTTGGTGTACGCCGGCGACAAGCCCTTCAACAACGTCACCGCCACCAATCCCCGCACCGAAGTCCGCCTCGCCGTAAGGAAGCACTGCACACCCAAAGCAACCATGGCCGGCCGGGTTCACTACCTTCCTCACCAGTTTCTTCTCCAATCTCATCATGATCGTTTGCTTTGCAATCGCAGGGCCACGACTACTCGTCGGGGGTGTGGCAGTTCGAAGGCTACGGCTACGTGCCGATGGGGACCTCCGGCGCGTCGGTGATGCAGATCCACAACGAGCAGGGCGCCGCGCACGCCACGGTGCTGATGCTGCACGTCTACAACGGCACGCTGCGGTACTACAGCGGCGTGGCCGTGGAGGACCGCATCTACGACCGCTGGTTCCGCCTCAACGTCGTGCACGACGTCGGCGCGTCCACGGTCGCCGTGTACGTCGACGGCGCGCCCAGGCTAACCGTCGACGTCATTCCCAGCGCGTCACACTACTTCAAGTTCGGGGTGTACATGCAGCACCACGACGTGTCGCCGCTCATGGAGTCGCGCTGGAGGAACATCACCGTGTACACCAAACCCTAGTTTTACTAGTCGTCACAGTAGACTAATATATATGTATCCATTTGAGTTGAGATTTTAAAACGGTTTCAAATACTAGTGCCGATCGAACTATAGACAGCTAGTACGTAGGAGTACTTGCTGTGTTTGATCCCTCGAAAAACTCATAATGAAAAATAATTGTTTTTGTCACTGTTTTAGTTGAGGAGATTATATATTTTTGTCCCATGAGTGTCGCTATTCTACGGCTGTAGCTGTAGCTATCAAAGCAGGGAAGTCTTAGCTTTTGCTGCTGGAGCTGGAATCAGGAAGAACCGAGGCCGGCAGGCGCGTCATGGCATCTGGTGGGCGTGCGTCGTTACAAATTCCGAGCTTGGACAAATGAAAGCCAACAACACGATGAGTAAATTAAGACAACTTATATTTCTCCAAGGCAAACCTAACAAAAATTTGCATTCATTCGCTGTTACATACAGAATTCAGAGAAACCCACCCACTTGTGTTTCCACTAGCTGTGGAGATGGTGCGGATGTCCTATGGAACCAACACCAAGGACAATCTTAGTGGAAGAAGCTTCATCAGAGATTTATTTGCATGCATTTAATGTGCTGCCACATAAGCGTCTTTTTTATGTTGTGGCAACGTTTTTTAGAAGAGAGGAAGTGAGTTTTATGGTGATAAAATTTTCTTGGCACGATTACCAATTCTATGAGATGAAATAATTAAATTAAACAATGTCATGAATTTCTCACTGAGACTCGCATAAAAACCATTTTAGGAGATGGGGAGTTTCATTTTTGAAGGTGGCGCTTTTATCTGATCATCTCTGTGAACAATTTTAGGAGCCACTCAAAGGACATGTCCCTGCCCTTGAAATAGATTGAGATGGGCCTCTTAAGTAGATCATCTCTGTAATTGGCTCTTTTCTAGAGGTGCCCCTCCATTAAAAGACCCACATCTGAAAATCAATTTATTGTGGTAAGTCTCTTAATAGGGCTGCCTTTGAATACAGGACCATTTTCTATAACAATGGCCGAGCATCTCCAACAACTCCCTAAATCAACTTGGTATTCTTATAAACTTGGCAAAAACACAAAAAACCCTCTCCAACAACTTGGCAAATCAACTTGCTAAATTTCCCAAGTTGCTATCTAAAGGCCTCTACTGCCGAGATTTGCCCAGTTGCTATCCCCCTCTATCCAGGCCGCCGCATCTCGTCATTGACCTCAACGAGGCGCCATCGCCGCCGCCCGGGCGACACCCCCTCCCGGCGCAGGCCCTGTCGCCGCCGCCGCGGGAGTTGGCTCCACCCGTCCCCGAGCCTCGCTTCCCCAGCCTCCTCCTCCGCCCAGCTTCCTCCTCTGCTGCCGCCACGCCTGAGCTCCAGCCAGCGCCCGCCCTAGTTCCACGGGTCCGCGTAATTGAGCGGCACCGGTCCATCACAGGGAGAGCCAGGGCAACCGGAGGGTGCGCCTGGGATCCCTATGGCTCCTGGCGCCTTCGTCACGCCGCCACCGTGTTATCAGGCGGTCGGCCCGAGCACGACCGTCGCCTCATCTGCTCTGCTCGCCGACGGAAGGCGTAAGAAAGAGGACTGATGCACAATTTTATTACACTTCCCGGACCTCTGTGCAAAACTCTAGGGACTCATATGATCAGATTTTTTGATTTTAGCAAGTTGGAATAGCAAATTATTGGAGAGAGCTCTTTTTTTTGACTTGCCAAATGAAATAGCAACTTGCTAAATCACACAATTTAGCAAGTCAATTATTCCAAGTTCTTGGAGATGCTCAAGCACATCGCGACAATATCGGCCCAACCCATTGGAACACACCCTAACCGCTATATTCCTCATGCCAACTCGTCGCCATCGCCCCTCTATACCCACCACTGCCATCCACATGTCATACTCTCCCTCGATGGCGATCCTCCATTTCTCTCTGCTTCATAGCTCATCCCCATGGCACGGTGCTCCTAGCGCAGCTCATAGGAATATTGGCAAGAGGGCGAGGATGACACAAAGATGAGTGGATTAGGCTGTGCCGCTCCCCAATTTCTTGGATCCAGTCGGATCCATGCTTGACAGGTAACAACGTCGGACCGTAGGTGTGGCATTCCTCTTTCCTTCTTGTTCTCTTCTCTCTCCATCTCCAATGGCTTTGTTGTGTGGCTTTGCCCCTAGCTAAAATATATTGCTAGCTATTAAAAAAACCTCTAGCTGTTCAAACAGTGTCTAGCTTATAGTCCATTTTAAGCTATTCAATCACACTTTTTTATCACACATCTTACAAAAAAACTATTAGCTGATATTCTCCACCTAATGCAGCTTATAAAAATTTTGGCTGATCCAAATGGAGTCCATGTGCAGTTTTAAATCATGATCAAATCGATGGCTGGAATGGGTAGCACACCACCGTGGCAAACCTCCTTCGATTGACATCGAAATTAATCAAGACAAAAGAGAGTATCAAAATTAATCAAGACAAATGAGAGTTATGCACCATATACAAGTGGTGAGCCGCCTGTGTACCAGTGCCTATTTACCTCCTACTAGTAATTTTCCTCTAAAAAGATATATTTAGCCAGTTATTTTGGCAAGCAATAAAAAGTAAATATATATTGGCAATCAATTCCTATTTTTGAAACACTGCTCTGCAAATATGCATTCATAATTGTTGATGCTATAGAACAAATACCTAGTTTGTATATATGTAACAGTGTTCGTTTCAGCTTATCAACCATTAAAACAGTATTTTTCTCTCACAAAAAATTAGTTATGTCAGCTTATCAATCGGCTTATAAGTCCTGCCAAACAGGACATCTGTGCTGGAATTCAGAATTATTTGTATACAAAATTACAAACAAATTGAATATGAGTATATGATCTGTTAATTAAGATCTCTCTCAATTATCATCATCACCGGTTAGTATCAATTTCAATCCTTAATGAAGCGGATTTAATTGGACAAACATTTCTATGGACATCTATGACATGATGCGGATGAACCGGATTCAATGCAGTGACCGGTCAGTGTCATGTTGGTGGCCATATCTGTTGATCCAATACTCATTTAACTTGGTTTGTATATAGAAAGGTATTCACGTTATTTCCATACTGTATACTAAAACAAGCGAGCTCGACCGCCTGCTGGCTTTTCTTTTTTTTTTTACTGGTAAGGGAGTTTTTTTTTAACCAGCTTTAAAATTTACTCCTACGGGAGTCAAACTCAGGAGCTGAAAGGTCCTAGTCAGTACTCACAACTACTAGGCTATATTGTGTCAAAAAAAAACTACTAGGCTATGAACCCTTTTTTAATGTTTTTCCCTATACTCTACGTAATAGCAATTTTATTCAGTGCATGCATCATCCCATTAATTATATTGAGGCGTAGGGCGCCGTAGTAGTAGCTGCTCCTGCAGAAGACACGCTGCTGCTGCTCATCAGAATGGTGTTGAATTGAGAGCAATGCAGTGGTAGGACATACCATGTTATATGCTATCAGAAGACACGATACTGCTGCTCATCAGACATGCTGTAAAAAAAGCTCATACTTATTGGATCATGTATAATTTAGTTTTATATTTATTTGGATTTAACAAGTATAAACACTACATAAATTAAAACTAAATAATACATGATCGAATGAGTATGAAATTTTTACTGTAGTTTGAACATACAACAGTTAGGCTACCATAAAAATTTCACCACAATTAGACTATAAAAACTACTGTTATGAATTATTCTAATTAATTATAGAAAAATATAGAACTAAATTCTACAGGTAAAGATTTGTAGTAACACATACCATATTATATATTCACTATGTAGATCTACTTATGTGGAGTCGAATAAAATTAGATTTTCTGTTTTATGATTTCTCTATAATTTACTATGATTTTTTAAAATTTATCTAAAATAAATAAAAAAAAACAAAAACCACCTCCAAAACCACTCCACAGATGTAAAACACACGGTTTGAAAAGGTTGAGAGAGGTGATTTGTCCGGTTTTAAGGTTCAAGGAGAAAAATTAAACTTTTGCAAAAGTTGAGGTAGGAAAAGTAGACTTTTTAATTTCTTTCTTCCTCCAGGTTCCACCACTGTAGCTTTGAGTTTGCCTACTCATGATTGTGGCTCGCCGCTCCAGCACTCCTCGCTACCGGTGTTAGGGAAGAAACCAAGAAGGGATGAATCCGAGGGTATGGGGGGAGCACGCTAGTAGCTAGGGTGGTAGCCCCACCCCGCCCATAGGGTGGCTCCACCATTGTGTCCCACGCCGTTGGTACGCCTGTTATAGTGTATATGGAGCTCCAACAGTCCATTCGATGGGGGGATCATAGTGCTCCTTGGCACGATGACGTCGATACTTCAAGTATAGTGAGCCACGATGGGGAGTCGCGTTGCAGCACATCTATGCTCCTGTTGGTCGCAGGGGCATGCCGACGCCCCCCTATTCCCACGTCTATATGGATCTCCCTGGGATCCCGCTTGACCCCCTGCAGGGGGCGCCAGGCAAGGCAGAGTATTCTCTTGGTGGAGTGGATATTCCTCTTGAGGGGGTCGGCGAGGCGGAGTTACTCCTAGGGGCCGGGCGAGGCAGAAACCACTTCTCCTAGGGTCTGACCGAGCGGACCTCATCCCATGGGGGTTGGGTGAAGCGTTGGTGGTTTGCCGGAGGTCGGAGATATGCATCTCTCCTTCCGGGTCGGCCAACGTTAATTCTTTTATCCTTAACCTTAGTACGGGCTGATTTTATTATTAGTTAACCTTTAGTCCTTAGGTACTGTGATATTTAACTCTAACATATAGAGATGGACAGTTACACCGAACACTAGAGAGACAGCTCAATCAAGAACTATCTCTATAGTAAAAGTGGTCGTTGTTCCCAAAAATCGTTTTTAGTATTAGTAGTGCCTATACTATGTTATATGGTTTGATGATTTCAACAAATTAAATTAATTAATTAGTTCCAAACTCTTTTCTTGAACGTGCCACTACATGAAGTTGTTCCCAATTCAATTATATAACAAACCTAAATAAATAGCTAAAAATTGTGGCAGGGCCACGGTTTACACCTTTTTGGTTATCACGTGCACCTAGCTTTCACCTACTACCTGCCAGCCTACATATATAGTACACATTGCCTCAGAAAACATATATTTAGGGATAATGTTACGATGGAGACGCCACTATGCCAAAAAGCTTATCGGTGACGTGTAAAAGTCGTGTCACTTTTCTTGCGTCGTGATAAGGATATATCGCTGACGCCGTAAATACACGTCACAGATAATAAATATTAGTGACGCATATTTAGACCGTGCATCACTAACAATTGCAACACGCGTCACTGATAAGAAGGTATGAGTGACCCATCTTTAGAACAGGGGTCACTAATAAGAAGATACGAGTGACGCGTATTTAGAACACGTGTCACCGATAAGAAGATACGAGTGACGATATTTGGAACATGCGTCCACTGATATGGAGGTATCGGTGACATGTGATGATAACACACGCCACTAATAAAGGAATATGAGCGACACGCATTGAGAATACGCATCACTGATAGTTGATAGTAGTGATGAGTGTCAACAAAACGTGTCACTGATAGAGTATAAACAAGTGACGCGTTCTAATAATACACGCCTCGGATACGATCAGAACTGTGACACATGTACTCTTTAATGTCACTCATATTTTCCACCAGAGCCACATACCACAATGCTGTTCACAGCACATATATATAAAAGCCATATATTACAACATGTTCACATCTAAAGCCCCTCAAAATAGATATCAAGTTTAACAGATTCACATTTATATCAACATTGATAAATTCACAACATGTTCTCAACTTGTTTGAATCCATCACAACATTAGACTTAACTTATTTAGTCACACACTACATCAATGGACCTACATTGATAATAGCAAACACACATCACTAGTGCTTAACTTGTAGGATGATGGAAGTCTCCTTTCTTGTCGATGACTTGTTCCACTAAGAACTTGGCCAGCTTTTCTCTAATCGTGCACATGTCGATGGGCGTTGTCAACACTTCAAATTCCTGTGTCAAGATAGAGCTTTGGTCAAAAACAAAACATGGTACAATACAATATAGAACACAGCTGGATGTTGGTGCTTGGTCTCAGATTTTGTTAGTTGCATTTTTACTAGCATAAAAATTGGTAAAACAACAACATATTTTTCTTAGCTTTTCTCCACTTAGCTGAACCAAGATACATTTAGATCCACACACAGGTTCTTTCCTTGAAAACGCCTTACTGTTGCACTGCTTGCCTGATTGCCATTGTTGCACTGCTTGCTACTCCAACACCCTGCCTCTCTCTATGGTCTGCTGCTGGTGCGCAGCAGCTGCCCTTGGTGAATTGCATGGCAAGCAAGCAAACAAGACAATACACTACTGCTGCCCCTAACATTAGTACATGTAGTACATGCATGCATGTGCATGTTCTCTTCTAAATTTCTTTGCCATCTTGCTCCATCTCGGCTCCTGGACTTCTAATTAAATATTCTACCATCTCCATGTAATACTAGCCACATCCTAGCTGGCTGGTCTTGACTACTGTTGTATTACTTACTCAATAATTGTAGCAGCAACTATAACCTACAGATAGGTAGCACAAAGCTATAGGCAGGCCACACACCATCTCTCAGCTCATTCCCCTACTTCTTCCCCTTTCCTGCTTTTCTCCCATCATCAGGAGCAGGAGCTTTAGCTTAGGAAGCCACTTGCTTATCAAATCCTCTCTTCTTCCTCTTCTCCATCTTGCATGCTGCTGCTTCTTGCTTCCGATCTCCTCTGCTGCTGCTGCTACTGCTAGAGTGGAGTGCAGCTTCTCCATTCCATTCCATTCCATCCATACCAACTAGATAAATGCCTAACATTCTGAACAGCAGCAACATAGTTAACTAAATAAATCATAACTAGAGTTTTGGCCAACCAAAAATATTATTTGTTGACAGCTTGACAAGCTTATAAAATTATCTATAATTTTGTAGTTATCAACGAGAGCTGGTTCAGTACTGATCAAGGTTGAAAAACACAAAAAAATTAGAACTACACAACACACATCTAATTCTTGATAGAAAACTTCAGAAAAATCATAACTCCCAAATTTTATGGGCTAAAATCATGAAATCTTAGGACATAATAGATATATACTGCAACAAGGTTTCATTTATATTTTTTATCACATGAACTGATACGAAGTTTAGAGGCAACCAGCAACACATGTGCCTCAGAGCATTCCAAATGTGTTTTTCTCATAGCTAACATCAAGTTATGTGCAGCATAGAAGCTGGAAATCTTGCCAGTCGAGTGCTGTTGACACTGTACATAATACACTATTAATTAGATCTGAATACACATAATTATTTGAAATTGGAAGTTGAACACAATACTGAATACACTAGATGCACAGTACTGAATTTTATTTTCAGAAGCACTTACTGCATATTTAGCAGTGTGTGTCAATGGCAGTGGTCTGTCTTTCATCTTGCTTGTGTGTGTTGCAAAAGCCCCACATGGAAGAGTGTAGCACACAAATATGCCTCAATATGTTCATTCAATGATATTGGCATTTACAAAATAAGTCAATAGTAGGTAAGTATAGAACTTACTCGTCAATCAACATTTTTAACATGCTGAAATCATGGTTTCCAGATTTGTTGGAATCAAGGTATATGACCTTATTCCACTTTTGAATTACAATCACAACGATCCAATGATTACTAGCCAAGCCACCAATGTTGTAGGCAAAAATTATGTAGTCTTTCCCAGTATATTTGGCGAAAGCCTTTTGCACATACTGCAGAATAGCCTTTCTATCAAACATTATGTTGTCCAGTGACATCAGTTGTGGATCAAGAAAGCCCACAGGAATGTCCTTAGCCTTAGCTTCTACAATCAGTGACCTAAAAATAAGAATGAACATGTAGAGAAAATGATTACAGAAACAAAAAAAAAAAACGAGAGGTTTCAGCCTGATTCATAAACAAGCTAAGTATGTAAAAACACTTGCTAAAACACTAGCATCTAAGGGAGAAATAGACCAGTCCATTAAACTCTAGCATCTAAAAACACTAGCAGATAGGCAGGTTTTCAGAAATAGACAGTAGCTTAATTAGCTCTTGTATCCACTGAAACTGTATGCAGACATAGTTCATGACTGACTGGCTTATATATATACTTTGATACAAAGATGCCTAGTGATAGTCCCAGCGAAGAGGTACGTACCAGCTACCTCTGAAAATTCAAGTGCTCGGGCTACCAAGGTTCAGTGACGATGATGATTTTGGCAGGGACAAAAGATGTGGGACCACAAGTTTGTTTTGTAATGTTCTACAATCTACATGAATGATTCTGCACTAGAAGAGAGAGCTTTAGGTGGTACTTTGTTTAGAGGTCATCATACTCTGAACAACATGGATACATGCATGCATGATTGACCCTACTTTAGTGTGATACTACATGAGATTTTGTTTTCGGCTATGTGTAATTGCAGTGACAGTGACCATTACTCCTTCCTTCCATTGGTGCAGGTAGGTAGGGACAGAGTGTGGACAGAGATCTCAGACTGTGCCACTACTTGGTGCATGAAGCATATAGCTCCTTACTTATTTATAAGTAGCCATTTCTTTCCTTCATGGAGGGTGTTAATGGCTCAGGTTATTTTAATCTTACAGCGAAGGATAGTAATTTTAATTTGATGCAAGTAAATGTCCCAACTCCCAACCATTTTGTCCTTTATGGTTTAGTTAAGAAAATCTCATCACCAGTTAAATGTTTTATTCTGTTATCTCGCCACTTCCATCATCTCTCTACTGACTAAATCCTACAAAAACAACTGTACAAAAGCAGACAAGGGCTAGGTGGAAAGAGCATTACATATTTTTGTATGACGATGCATCTAATCACAGCACCATCAAACAGAAGCTAGAAAATAGCAGTCAATTGCAAAACAACAGTCAGCTTGCATTGACATTTCATCAAACACCTAGACTACACACAGTGGCAGCATGGAACAGCAAACACAGAAAGTTTTATAAATCAATGATAATAGTTGTATTGTTGTACAATGTAAAAGCCTGGCACAATCCTAAAAAACATTGTGTATGAATAAATTTTTATAAATCAATTTATTTAGGTTTATGCTTATTACATATAAATAAATTTATAAATAAGTTATACATGATTCAGTGAGTATGAAATTTTTACTAGAGATCAAGCATACAATAATTAGCCTACCATAAAAATTTTGCCACAACTGGACCACAGAATCTATGGATATAAATTATTCCAATTAATTATAGAAAACCATAGATCTAAAGTTACTTTTAAAAAAATTTATACTAAAAAATAACATATTATATATTCACTATATAGATCTACTCATGTGGAGTCCAACAAAATTAGATTTTTTATTTTATAATTTTTTTTAATTTACTATGATTTTTCAAAGATTCGGCTGAAATAAATAAAAAAGAAAAAGACAAAATCACGCTATTGTAGCAAAACCACCGTTCAAAACCATCCTAGTGGGTTATTTAATCGGTTTGAAAAGTTTAGCGGGTAGAATCTCCAGTTTTGTAGTTGAGGGGTTAAGTATTCCACCTGTTATAGTTCTGAGGGTGATGTAGACTTTCCTATTACCATACAACCGAGCCTATTATTGTATCTGTTACTGCTCACCAACCATTGGTGACTTATAAGCACTGTTTATGGGCACTATTCATGTCCTCATTTTTCTCTCACGTATCACTATTCATCCATAATAACGGATCCTATGAATAGTATCACCAGTTATGAATAGTACCAGAACCTATGAACAGTGCCGCCCATTACGAACAGTACTAGCCCATCGTTACCTATTACCGTACAACCAAACTAATGTATTCGTAACAGCTCACCAAACCCATTACTATATAGCATTCACACAAAGTTTTTTCTTCCTTTCCCCATCGCCAGCGAGGCTCTAGGCCCACCCTCTATATATATAGGACTTTCCTCCACGATGTAGACAAAAGCTTCTTTCTTGCCATGCAGGGTCATGCGGCTCTACACGCACACTGAATCTTATGAGTGGGCGATGCAGGTTGGCCCATGCGATCACGCGCGATCACGCTAACAAAGCTGAAGACAGCGATGGCTAGAACTTCGACTCTCCCTCTCTTCTTCCCCAACTTTTGCGAGCTTGGCTTAAAAGGGGCCTAGAGAGACAAGCCAACCAGACGATGGAGACAAAGCACTAGTACAAAAATAATTTCTCTTGACACTATAGATTTATTTCTACTGGCGGTTGCTGACGGTCCTTAATGTCAATCATAAACCATCAACTACTACATATAATAATGTGAAATGAATCACAAACCATAGTTATAGGGTTTGATTCTAACAAGTTCCACGAGTTTTCGTGAATCATTGTTTCTATAGGTACATACCGGAAAAGTTATCAAAGTGAGCCAATATGACAGTATAAAGGTATCTCAAATGATGGATTAGAATGCACCATTGCAACAGGCTCGTCGAGACGATCGAAACGGATATATTATTTGCCTTTTTTGGAGTTCCGGATGAAAAGATATTAATTCCACAGCGGGGCTGCACTAGAAAACTCTAGAAGGCGCGAGAAGACACCACGCCGCGGACCGCGAGAGGCCCCCGAGCCGCACCGGCCGGTCCGCCTGACCCCGGCCGGCCTGCTACAGGGCCAAACGGGCCCGGCTTCGGCCCAGTGCTCCACCGCCTTAGGGTTTCAATCTCGGCCGTGTGCAAAAAAGTCGGTTTGTGTGGCAGAACCGCCTAAATTAATACACTCACAAGAGTACTTGTCTTCCATTAGACACTAAGTACCCAAGAGAGCGCACTAATTTAATCGATTCTGTCGAGCACACCCAACGGAGAACTCGAAAAATCCACGCTTTTCCATCGGGATCACAAATAAGGGAATAAAGCTTACAACAATCTTACATTTCTTACATCATATATTTACATTTGATCGAGTATTCTATAACAAATGGAAAGGATAAATACGATTGTAGCAAAATAAAAGTTGATTCATTTTAAATTGAACTGATGTATCTTGTACACTTGATCATTATTGCAGCAAAAATAAGTATTTATTCAATTACATGACTAACCATTTAATATGATGATAACATTATAGAACTTTTCTTTATAAAAACAATTGGTGAAGTTAAAAATAAAACTACTATCGCAGCGTGATTGAAATCCCTCGCTGAGCCCACCAGGAGGTATCCACACACAAGAGTTAGCAGCTAGCATCCATCTGTTCCTGCAATAGTGGGAATAAAACCCTGAGTACTCAATTGTACTCAGCAAGACTTACCCGACAGGAGGAAATAAAATGACTCCAAGGAATATGCAAGGCTGTTTGGCTTGCTGAGTTTATATTTGCAGGAAAGCATTACTAACAGTGCATCCTTATGTTCAATTTTAGTAGCCATGATTAATTCATTAACTAACCATTCTAGGTGAGCACCTGAACTACTTTCAAGCAAGTGGTAAGCAATCAAAATCTCTTTTATCCATCTTTCATCTTCTATTTCTTACTACGATGCCAGAATAAGGCCCTCGTCGTTACCGTTCAAGAACGGCGATTCACGAATCAATGCGCCCAGCTGGGTACCCCGAGACACACTCCTTGCCTGCATCCTAGACACAGACAAGAACAACTTGCTTTCTCCTGCCCGGGGCTCCAGATCCCCGTCCAAACTGGGACTCCACGCCCCCGACATTCCCGGCCCGGCCGTAATGCGGTGCAAGGACCTCCAACCCAAAAAGAAAACACACGTATACACCGCCCCATACAGTCGGTCCGGATGAAGCCGGAACCCAAGACAAGAGAGAGCAAGCCTTCCGAGCGCCCATACACAAGTATGTGTTCGGGATAAGGAGATCTGTGACTTAACCTTCAACCCTTAGCAACGATCGGTCCTTAATCGACACAGGCGGGACAAAAACGCAACCAGAGCCTCGCTCTGTTGCCCAACAAACCCAACGCCCATCCACGGTCCATGATACCGTCCCGCCCGGTCTCCATTTATTAACCATATATAATCCATGTGATAGCAACAGGATAATAATAGTAATCCTATCTCTCGCGAGTGACAGGAAATCACTCGTCTTCTACCGAGAACCTGTAGCATAGCAATCTACACGGTCCTGTTATACTAGTAAGACTCATAGGACAAGGATATTTATGCAGGTGGGTTTCATTCAACTCCTCCAACTTAATGCAACATATATATTATAAAGTACAGAATAGTAGAGGTTATGAACCGGGCTTGCCTGGGTAAAAGCATATAACCAAGAGTTAGGATTCCAATCTTCGTGACATGATCACCATGGCACCACCCTTCACAAAAACACCCAGTCCTTCGGTTGCATCGATCCCTCATCGTTCCTATTATGATATGCAACAATGCGATGCAGAAATGATGCAATCAATACAAAGGCAACAACAACTCTTAAAATACAACACGCATAAACCATACTAACAAATTAGCTCTAATGGCTAACATCGTAAGCTACGTGATCGAACTCATAAAACATCTTTTCATGCCGTTATCACTACCGCTTTAGTTATTTTAACGTATATTCTTACTAGGGTATTTAGCTATCTCATCAAACTAACTATTCTTGAGC
The DNA here is from genome assembly GCA_015844335.1 of Chrysopogon serrulatus. Taxonomy (NCBI): domain Eukaryota; kingdom Viridiplantae; phylum Streptophyta; class Magnoliopsida; order Poales; family Poaceae; genus Chrysopogon; species Chrysopogon serrulatus. The sequence continues at coordinate 946,716 of JADLZL010002328.1, read as the reverse complement.
TACCAAAATTACAGAGAGCACCTAATACTATCAGGAAGCTACTGCATAATTATCGTGGTCCTAGCTATTACCAATTTGCAACAAAAATTCATTATCTAAATAATTCTAATAACGAAGGGCATTCAAGGATACATAAATATGATCTATGAACATCATACAACTGCATGAGCCAATTACACCAGGATAGATCATGATTTTAGGGGCCTAACAAAATTAGTTTCATAATTTTTTGGACACCTATGTGATTTTATATTGAATTTACAAGTTTGCTGCAATCCTGAAATTGCAAAACCATTTAAAATCGCTTTTTTAAAAGGAAAAGGGCCGGCGCCTCCATTCTGGCCCAAACGGCCCAAAGAACGGGCGGTCCACGCCAAGCAGCGAAAACCGCCCAATCCGGCCTTCCCCGCTACAAGGCAGTTTTGCAAAAGAGACCCCGGATTTATATCTATTTACGGAACACTATTTGCACTATTGGAAAAGAGAGGGGGCTTCTCACCTAACACCCTGAAACTTCTTATCTTTACAACAAGGAGGTCCCCGCATGCCGTGCGCGCGACGGCGTGGCGCATCGGCGGCGCGCGGCGGCTCGCCGTCGGAGAGGTCACCGACGGCCGCACGGCGGTCGGGGGTCTATTCCAAGGTGCCGCGCACCCCGGAGATGCTAGCGCGGCCGTCGGGCAGCACACGGTATAGCCGATCGCTGGCGAGGGCCGTGGCGACGCCCGTTCAATGCAGCGGCGTGGATCGTTCTAGCCACGGCAGGCCTCCGCGAGCGAAGAGGAGAGGTCGGCGAGCTTTCTGGGTTAGCAGGTACGTGTTTTCGTTGTCGGTTGAGGCGGGAAAAGGTCTGTGGTGAGTCGGCCGCGTGCGAGCAGCGAGCTCCGCGGCGCACTCCGATTGACACGGCCGCGTCAGTTGCCCAAACACGGCAGTAGCAACTCTGGGATGGTGCGCAGGATGAAGAGGGAATTGAGGTGGAGCTAATGGTGCTAAGCAATTGGACTCTGAGGCTTGGGATAGGTGAGGCTTATGAATGCGCCGTTCCCAGCCTGTCAATGGCCGGTGGCCGGAAAGCTCCAAAATTGGAGCTGGGCTAGGCACCGATCAGGACGGGGTGGGGTCGTATGGCTAGGAAAATTTATGGCGGAGCTGTGGATGCGATTAATTGGCTCGAATTGACCTTTCTCTGCCGTAATCAATGATGCGGCCTCGGTGGCTATGGCGGCAAGGGAAAACAGGGACCGAGCATGGCCGGCTTGACGTTGCTTGGCGGGAGGTGACTGGCTTCCAGCGGTTCGCCTCGTGCGCGCGCTACAGAACACCGAGAGGGAGCGCGCACGCGGCAGTGCCATAATTGGCATGGCGACGTCGAGGATGGCCACCAGCGCGCGGAGGCGACGCGACGGTAGCGAGCCGAGCAGTGTGACATGATGGCAGCGGCACTATCGAGCCAACACAGCACTAGCCGAGCAGCGACGCCAACGGGTCCACGGGCACTATGCGGGGCGCAACGCCGCAGCAGCGAGCAGCGGCGGCATTACTGCGCGAGTAGTGCGATGTGGCACGGCGGCCAGCCGAGCATCGACGCGGACGTGACGCCGACGCGACGCGAGCGGCAGCGGCTCAGCAAAGCCGGGCCGCCGAAGTCGTAGCGAGCAAGTAGCGTGGCAGGGGCGCTCGCCGGCCGGCAAGTGGACAGCAGGGACGGCAGCCAGCGGCTCCCTCGAGGCCGGCCACGGCCAAGCCACGACGGCACCGGAACGTGGTGACCGCGCCCACCGGAACAACAGCCCAAACTGGTGTCGTGCACGCTTTTTGAAGCGACGACCACGCCCAATTTGGATTGGCCACGGCCAAGACAACTCGATATAACTCGAGAGGGAGCTTAAGGCTTCTATAAGAGGCATTCCACTCGGCTACGGCCAACCGTAGAAGTAACCAGGCGCGTGCCAATTGGGTTTGCCAAGTGACGACGCCGAGCTCGGCCGAGCTTGAACCAGGTCGACACAGTGAGGTTTTTAAGAGTTTTGGGCCAAGGTTTTCGATACTTATTAGCTGGATCACTGACCAAACAACTTAACCACTCTAAAGGGGGTTCCTTAGGCTACTAAACAGAGCCAAAACATACTCTCACTTCTTAAGTAGATTTTTCGAACCGAGTGCCAACATGGCCGTGTCGGCTGTTTTCCAGACTTAGAAAATCCCAAGTTTTTGAGCTAAATTTTATTCCAGATTGCATATCTAGGTTATTAGAAAAACTAATTAACAATGTTATTTCTCAGTGAGACCAGTGGCATTACCTTCTATAAAAGTTGTACTACAAACTTTACTTGAGTGCCAAACACAAGTTCTATATTAATTTTACTCAATAAAAATTAATCTATTACCTTAAGTGATATAAAGATCAATTGAAACTAGCTCTCCTTTAAAAATTTTGTTGACATTTTTAAATAACAAACAATCCACTACACACTTCAACACATGCATTAGCACAAAACCACGATGCTCATGAGATGATTTGATAGGGGATTAAGCGCGTAACACCAGGGATGTTACAGTTTGATCCAAGGGCTCGCGTTCATCCCACCGGGCTATAAAAGCAGCCCTGGACCCCCCTCCCTCATTCATCCAAGAAACCCTAATTCATATTCTCTAAGGGAAGATCAGCTGAGAGGTGTCCCTTGAATGGATAACCTCTTAGTAGTTATTAGAAAATAGGGAGAAAGGAGAGGAGAGAGTAGAAGGTGGAGCCGGCCTGTCGGATCCCCTCAACTTTGTACCTCTACGTTGACAATTCTTCATCGATTCATCTTCAGGTTCTTCTGTCAGTAACTCTAAGTCTTCTATTTAATTAGGTTTAGTTCTTACTTTACTTTGCTTACGGGATCTCCGCTCGTATTGAGTGCTCTAGTTAACGTACGTGACTAGAGTAGTAATCGTTAGTGTAGATATTGTGTCTAGACTAGTGTTTACCTGAGTTTGCGCCCAATTCTTACGGTTAGTTGTGGTAGCCTCTAGAGGTGACAGCTTTATTGGTCTTTATATTCCACCACATCGGAGTTGGTGTTTTGTAGAGCTTTTGGCACCCTTCCCCAACTACTTCTTTCTCATCTCTTCGAGAGTTGGAAAGGTACTGTTTCTCCAAAGTAAGTTAAGTATAGTAAGCCTGATCCTTAGTTATCTAGTTGACCTGAGATAACCCCTATCTATCCACTAAAAACATTTACATTTTCTATCTTTGGACATTCTTGATTCGTTACTAGTACACTTCGCGTTCCTCGTGGAAAATCGATACCTTGTAATACTCTAGGGTGAAAGCTACAGCGGTATCCGTGCGCTTGCGGATCTTTTCTGTTTGCGTTAAAATATACCAACAAGCTTTCTGGCGCCATTGCCAGGGAACGGTAGCTGTTCTAGGATCGAACCAAGTCCATCTGTGTATCCTTTATTTTCCTTTTTATCACCACCTTTACCCAACCACATGGATTCCACGCCTATCTTTCAATTCTCGGCTCCAAAGGGCGAGTTGTTGGAGCCTCCACCATCATCACATCCTATACTTACTGATGGCTATGAGCTTCACCCTGCTTTTATAGCCATGGTTCGGGAGCAACCCTTCTCTGGATTAGAAGACGAAAATCCCTACACCCACCTCAGAGAATTTGAGCAATTGTGTTCTTGCTTGACTATTTCTGGCATGACACAAGAGACCATTAAATGGAAATTATTTCCGTTCTCCCTTTTGGGAAGAGTGAAACAGTGGTATGCTCATACTGTAGGAGGAGTGAATGGAAATTGGGATGAACTTCGAGACAAATTTTGTCTTGTTTTTTTCCCTCTTCCTAGGATTGCCGCCCTTCGAATTGAAGTTCTCACCTTTCGACAAAAAGAGAAGGAGACTTTAGGAGCAGCTTGAGCTAGGTTCTTAAGTCTTATCAATACCGGTCCAACCCTTCACTTGCCTGACCACATGCTTCTTTACCACTTCCATCTTGGTCTTAGCAAGGAAGCTGCTCTACACCTTGACCTATCTTCTAGAGGTTCATTCTCACATAACACCATGAGCGAGGGGAAAGCCATTCTAGAGAAAATCCTTAAAAACACCCCTTACACTGGCATTTTTTATGAATTCCCTAGAGAAGAAGAAGTCAAGCCAAGCCCCGACCAACAAGAGGAGGTAGACACAACCAAATCCAAAATCACTTCAAATCCTTCTGAAAATTTGGTTGTTAAAGAACCTCCCATTGAGGAAACCCAAGACAATCTGGAAGATGATGAATCTCATCCTTCAATGTTTTCTTTTGAAATCGAGGATGGTCTTTTTGAAGATTTTGGAAATGCCTCGAATTTACCGGTCCAAGTGAAACCTCTAGCACATTCTATGTCATCTGAGCATGATGATGGTCCAACTAATGATGCTTTCCTTATGAAACACATTAAAGGACTATCGACCATCATGAGTCGTGAGTGGTTGGCAGAAACGGAGTTATCCACTGAGGTAGTAGCCCGAATCATTGTCCCCTCAGATGTTATGACTTGTATCCTTAAGGGAACTACCATAGAGGCTCACTATCGTCCTACCGTTGGGATGAATATCATTTCAAAGGCTTTGGCCGAACAACTATGCTCCAACGAGTTTTTGATCCCATCTCATAAGCTTCTAAGAATTCCTTCCAGAGTTACTCTTAAAAGTTATGGGGTCATAAGGTCTATTCCATTGAGAATACGATGTTCTGAATATTGTTTAGATTTTCATATCTTTGACATCTCAGATACATCCATCTTAATTGGAGTGCCTTTTGGGATACTCTTTCAAGAAAGGCCAAAACAGGGTCTCCTAGAATTAAAGTTAGGAAGTTCTCCTATCACCATCTCACTTGCACGCTCAAATAATGCGATAGTAGAACCCAAGCCCGAGCAAGACCCTGTTGAGGAGGTATTAATGGCATCTCTTGAAGACATGGCCCAACCAACTCTCGATAATAAACAGTTCATTCAAGAAGAGGAAGAGTTGGCAGAGCCTGTCGAGCTAGATGAAATGGAGGAGCCATCACAGCCCTCGATTGAGCTGAAACCCCTTCCTTTTGGCTTAAAATATGTCTTTCTCAATAATAATCGAGAAACTCCAGTCATCATAAGTGACAAACTTTCTGAAGAAGAAACCCATAGACTTGTCACTGTCCTAGAAAGACATAAACCGGCCATAGGTTATTCACTCCAAGACCTCAAGGGAATTAGTCCCATTCTCTGCACTCATCGTATTCCCATCGATCCTAATTCTTCACCATCGAGGGAACCACAAAGGATACTTAACAACGCCATGCGAGAAGTTGTTAAGAAAGAAGTCCTTAAGCTTTTACACACTGGGATTATTTATCCTATACCTCATAGTGAGTGGGTTAGCCCTGTCCAAGTTGTGCCAAAGAAGGGAGGAATGACGGTTGTGAGGAATGAGAAGAATGAGCTCATCCCTCAACGCACTGTCATGGGGTGGCATATGTACATTGACTACTGGAAACTTAACAAGGCTACCAAGAAAGATCACTTTCCGTTACCCTTCATTGATGAAATGTTGGAACGGCTTGCAAATCACTCTTTCTTTTATTTCCTTGATGGCTATTCCGGGTATCATCAAATCCCAATCCACCCCGATGACCAAAGTAAGACCACTTTCACATGCCCGTATAGAACTTACGCTTACCGACGAATGTCGTTCGGGTTGTGTAATGCTCCAGCTTCCTTCCAATAGTGCATGATGTCTATTTTCTCTGACATGATCAAGAAAATCATGGAGGTCTTACCGTCTATGGTAAAACCTTCAATGATTGCCTAGAGAATTTAGACAAGGTCTTACAACGGTGTAAAAAAAAGCACTTAGTCCTAAATTAGGAGAAATGCCACTTTATGGTTCAGAAAGGAATTGTGCTTGGACACAAGGTGTTCGAATGTGGGATAGAAGTGGATAGAGCAAAGATTGAAGTTATTGAACAACTTCCACCTCCCACAAATGTGAGGCATTCGCAGCTTTCTAGGCCATGCAGGGTTCTATAGGCATTTCATCAAAGACTTTTCTCAAATCGCTAGACCCTTGACTAGCCTTCTAGCCAAAGATGCACCTTTCGTTTTCAACAGTGAGTGCCTTGAAGCCTTTGAGATTCTGAAGAGGGCACTCATCTCAGCTCCAATAATCTAACCACCTGATTGGAGTCTGCCCTTTGAGATCATGTGTGATGCTAGCGACTTTGCGGTTGGTGCGGTTTTAGGCCAAACCAAAGACAAGAAACATTATGCTATATCCTATGCTAGCAAGACCTTGTCTGGGCCACAACTTAATTATGCTACAACTGAAAAAGAGTTGTTGGCAGTTGTCTTTACAATAGACAAGTTTAGATCTTACTTAGTGGGAGCGAAGGTAATCATTTACACAGACCATGCTGCTCTAAAATACATCCTCACTAAGAAAGATGCTAAGCCTCGATTAATCCGACGGATTCTTCTGCTCCAAGAATTTGATATAGAAATAAGGGATAAGAAAGGAGTAGAAAATTCGATAGCCGACCACTTGTCTAGGCTTCAACATAAAGACACACATGAGCTACCTATTAATGACTATCTAAGGGACGACACGCTCCTTGTGATAGCGGACCATGATCCTTGGTATGTGAATATTGTCAACTATATGATTGCAGGTTATGTTCCACCAGGAGGAGACAAGAGGAAGCTCCAGTATGAAAGTCGTACCCATTTGTGGGATGATCCATCTTTACAGGATCTGTGCCGATGGGTTGCAACAGAGGTGTGTCCCGACAATTGAAGGCATAAAAATTATTGAAAGATGTCATTCATCACCCTATGGAAGACATTATGGAGTGTTTCGGACACATGTGAAGATCTGGCAAAGTGGATTCTTCTGGCCAACGATGTATCAAGATATAAAGGAGTTCATCAAAAGATGTGTCAGATGTCAAAAGTATGGAAACATCAACACTCGAGATGCTATGCCACTCACAAACAACCTTCAAGTGGAATTATTTAATGTCTAGGGAATTGACTTCATCGGACCATTCCCAAAGTCAGGAGATGTTGAATACATCTTGGTGGTAGTTGACTATGTGTCCAAATGGATAGAAGCATTACCATGTCGAGCCGCCGACTCCAAGCACTCCAAGAAGATGTTCAACAAAGTGATATTTCCACAATTTGGAATGCCAGTCATAAGTGATGGAGGCCCACATTTCATTGACAAGAGATTCTGACAGTTCTTGGCAGAAAATGGAGTCAAGCACAATATTGCAACTCCATACCATCCTCAAACAAGTGATCAAGCTGAAACATCAAATAAGCAAATCAAGAATATTCTGCAAAAGACCGTGGATGAGATGGGCAAGAAATAGAAATACAAGCTTCCCGATGCACTATGGGCATATCGAACTGTGTACAAGACACCCATAGGCATGACACCTTATCAGCTTGTATATGGAAAGACTTGTCATTTGCCTATTGAATTAGAATTCAGAGCTTACTGGGCAATCAAGAAATGGAACATGGATCTCCATCTAGCTGGCAAGAATCATCAAATGCAAATATCTGAGCTTGAAGAATGGAGAGAGAAGGCATATCACAACTCCAAGATTTATAAAGAGAGAACAAAATGATGGCATGATAAGAGAATTAAGCACAAGAAGTTCAAGCCTGGGGACAAGGTCCTATTGTTCAACTCTAGAGTAAAGCTCTTTGGTCATGGAAAACGTCGAAGCAAATGGGAAGGACCATTCAAGGTAGTTGAAACATCACCACATGGTGCCATCACAATTCAAGACAACTCGTAACATCTTCAAGGTAAATGGCCAACGCTTGAAAGTATTCTTTGAAACTAAAAACTTAAAAGAAATAGACTTGATTGAATTTTTGCAATTTAATGATCCAATCTAAAAAAATCAATCTTGTCCTTATTTCTTTCTAGTTTAGGTTTAGGCCAATCCGTCTGTTCAATAGGTTTTGACTCTCTGGTGTTCCACACCGAAAGAGTCCCTATTGTTTTCACCTTGTTTTTGTCTATGAGTAAAAGCTAGGTATAGTCTTGAAGAAGTATGGGGGAAGGTGACACCTCCACCATGAACAAAAGCGTTGAAGCACATCATGAACTAGTGAAGGAGTCTGCATACAACTACAGAAACTCAGTTTGATCTTTCTTGACTCATTCATATGCTTACTGAGTTTTACACTTGTTATTCACTTGCTTAACCCTGCAAATTAAAAAGAACCAAACCACACTTTGGATTAAAATTTTAAAAAGTGACATGTTGATAACATTATCAAGATAGAGACTTGCATAGAGATTGTTCCAAATACATATACTTATGCTGGTGGGAATATATCTTGATAGGACAATCATATTGACTAAGTTGTTGTGGAGTGTGACATAGTTCTGGCTTAGAAGTCTTACCGGTTCTAGTCAAGGTACTTGGAGATTTATTTTGATAAACATCATAAAACCATAGTATCTCATACTCCTCAACGATGATAAATTCCTACCAGAGCCATATATAGGATAGAAGCCTTCTACATTCACTGCTTGTTGTTGTGTTGAGTTTGGTTGAACTTTGTGATCCTTATGAGAGATTTATCATACTCCCAAGATCAAGATCCACTTACACTCCATATATGCACTATCCCTACACTGGGGGTAGGCGCAACCTTTTCCATCCACATACAAAATGTGCTGCTCTTACACTAAGAGTACGCACCTAAAAATATTTTTGATAGGATCTCATTCACTTATGCTCTAACATTATCAGAAATCTCTGTCTTGCAAAAAGTTTTTGTGTAGGAAGACATGGGCTATGCAAAAAGAAAATAAAAAGAGAGTTTAAAAAGAAAAATGGACAAGGGTCCAATTGTTAAAAAGAACAATAGGCACTCAGATACCTAGCTCTCTGAAAAAGAAAGAAAAGAAAAATACATGATAGCCCATTGTCTCCAAGCACTCCAATTCAAGCAAGAGAGATATATCCTTCAAAGTATGAGCATAGTAGAATTAGGAAGCCACCATATATTCCACACACATGCACATCTTGATCTAAGAGTATGACATTTTGATCCTAGGATCCGGGTTTTGACTTTACAATATATGTCACACAAGTATGCAATCAAGTTTGTCCCTACCTAAGCTCTACATAAGCCTTAGAAGTAGGTTGAGGAAGAAAGGCAATTTCACACTCTTGCCTTGGTAAGGAATCATATACCATTGAGCGACTGAGAGTGTCATTTGAGGAGTATAAGTGATCTATGATTTTTCTTTGTGAAAACATTAAAAACTCTAAGTTGCTAAGATGAGAATTTGGGATGATAACTTTGCTTCGAGAGCTATTCCACTTTTCAACCACCAAAGGATATATGCTAGCCAATGCCACAAATCCAACCTGTATAAGGAATGTTTTGGAATAACCTTCTTGTTAGCTATATTTCGAGATGGTATGATCATGTTTACTTTTATCATCAGACTTTACTCGAGGGCGAGCAAAGAGCAAGTGTGGGGGAACTTATTGAAGGTCCTTAATGTCAATCATAAACCATCAACTACTGCATATAATAACATGAAATGAATCACAAACCATAGTTGTAGGGTTTGATTCTAATAAATTCCTTGAGTTTTGGTGAATCATTTTATAGGTACATACCAGAAAAGTTATCAAAGTGAGCCAATATGACAGTATAAAGGTATCTCAAATGATAGATTAGATTGCACCATTGCAACAGGCTCATCGAGACGATCGAAACGGACATATCATTTGCCTTTTTCGGAGTTCCAGATGAAAAGATATTAATTCCACAGCGGGGCTGCACTAGAAGACTCCAGAAAGCGCGAGAAGACACCACGCCGAAGCGGACCGCAAGAGGCCCCGGAGCCAGACCGGCCGGTCTGGCCCTGGACCAGCCGGTCCGCTACAGTGGCCAAACGGGCCCAGCTTTAGCCCACGTGCTCCACCGCCTTAGGGTTTCAATCTCAGCCGTCCGCCAAAGTCAGTTTGATCCAAGGGCTCATGTTCATCCTACCGGGCCATAAAAGCAGCCTTGGACCCCCCTCCCTCATTCATCCAAGAAACCCTAATTCATATTCTCTGAGGGAGGATCAGCTGAGAGGTGTCCCTTGAATGGATAACCTCTTAGTAGTTATTAGAAAATAGAGAGAAAGGAGAGGAGAGAGTAGAAGGTGGAACCGGCCTGTCGGATCCCCTCAACTTTGTACCTCTACGGAGACGATTCTTCATCGATTCATCTTTAGGTTCTTCTGTCGATAACTCTAAGTCTTCTATTTAATTAAATTTCTTACTTTACTTTGCTTACGGGATCTCCGCTCGTATTGAGTGCTCTAGTTAACGTACGTGACTAGAGTAGTAATCGTTAGTGTAGATGTGGTGTCTAGACTAGTGTTTACCTGAGTTTGCGCCCAATTCTTATGGTTAGTTGTGGTAGCCTCTAGAGGTGACAGCTCTATTGGTCTTCGTATTCCACCACATTGGATTTGGTGTTTCGTAGAGCTTTTGGCATCCTTCCCCAACTACTTTCTCATCTCTTCGAGAGTTGGAAAGGTACTGTTGCTCCAAAGTAGTTAAGTATAGTAAGCCTGATCCTTAGTTATCTAGTTGACCTGAAATAACCTCTCTTTACCCACCAAAAATATTTACATTTTCTATCTTTGGACGTTCTTGATTCGTTACTAATACACTTCGCGTTCCTCATGGAAAATCGATACCTTGGAATACTCTAGGGTGAAAGCTACAGCGGTATCCGTGCGCTTGCGGATCTTTTCTGTTTGCGTTAAAATATACCAACAACGGTTTTAATTAGTGGACGTTAGTGGAAATCAAATGGTGGGACCAAATCAAGAACCATCTGTATAAATGAATTTCTACGGGCGGTTGTCTTAAGTAACCACCACTCGAAATAAGTGTCATTTCTACTGATGATCCCTTAAGACAATCATCAGTAGAAATCCTATTTCTACTAGTGGTTTTTTAAGCGACCGCCAGTAGAAATGAGTACTATTTCTACTGGCAACTCCTTAAGAGAACTGCTAGTGGAAATCGAGTTTTGCAAATGACTTCAAATAGAAAAACGGTCTAAATGAAAGCTGTAGATCTTCAAAAGTTATGAAACTTTGAAGTTGAAAACCTTTTCATTTGAATGCATCTAGTTGAGGATAATTACCTCTAAAATTTAAAATCTGAAACTCAATTTTTTTTTCAAAAAGCCTTGGATGGAGAAACACTCTGAATAAAAGTTGTAGATCTCGAAAAGTTATGGAACTTTGTAGTTCACCACTTTTTCATTTGAATTCATTTGGACCCTCAAATATTCAATTTACCGTTGATTTTGTATAATATGTGGGGGAATAAAATTGAGATCTAGACACAAGTGAGTATGTGGTGCAGTGGTAAGAGAAGGATCGCGCGAGGGTGAGGTTGTAGGTGAGGTTGCGGGTTGGAATCCCCATCTTATTGCCCATCATAAATTTAAATTCAACAATACAAAGATGATATTATATAAACAACAGTATTTACATTGTGCTTGCATTGCTAGGGATCAGATAACCATAGCGCACAAGAACATGGTCATCATCAAGCTATTGCGCCTCATGTTCGTCAAGCTAAAGCCGGAAATCAATGAGCGACGAGGAATGGAGAGATCACAGAATGGAATGGACTTGAGGAGGAATTCCTAGCATCACCATACGTCAACTTTATATTGAGGTAGAAAACGAGCTGCATGCCGTGGCATGTACAGATTGACAGCTGCTACGCACGAGCAACAGCTATTTCGTTCATTGATTGAATAAATACTTTACCATTCCTCAGTATTGCATGCATGCCCGACTGCATATACCTCAGTTACCTGTACCAAATTGTCTTAAATCTTAGCCGATGGTGATCCATTGGAGAGGTGCTCACACCGTCCCAACCTCTTCTTTGATTGACTTCCAAAGAATCAATTTGATCATCACAAATGTGAGTTATGAACCACATATACATAGATGGTGGTGAGTGGTGACCCTCTGTATGTAGCAGGGCCATACATATTATTTACGTTCTATATTATTAGTTTTCCTCTAAGATATATCTAATTAGCTAGTTATTTCGGCAGGCAATGAAAAGTGAATATATTGATGACCAATTCCTAATTTAGAAAGTGTTACACAATAGTAATGCTCATTCATAATTTAATGCTATCTAGAATAGTTAGTTTAGGCCCTAGTTTAGCATGACTCTAGCTCCATGCTATAGTGCGTGGAGGAATCGTACATAGTCTATGAAACAAAAAAGGTGCCTTCACCTATTCTTGGCTCATTTTAAGAGCAGAGAGAGAAACAGTTGTTCCCTACGGCCCATGAAGGAGCCAAACCTAGAGCCGTCCAAAACTCTAGCAAACGAAGTCTTATATATATATATAATCATTGATGCTGTAACGATTTATTGTATATAGAATTACAAATAAATGAGTGAGTTTATTCGCATAATGTATGTTGAGTTTAATTTATTTGCATAATGTATGTTGATGGGCACAAAGTTTGATTTTGGAAGCACATTATAGATAACAGATCAATAGCCTATAAAAAATCTCATATCCCTCTTTAAAAGGCTAGTGCTTGAAGGTCAACTTCATTTTCAACATTTCATAAAGATGAGAGTTTGAAGTACGGTATTTTGTGTTTGATATCACATTAGCGACATCTTTTGTACTAGTCACTTGTCTAGCTTACTTATGATTATTTGGGATTCTTTTATAGGCTATTAATAATCCCCCTGTCTAACCGTCTAGATCCTTTCATGCAGGTACATATCCATGTGGAAACAATGAGGTACTTTGGCTGAGGTGAGGTATCTTAGGTATTTATCACTCACACATACGTTTGGAGATTGCATATTAGATGCACTCCCTTGCAAGAAAATTATCTAATACTATTCACAGAATCAATGTATAATTAAGAAAAGACAAATTAGTACAAAACTCTACAACAAGAAAATTGACAATACAATAGACTTGCATATGATTTCTTCATTCACAACATCATCAAGTAACTTGTCTCGACTAACTTACCTTGATGTCACCAAGAAATAATTCAAAATAATACTATACTCCATCGGTTCATTTATCTCCATCTAAGCAAAAACATTTTATCAAAAATCTCCTTCATATTAGATTGGGAGTTGCATGCATTTATTGCCCCTTTGCTCCTCATTGGCTATCACTTGCCTGCATTTATTACCTCTTTTCTACTCATTGGTTATTCCTTGCCCGTGACTCTTCATATACGCTCGGTCCGTGATGATTAAATGCAAACTGAGTGCTTTTACTCTGCTCTTTGGTCATTGCCAAAGGTTTAGATGAAGGAGATAAATAAAGGAGGGAGTATACTACATAAGGATGCCAAAAAATACAGCATATGACCACATTAATAATAAGAACAATAACTTTAATAAACAATTATATCTTCACCTTCTCTCTACACCTGGCACCCACATGTGAATCTCAAGATGTCAAAGACAAGTGGCCCTCAAGATCACCAACCTATACATAATTCAACAAAATAATAATCATTTATTTTACTTTAATTTATCTCATCTAGATAACATAAGCCTACAACGATTCAGTAATTATGTTTCATATTAAGAGCAACCATATCTAAAATGTAATTTTAGATCAAAGTAGTAGTTAATCACAAATTGCAGCCATTTGAAAAGGGAAAAGATAACACATATCACAACAACATTTATACACTTGGCAAGAACTTCCCACTAGTCACTAATCACTATAGTAGCATTCAGGTCAAAGTGTAACACCAGTACACAAACTACATGAGCAGTCAAATAGACAATCCATGTGGCTACTTATTATACTCACCATTGTGGTTACTTGTGCCATTCTTCAAATGACTTCTATTTTTTGACTCCTTGGAGGTGGAGAGCACCCCGATCATTCGACTAGTGTTAAGTGCAACTATCCAAACACCCCCCACAAAATATCTAGTTCTAGAATATTCAACACTTGAACATATATGAGCTATATATCCGAATATTCAACACTTTGCCATATATCATGGTGAGCTATATATGTATCCACCACCTACATTATTTCACACTTTTCCATCATCTTATTATCCATATATGCATAATATCTAAAGCATTTAGTTTTTTTCATTTCTTTCCTATGAAGTTAGCTCTAGAATCTTGCATGGCAAGTAACTTCCAAGTATATATTGTTATTTTAAGAATGAGTGTCACAGTTGATAGTTTTAATAAATGGAGAGGAAATATTAATGGATTTTAACAACATGACCAATATATATCTCCTATTTTCAGTATTGAAAGGTTAGAAAGATACATTATTTAGTTGTGTTGGTTATCATAGTCATCTATTGCGGAGTAATCAAATCTATTGATAATGCAGTCATTTATTGTGAACATATAGCTAAAATTCATATCACTCTTAGGTTTATCAAAACTATCAATATAAATGTAATTCTCCTTTACACCTCCAATCTCATCTGCTACGAGATCATTAGTGTAATATGGTTTCATCATCGTAGGCTCCTCTTCACATGGACTACAAATATCTCTCAAACTACTTTTCACACACATACAAATTTTCTTTAATTGGTTGCACTATTTTTCCTCACAAAATCACACAAAAGACATCAAACTCTTCCTGTGGACGCATAAGATAATTAATACACAAAGGTTGTAGTATGAATACTGAGACAAAAAATTTTCCTAAGATAAACCTTAATATGGTGGTGGCATAGAGACATGGCAGCAAAAGGGGCATATACCAAACTCATCATCATTGCGAAGCTTAGCAAATAAATAACTGAAAAGCTTCACTGACTTAAAATTGTGTCTTTATAAGTTACAATAAAATTTACATGTGTTCGAAGGCACTTGTTAGGAGCAAATGTGCTACCATGTATAGTATGCTAGGCCTAAAACTTACTATTCAAACCATACATAATTGAACATGGTACGATCATTTATTTGAGTATTCAACACGACATTGATCTTTTTAGGGGAAGTGGAGTGTGGATACTCACAGTAATGAGATCCAAGACACTACAACCTCAAAATTTGATTATTGAAGGAAACATTATAACTGCTATGAAGACACGACACATGACAATGACTTGTGCTTACATGAAGCAAGAAAGTTTACTTGATCATCTTGATAAGATGTCATGCAGCAACAGCAATAGCCTTGAGGGCTTCATATACACTAGTTTCTAGGCCTACTACTCTGCCTAAGGAAATAGGAAATCTAGCAATGATACTCATCAAAGTAACAAAATCATAGTTTTTATCTATACCTTTGCCAGATTGGCATCTGCTTGGAGTATGTGGCGTGCAACTTGATGGAAATCAAGGTGATGGTAGTGGGTGCAGAAGAATCAGATCAGGCTATACAAAGGGCTAGTCTCGATGCAGTGGAGGCTCACCGTGCAAACCACAAGCATCTTTAGTTTAAGGTGGGTGGAAACTTAACTTTATACCAAATGGAAATACGGTATAAATGAAAGTTATAGATCTTGAAAAGTTATGAAACTTTGTAGTTGAAAATTTTTCATTTGAATGCATCTAGTTGAAGATAATTATCTCTGAAATTTAAAATTTGAAACTCAATTTTTTAAAAAGGCTCGGATGGAGAAACACTATGAATAAAAAGCCTCGGATGGAGAAACACCCTGGCCGCCGCCGCAGCTGCCACACACCACAGCATCCCTGCCCTGCTTGCCGCCCTAGCTGCCGCACATGGCATCGCCATGCCTGCTAGCCGCCGCCACGCCATGCCGGCCCTGGCTAGCTACCAGACGCCGCCGTCGCAGCAGCAGCCTGCCTGCCTTGGGTGCCGCTGCAACGATGCCAGATGAGGGCCACCAGGGTACCGACCCTAGACCAGCGGGTTAGAAGGAACCCAGGCGAGGGCAAATGTCGGCAAACGACGCCAGGTCAGAAATTCTACCCAAATCCTTTTTGCTCTGCACATGAACATGGATGCCATCATAGGGATGTTGTACTACAGTTTTGAATTCAGAGAGGAATATCAACCATGGCCGCCGTGTCCAAACTGACTGCGATGATAACATAGGGCCAAGGTAAGATCATCCTAGGTCCTTTCTCAGCTAAGTTAAGTTCAAGTTCATGAGGATTTGGGGAAATCGTCATATAGGGTTTTGGGATTTTGGGAAAATTTGGAGATTTCATTACAATTCAACTTGTTTTGCCAACAAATATTCAGCCGCATTTGGTCAGTGATTAGGAAGGAATGGTTTCATCCTGGGGAGAAGGATGATGGGTGACCGGCCTCCTTGAGCGGACAGGGAGTGTGCGGTGAACTAGCTATTTGTCCGACATTAATCATGTAAATTCTTGGGAATGAGTTAGGCATATTTATTTTTTGTTTTTTCTTGATCTGTTGATCCCTTTGATTTGCAGGTACCTGAACAGAAACTTGCTCAAGTTTTTTTTCCACCTGTTGCTCTTCATGGGTGCTTGTGTGCTACCTAGGTTCCTGTTGTGTTGCGAAACTTGTGCTAATTTATTATGTAATTGCAGGGGTTGTACCATATAATCAATTTGCTGGTCAAGAGCCTGGCAGCAATGAGTATGTGGAAGCAAAGTTTCCTATTTTTGACATGGTAAGCAATTTGACCTGTGAGATTTTCTTTTGCTGTAAATAACATATTATCAATTCAGAATTTTCTATCATATATCTGAAATATGTGAAATAAGAACAACCTTCACAGCTATCTCCTTGGAATTTTGTTATAATTAAGTTGATTGGACCAGGCAGAGATGTGAATAGAGTAGGAAATTTAAACATTCATAATTCATAATCCCCTTTGTGAGACAAGCGACATCTGTGAAGAGGCTCTGCTAAGGATGGCGAAATCCATCTTAATTGGCAGGGTTTGAGTTGTTTGCTGCAGCTTGCAGGGTTTGGGTGTGCAGTAAAGGGGTGGGGGTGGTGTTTTGATTATGGGTTTATTTGTGACTTGTGAGGGGAGTGGCCATGTAAATTGAGCTAGAGATGGGGCGGTTTACATGCTTTGGAATAGGATTCTGCTGTGACATATGGTTTCTCATAGAAATGGAGTTTGTCTTGATATACTATTTTACTTGTGGGTTATGATGACTTTTTTCCATGGATGCAGGCTGGGATTCCAACTACATTGAATCAGCGGTGGAGCAGCATTCCCTTCATTATTTCTGGTCTTGTCTGGCTATTGAATTAGAGATTGAAGCTTACCCACTACTAGATGAGCCAACAGCAAAATTTAGTCCCTTCAACTTGGAATGAGCTCAACAGTAAAAGAGCAAGCTGGTTGCATGGACAAGGAGAGTCTATAAGGTAAAAGGATGGTCATAATAATGCTTTTGCTTGCTGCAATACTTTAACAAGTTTTTTTTTCAATATTCCAATCTATTTTTTTGACTTAAGGTCAGATATAACATAGAGCAACTGATGGATGACAATGGTGATATGGCTGTCTGGGAAGGACCGACTCAACATTCAGTTGTGGGTTTTTGTTTTTCACTTAATTGAACGGTATTTTTGCAAGGAATTATATTGTGTTTTTTTTAACAATTTATAATCATATACTTGTGTTGGAGTGCTTTACTTTTTCTCCAGATGCAGATGGTAGTTACCACCCTCTGGAATCAGGGTGAGTAAGTTTTGTTATCTGTTTAAGTACCCTCTTTAATTTCTAAAATATATAATGACAACAAGCAAAGTTGGATGGTTTGTTCGTTGATAGAAACAAACACAATTAATTCACGTTCTAATACATGGAACAGGAAATAGCCTTTCTTGAGGAGCTGTAGCAGGAATTGTGATAGCCTATATTATTTTTTGATTGTTGGCATCTAGCTGTTTGCCATGTGTTACTGTTTGCCATGTATTACTGGTGATCTACCACGAAGTTTCACGTTCTAATACCATGATGCATGCCTGTTTATTTTCATCCCCTAGACATGCCTCGTTATAGTGTTTTGCAGTGACCCATTCCTTTTCCTCAGGTATTTGCAGAATAACCAATTTGCTGGTTATATGAATGTCTTAGCCAATCTCTTGTGAGTAACCAACTATGAAATTCAATGGTGCTTTATTTGAATTTTCAGTACATATCTCATTACCTGCTTGCCTATAGAAAGAGATAGATAAATGTTTAGTGAACTGCTAGACAAATTAATCTTTGAATTGCTAGTGTACTACTGCTTAATAATTTAACTGCTGGTTCCAGTGAGCTGCGACAAAGCATTTTGCAGACACATGTATTCCCTGAAACAACTAGACTTGCATCTCTTTCTTATTTCTAAAAGGACCTCTCATGATATATTGTGACGAGGTATGACACCGGTCGTCAAGGTTTTTGTTTCAATTATTGCTACTTTGTTTGAACTTCACAACTCTTGAGTTGAGCTTGCTTTCAATAATGGCAATGCAATATGCTGGTTTTAGTGGTATGCTACCTCCTTGTAAAGAATCTACACTAGCGAGGTAAGCGTCAAAAGCTTTTGACCTTTCTTATCTATAACTCCTATATGTTTAACCCCTCTCTAGCCTATTCTCTTGATCCTGATTAGTTGAGAGCTCAAGAATGATATCAGCTGACATCATCAGAGGAGTTACCTCCACTAAGACTCTCATTTATTTCGCACTAGCTATTTCTTTTGAAATAGAAAAAAAAGTCGTAGCGCCTAAACCAAGTATCGTAATTAAAATTCAATTGCACCATGGTGTTCCTCGTAATAAACTCTTCAAAACAAGACCCCATATGATATATTTTGATAACTTTTTTGCAATAATATAAACTGTTTCTAAGCAAAAATCCGTTTGTAAGTAAAAACCTAGCAAAACTACATATCACATGGATTACATGTGGTCCTCCAAAATATGCGTATAGATGAGATAATTTGGGTGATGCTCGGTTCAAATAATATATACCATGTCAATAGATATAACCTCCGCAATTGACCTACTACATCCATTTATATGTATCTATTAATTCATAGTTTCGACCATTATAAACTCCTTACATTTTTACTTCATACCCGCAGCAACGCGCGGGTCATCCTACTAGTTATTCTGACACCATGTGACATCATGATGTATCAGCATATTTTTTGGTTGGATTTGCTGCTGCTTTATGCTAACACATGGCTTAATTGGCTTGCTTTTCTGGTAGCTGTGATTCAACCTAACATTGACAATTGGCTGACAAAGTCTATTTTGGTTTGGTTGTGATTTATTTTAGTAGAGCTTTATCTCCCCACCATAGATGAGATGAATACTTCTTTTTATCCCCTTCAAATGCACAGTTCCACTAAAAAGAATGCAGTGGTACTCTACTTCTTCAGTAACAGTTGGAGCTACCGGTGGCATGGCCGGAAGGATCCCATAAAGGAGAGGGGATATCTGATGGAATATTTGGACTTCAACTTAGGTGATGCCATCAACAACAGTTTCATGTCGCTACTGTCATTAAGAAGAAAAACTAATAAGAGTCTTGCATGATTTTTGATCATTTAGTTAGTGCATGATTTTTGATCATTTAGTTAGCGAATGCAGTTTCTGTAGTTAAAAGGAATGTGTTGTTTCTAACTTTTTGGAGTGTTGAGCCTTTGTTCTTCTACTATGTTGCCAATTTTTATATTTGTTACGACAGTATTGAGTATTATGCAATTTTCAAATAGATATTCTTCTATTGCTCTATTTATTCATTAATATCTTCAATCTTGGAAAAAATATCATCATTTGTTGTTTTCATATGTATTCCTTAGATGAAACCGTAGCAACGCACGGGCACTATACTATTATGCTTAGTATAGTTAGATTATCATCATACTTATTCATGAGATCATATAACTCTTACCTAAATGTACGTTGGATGAGTGGTCAACATTGTGTAAGCATGTTACTTATACATTGTTTACTTGCGGATGCACCCTATATTTAGAGCCATGTGGTAGATCGCAGGTGTGATAATCCTGCTGAGTCCTTTGTAGTCCACTTTCCGAGTATAGACAAGTAGGACCCGATTGGGAAGGAAGATAAGCTTTGTTTAATCTTTCATAGGAACTAGGTGAATACCCCAAATGTTACCACAAAAATCGCTAATGAAATTACTTATATAAAGAGGTAAATAATTATAAGTGAAGATTAAAGGATGACATGTCACATTGATGTGGACAACTAAATGCATGATGTGTCTTGCTCATAATTGCAAATGCTAGTTGACTATAAATGCATCTAATAGTGGACTAATGAGGCGGATAGTTTGCATGTTGAGAGAAATAGCTAATGGGGTTTGGCTTTATAAAAGTTTAAGATGTCCCTCCTAAGTATATGTGGATAGAATTGTAGCAATGACTGTTAAGTATAATTACACTAATCAATGTATACACGAACTTGTAGGTTGGAATAACTTAGGGATATCTCTTAATGTTCTACTAGTAATGCTAATGATATAGAAAAGAGTAACTATTTATATTGATGATCAATATTTATCTTTATTCTTTATCTTATGATGACTTACCCCTGCTATGAGTAGTTCACACTTGGTTATACTCATCCACCATAATTAAAGTTAATATCATATTCATATCGCCAGTCTTTCCTAGAGATAAAATACAAATAACGATCATGGTTTACTCCATGGTAAAATGCTAGAATGATATATTATCTATGCACTTGTGAATATCTTTATTATATTTATTCTTCTTTAGTTCAAGTTGCATGTTAATATACCAGCATTTCTTGCATTATGCTAGGATGAAAACTTAGTGCTAAGTAATGCTAAAATATCCGCAAGTATATTTGGTGCCATTGCTAGAGATGGGATTTATCTCTATCTTTTAGTAGCGATGTTATGAAATGTCAACAAGAAGGCAAGTGGGTGAGAGCGGTACTAATTATAGAAAAACTAGAGGCAACTTGCTATCTGGCTGTCTAACATTTTTAGCGGTGGTTGGTATCTCATGCGTTTGAAGATGCCTAGATAGCAAGATACCTCTTAAAATGCATCTACAGAGACAGATAGTTACACAGGTCACTATAGAGGCGGCTCAATCAAGAGCCATCTCTATAGTAAAAGCGTCACCGTTTCAAATATCATTTTTATATAGCTAACTACTTATGTTATGTTATATGGTTTGGTTTCAACAAATTAAATTAAATAGTTCTGGATTTTTTTTAACGTGCCACCACATGAAGTTGTTCCCAATTATATAACAAACCTAAATAAATGGCTAAAAATTGCGGCAGGGTTACAACTTTTTTGTTCATCATGTGCACCTAGTTTTCACCTACTACCTGCCAGCCTACATATATATATACTACATGTTACCACAGAAAAGATATATAGAGGGATAATGTTGCAATGGAGACGCATTAATTAGGACCACTCACCATACAGTGGGTATGCATGCATAGTGCCTCCTAGGAACATATATAGTAATAGGTTAGGTTGGACGGCAACAGGCAACATGTTGGCACTGTTTATGACGAGTGGTACTGTTTGGGTTGTGTTGATAACGGATGGTACTGTTCATAGAATTACTTACTACGGATAAATAGTGATCTGTGAGAGTCTCAGATACTACTCATATGTAGGTTCTAATTATCTCTTCCTAAGGTAGGCAATCGACAAGAAGGGAACCTTGCGCCAGCCAGGTCATGAGCTATCAAGTATTCCTTTAGGGTGTGTTTTGTTGGGTGGTTCGTGTATTTGTGTAGTCAGACTCTGTGCATGCAAGATTCTTCCTGCAGCAAGAATCCTTATCTTCTTGTTCTATCTTTTCCACATATCACACCATATTAAATTGACCATCTCATCACGTTCGTCTCTTTGAACATGTAATTAGCTTTGTCTGGCCGATGATGGATAAAACACAGCTTTTTTATGTTGTGAACAAATTAACAAGCATGACATTCACGTTCTAGCCGGTATAGACATACAACATGTACATTAACCACTTTGTTTTATGAATTCACAACCTCGTGATTAGCTATGCTACACTCACACACAATCATAAAGACGGCGAATTAGCTAGTCACATAATAAGGAAGCAAAAATAGAGTAAGGCAATCTGATACACGCATAATGCTTTCTGTTAGGATCTATTGTTCAACCAACCAAGTTTAAATAATCTAGATAAAAAACAATATGAGCACAACTCTGATATCAGTATTGAAGAATGCAGGTGGCTACTCGCTAGCACAAACTAAATACTGTGTAAAAATAGGATCACTTACATACGTAGATGAACACAAATTATACCTTTCCAACATGCAATACAACAAATAAAAGACTTTAACAGAACGCGCGTATAGATATAGACAACGTTGAGGAGGTAGCCTTACCATGGTGCGCAATACAACAACTCCAGTGGTGGAACCAGGGGCAGCAGGGGCCGTGGCCCCCCACCCCAAAAAAAACAATGAATTGTTTATATACTATAAAAAAACAAAATTTTCATGAAAAAATCAATAAAATTCAATTTTCCATTAAAAAATTCAATAGAAATCTAATTTTTTTAGCAAAATTCAGTGATATATCTAAAAAATTTCTCCTTTTGTCTAATTACAATATGTTCTAAATTGCTCGGCCCCCCTTATTCAAGAATTTTGGTTCCACCACTGAAGACCTCTACGGATGTCTCTATGAAATATCGTAATCAATATTTGACTTGTAAACAATCCTAAATAGGAAAATTTCAACTATACAATTTTAGATCTTGTAGGGCACTGTAACTTTGATATAAGACATGTCTTCATCCAAAATCATTTGAAAATTTTAAAAAATTGAAGCTAAAAAGTGGAGAACTCAATTTATATGTTTGGTATATATCCTAAATGAAAATTTTTATCTACTATAAAGTTTTAGATCTCGTCGAGATCAACAATTTCGTTATAAGTTTTTGTCTTCATCTGACTTTATTTTTAAAAAGATATAAATTTATTTGTGCTTGTAGCTATTTTTAAGAATGGTTGACTTAGTGAGCTACCTTTGAAAATCAATTTTACAGACGCTGGACTTAAAAACCAACTCTAGAAATCACTTGTTTTCAAAAGACGGTTGACATAAGCAACCATTCTTAAAAATCTTATTTACAAGGGTGTCAATCGTATCTGAAAATAGGTATTTTCAGTGATGGTTTACTTATAGAACCGTTCTTGAAAATTGATTTATAAAAACAGTTCGTTAGCTACAGTTTTCCTGCCAAGGATACGAGCGGTTTCCTATGTCGTCGGTCTCTATTAGAAATGGGAGCCAGTCTGTTAAAATGATTTTTGTACTAATAATTTCAGCTAGACTATTAAAAAGGATAAACGAGTATTAGCTGGTGGGCGCTCTAAATAAACGAGTATTGACCTCCCCACAATATATTGACATTAAGATAGAATTCAACCATGCATGCATGCGAAGAACCTCCCGGACCCTGATCGCCAGCCAAGGTCCCTTGGTTCGGCTCCCGGTCTCTACCTCGGGTAGGACAGCATGATCTCATCATTAGTGTAGGCTGGCCCTGGTGCCGTACCACTAATTTTATGGGTTGTCAGCGAGGGAGGTCGTTTTAACCAGCGCTGAAATTTGTTTCAACAGGGAGTCAAACTCATGAGCTAGAGGTGCTACTTAGGAGTTAATTACAACCACTTAGATATGAACTCTTTTGACACAAGTTTTATTACAATTAATGTATACGTAATAACAGTTTTATTTAGAAGTCCATTTACACACATTTTATTACAGAAATCATCAGGTTGCAGTGAAATATATATGGGTCATTGACTGCATGCATGCAACAGTGCAATTACTACATACTCCTATTCAGCAACCGAGCGTGTGTCCATGCATGTATATAGCATTCCATTACATTGAGGCGTAGGCCATAGTCGTAGTAGCCCTTGCAGACACGCTGCTCATAATGGTGTTGAGCCAGTCTTTAGCGATGTAGTGGTAAGGCGCCTCGGTGAGATGGACGCCGTCCCAGAAGAGGCGAGTGGATGGATCCTCGCACATGGTCGCAGCTTCGTCTCCACAGGCCAATGACAGGTTGTAGTGGTACCTCCCGCGTCCTCCGCAGCAAACCGTGAGAACGTCTCTTTTAAGCCCTGCGTACATGCGTGCAGCGCGCCACAGCATTAGGGAATGTTTGGATCCATTAGCACTAAAAATTAACACTCGCCGATAGTCAATCGGTCATCATGGCATCATGCATTAGGACTCAAAGAATTCAGAAACGACTGACCGAATTTTTCCGGTGACTTGACCATCTCCATGACGTGGTTGAAGAGATCGGTGTAGATGATGGTGACCTCGGGGTGCTTGGCCCGGAGCTTGTCCACGGCGTCCAGCAGCAGCGAGTTGTGGAGCGTCACGATCTCGTTGGGCTCCTTGAGACACCCGGTGACGGCGTCGTACTCCGACGCGTCGGCGTCGGCGAAGGTGACCAGGACGGGCGGCGCGCATCCGGATGGGATCATCCCGGGGATCACCACAGTCTTGGCCCCATGCTCGATCACTGTCTGCTTGTACACGTTGCATAGTTATTGGTCATGTTATCATCGATCAACCACCTTAGATTTGAGTTCTACTCCATTTTACTTCAATAAAATATGCTTGTCAATTTTGTCCTTAATGATGATAATAGTGAAAAACTGGCTGCTAGTTCTAAATTAATTAATTTCGTATAGCTAGTTTGGTTTTCGGTTTTTGTATGTTTCATTATTTACGTTATATATATCTAAACAAAGCAAAGAAACTTTGTCTGAAACGAGTGTTTGTTGAATTAAGACTAGAGCACGGAGGAGCGTAGCTGATGATGACAGAAGCAGGGTGAATTAATTAATTGGTGTAGCTTGCCTCAGCGCCCATAGAGATGGTCTGGATGAGATCTGGCACGAAGGCTCTGATGTCTTGCATGCTCTTCTTCCCAAACGAGTATTGGTAGTCATTGATCCCGAATTCTCCCACGAAGAACAGCGATCTGCCGAAGAAATCCTTGCACTCTGCAGTGCGAAAAAAGCAGCAGTGTCCCCATTAGCACGGCTATATATATAGTATTAGTAGTGTAGTGCTATATCATTTTCTTACAACTTAATAATAAGTAGTACAACTTAAGATTAATCATTAGCTATTACTAATGATTAACCTTGGTCTGTTTTGCACAAGGACGGCTTGAGGTCTTTGAACCATCCGAGCTGCACCTCGAGGCTGGTGTTGAGAGGGAACAGGCTGGCGCCCGGACCGTCCCCGATGTGGAAGAAGCTGGAGTTGAGACCGGTGGCGCCGCCGACGGCGAAGTTGGCGCCCTGCCGGAAGCTCCCCTTGTGCGACAGGTACGGCGGCACCAGAGGCAACCCCAGCCATTGAGCTGAATGAAAAATTATGCACATGTCAATGATCATGCATATGTTCAGAGTTTATTTGGTGATAGAGGTCGTCGTCGTCGGCGGCGGCAACAACCGATGAAGTCGATGATGAGGCGGCCGTTGCAGTTCCGGCCGGTGGGGCGGCCACCGAAGAATGTCATGCCGTAGGGAGGCCGCATCACGACGTCGAACACGTTGTACCACCCGAAAACCACCGGGTTGTTGCCCGTGTCCGTGAAGGAGTCGCCGAAAGCGAAGATGGAGTCGAACGGCGGCCCGTTGCCGGCCGTCGTCGTCTCCGCCGCCTCGGCAGACGGGACGGCGAAGGCGGCGGACACGACGAGCGCCGCGGTCGCCACCAAGGCAGCAGGGACCAACCTACGAGCAGCGCCACCACCCATCCTCGAACCCTCGGTGTAGTAGTACTGTACGTGTGCTGATGATGAGCAGAGCAGCTGTGGATGAACGGCGGCCGGGCGGCCCGCGGCTTTAATTGGCCGAGTCATCTCGTTCGTTGCAGGCTTGCAGCAGGCAATGCGTCGCTTTCCTCTGTGTGAAACTGTGAAACGAATTCCATGGTCCTCCTCACGCAGCCACGAGGACGCGAAAGGGATGCACATTTAAGGATCTCTAGAAATTGATAATACAGAGAGTGAGATTTAGAAAGATTGATGGTGATCATTTAGAATTGATGATACAATGATACGCAAATCTATTTACGTATTCGAGAAATAAAAATAGGGTAAATTCTTTTAGTTTGTCCTAGCTATACTTTGCCATACGGTCGGGACAGCGCCTGGACGTCCGGCGCGTGAGTGCGTCCGGACGCTACCGCGCCCCACTTAGGAAAAAGGAAAATCCGTCCGCCCCCTCGCCCCCCAACGACCGCGCCCGCCCCCACTGACTCCGCCGCTGTACCCACCCATCACGGAGGAGAAGAGAAGAGACCCCCGTCCTGCCCTACCTACCCCCGCACGGAGGAGGAGAAAAAAGAATCGGAACCACCCTTTGTCGGCTCTCCATGGAAGGAGCCCATCCCTACACCCTACGAGCACGGGATCTGCCCCCCTCCTCCCCCACTCCCCAACCTCGATGGACCCAAACATCCGCCCACCACCAGCTCACCCCCTACACAGCCACCCCTCCCCCGATCTATTTTCGGCTGCAACACAATGCACATGATAGTGCAACAACAGTAAACATGATATTGTAACAAAATAGATTGAAGCAGTTGAAACACAGTGAAACATATACACTGCGATTACAAATAGAGACGAAATAGCTCCAACAATGGAGTGAAGAAGTTGAATCACCATGAACATATTATTACAACAACAAAAAACATAAAAAAGATAGTTGAGATATTGAATGGAGTTTGATGAAACACACTGAATGAAACTGCAACAACACCCGAACACCTGCTGCAACATGCAGAATGAAGAACCTGAAACAAAAGAAGAAACACAAACTGAAACATTAAGTGGAGTTTGCTGAAACAACATGAATATGGTACTGCAACAACACCCGAACGGCTGTTGCAACAACACGCAACATACTACTGCAACATGCAGATTGAAGAAAATGAAACAAAAGAAAAAAGACAGCCGAAACATTGAGTGGAGTTTACTGAAACACCATGAAACATAGTAATGCAACAAGACCTGAACAGCTGTTGCAACAACACACAACACAATACTGAAACATTACCTGAAAAATCAGCACTGCAACAACGATTGAAACCTACTGCAACATCCAGAGAGAACCGTTACAACAACGGCAAGATATGAACCGAGAGCTCGCCGGAACCCTAGCCTACTGCAACATCACCCGAGAACGTACTGCAACTTCCAGGGAACACCATTGCAACACACGCGAGAGCTGAACCCGAGAGGTCACCAGAACCCAAGCCACCACCAAAAAAGCCCTTAGATCGAGGGGGAGGGGGGAGAAAGGAGAAGCACGAGGAGGGAGAGGGGTCAGATCCAGAGAAGAAGGGGGAAGGAGAGTTCAGATCCAGTTCCAGAAGAGGAAGAGGGAGGCCTCAGATTCAGATCCTCCCACCTACCTCGTCGAAGCCGCGCCATCGTCTCCTACTTCGGTTGCATGGAGGTAAGAGATGAGGGAGAGAGAGCAAGGAGGGAGGGAGTGTGCTGTCCTCGCCAGCCGCAGTTGTTGCCCCCTACTTTGGTGCGGGGAGGAGGAAGAAGGGAGGGAGGGCAGCTCGCTGGAGGGAGGAGGGAGGGCAGCTCGCTGGAGGGAGGAGCACGCACGTGCGGCGCGCAGTGGCAGGCTCGGAAGGTGCGGGAATGGAGATGGAGTCACGGGTGCTGGAGGGATGCGGGGGATATAGGAGTGGAAGGTGGTGCGGCCCAATCCACTCACGCCACGTCCGAAAGCGGCCAAAACGTCGGACGTCAGCACAGGAGCATTACCGTTTGCCATAGCTAACTAACCTTAGGCAAAAAATGTGACCAACAAAACTTGGTAGGCAACTAGGTACACATATATTTGGCAAGTTTCAGAAGCAAAAATGAGCCCATGCGTAGATTGGCTAAGAAAGTTTGGATAATCATAACCGGTCCTATAATTAAACCGAAATATCTTGCGGTAGGACCAATTTACCCACTTAGGTGATATTGTTAATTATAATAACATCTTTGACGAATAGGATGGCAACTTTGATGAGATAACACATGATGGTACAGTGCACGCTGTGAATAGGCTTACTCGTACACAGCACCCTATTGCCGTGTCATATACCATGAACCTAACTACGTGCAAATTAATACACGAAGAACCTAACGTAGAGTAGCAGCATCTCTAGTTTCTATCCCTATCAGTAGGTACAATAATCAACGTCGTCACGACTTAGAGCACTCCATTTGCACATGTGGACTCCCTCCAATGCATAGGGTCATTGTAGAAGGTAGAGAGAACGGGTTGTTACAAGTCGGCTAATTTGCTTCAAGAGAAAAATACTATTTGAACGGCTAACAAGTCTGAAGACAAGCGGACAGGTATTATTGGCCGATGGCCAAATACTCCTACAAAAAGTTAACCTCACTATTGAGATATAGGTGGTGACGGACCCAGAAATTTCCTAGAGCCTGGGCGAACATAACAATGGAGACATAAACATATTGGCTACTGATATATGCCAAGTTTATTACAGTGTAGGCATGACAATTTTGAAACTAAAATCACCATTCAACATTACACAAGTGAATATGCAAACATTAAAGCCTCGTTTGGCGTAGCTTTGAATGCCTTTGGTTTCTTGTTGTAGTACATAGAGGAGACGGAGACAGTGAAGCTAAAAGTTATGTCTTTATTGACTCATGTTCATTTTAAAAGAAAGATCAAAATGATCAATTGCTTGCTACAACGTACAAAAGAGGCAGAGCCGGAGCAGCCGGAGACCACCAAACTAGTAAGGAGATGTCACCAATTATCTAAATACTTGACAATAAAAAGTAATTGTATATATTAACAAATTGCTACCGAAATAAAGTTCAATATACACCATGCGACAAATATATTATTACTAAATTTCCACATTATATAATGTTGGGATGGAGAGCGCATGCAGTAGAAGGTAGTAATTAATTGTTACTGCTCGATAAACACCTATTGTTTATTTAGTGTTTTGATGCTCCTCTATAAACATTGTCAAAATTTAAGATGGTCTAACTCCGGGAAAATTGGAATGACTCAATGAGCGTTGTTTGTTCCCAAAATCATAGGATTCTTGATCTGAATATTTTGGGATGAAGGAGTATAAGTTGTGTTAGTGCTCTAATAACACCTTGCGTTTATATATGCTGAAATTTAAGTTTCCATAATACCATAATAATCTTTTAATTTCTTCCTAAAATAATAGTAGGCGGCATATGAAGCCATGAAATCGAATCCCATTATCAGCATTTATTACTTGGAAATGCATCCAACTAATAATCGATTGCTTTTAACTGATGGCAAGTAAATCACACATACCAGCGCATTGATTTGAATCCAATTGTAGACAGCAAAGACGGATATGGATACAATTGATATATATATATATATATATATATATATATATATATATATATATATATATATATATATATATATATATATATATATATATATATATATATATCCTGCGTGCATGCAAAATGCATGCACTATATACCTTGTCTTTGGAGCTATTTAATTGCCCTCCGGCTTCATTCCCTGATCACGGCCACAACACTACTCGTAGTAGAAGCTAGCCATGACGACGATCATGAACACCTGCAGCCTGCTCCTCCTCGTCGCTGTCGTCGCCGCCATCGTCTGCGCCTTGGCCCCCTCGCCGGCTGCCGCCGACCCCTACCTCTGCCCATGGAGAACGGTGGCTCACCCCGAGGACCCCTTCATCCAGACCCTCGGCAAGTGGGCGGTGGAGCAGCAGCACATCCCGATGCGCTTCGACAAGGTGGAGAGCGCCAAGGCGCAGGGCGTCGGCCGGTGCACCAGCGAGACCCGCAACTACGAGCTCATCATCGACCGCGACCCTCCGCGCCCGGCCCCGGCGACGAAAAGTACAGGCGGTCACTAGTACAGAAATGATTTCTCCTGGCGCCCGGGTTTTTTATTTGTACAGACGGTTCAAATTTAACGGACGCCAAGTATTAAAAATCACGTGGGCCCGGTTTCAGAACCGCCTGTGGAAACACAACAACAACTTGGCGGTTGGCTAAGCCAGCCGCCCGGTCTTGATGGATCCATTATCACTAGCGATAGTGCACATTATGGGCGGTTGGCTAAGCCAACCGCCGGTGATAATGGAGACATCAGCACCGGGCGGCTAGCTTAGCCAACCGCCAGTGTTGATTGTTTCATCGGGCGGTTGGTCGAGCCAACCGCCGTCTGCTAGGTCTGCTATAAATACCCCTTCTTCCTCCCCTGAACAAAGACAAGTTACCCGACGCCAACCTTCTATTGTTGGCGATTTGGAGGTCCGTATTTCCTAAAATACAAGGGGGAGGTTTTGATCTTCAAATCTTGGAAGGAGGTTGCTAAAAAGGTTAGTTTATGCCTCTCTTGCATCTCTTTAGCCAATATTGCTCATTTGTAGCCACTTTTTGCATCTAGGGTTTCACCATTAGTGAGAGGGGGAAAAGTTAGGGTTTTCTCTCTATTTGATTAGATATGGTGATTCAAGATGGATTTTAATGTCTCTCTTAGCTCTTGCTATAATTATTTCTCAATTAAAGATTCCTATCCACTATTCATGCATGAATAGGTTCATTTTGAGAGAAGAACTTGAAGATTGTTTCTTATGTACTTGCTAGGGTTATTTTTTATTAGATTTAATTTTAATTATTTTTATTTAGATAATTGTTAGTGTTTAATTTATTTAGGAAGAAGAAGTATTTAATTATTCTTGCCATAATTAAGTCCAATTAATTGGTTGGTTATATTATTTTAGTTGGTATTAATTTGTTGATGGGATTAGTGCTTAATTAAGTAAAATTTTTTATTGGATTTCAATTTATTGGTATATTTGATTAATTATTTGTCATGCCTCCTCTCTCATACTTAGGGAACCTTAGGCCTCAACATCTATAATTTGAGAAATATACAAGGACGAGGTTTTCTAATTACGAGAGGGAGGTTGTTGATCATTAAAAGGTTAGTAAATCCATCATACATACCACATTAAAAGGTTTATTGATTAAAATACATAGATTATAATGAATTCGTTATATATATATAGGTAAACGATGGAGAGATCATTCTGGATGTATAATTTATCAAGAGTTGATCCATCATACATACCAGAGGTCAAAAGCTTTATTGATGCCGCTAAGATGCATGCATGGAGAATACAGACGAAGTACATACCTTGTCCTTGTGTAGATTGCAAAAATATTGCGGTCTTTGACGACACACAAACAATATTTTCTCATCTGCTCCGCCGAGGATTTATGAATGATTACTTGATTTGGACAAAGCATGGAGAGGGTAGCTCTACCCCATATCCGCATACAACCCCCGCGAACATCAACTCCAATGGCCCTGATATGCTTGTTGACGATGGATGCCAGGTCATACATGAGACACAAGATCAGAGTCAACCTGATATGCCAAATGTCGAAGATGAAGTGGTGGATGAAGTGAAAGATGAAGGGTGTGAAGACTTGGAACTCATGGCTGCACTATTGCGTCGTCATACTGATCCATCGATGTTCTTTATGAAAGGTATGGAGGCCTTAAGGAAGGCAAAGAATGTAACCATTGTATGATGAGACAAAGGGTTGTACCAAAGAGTTCACGACGTTGCGGTTCTGTGCTAAAGTTGTTGATGTTGAAAGCTAGGTTTGATGGTCCGATGCTAGCTTCGATGCATTATTGAGTACTCTTGGAGATATGCTTCCTAAAGAGAACAAAGTGCCCGCTAACACTTACTATGCTAAGAAGCTCATCACCCGCTTTTACTATGGGTGTACAAGATCCATGCATGCAGAAATCATTGTATCCTATATCGAGGTGATTACGCGACTTAGAGAAGTGTCCAAAGTGTGGTGCAAGTCGGTACAAGACAAAAAAAAAAGATTATCTACAAGAACAGAATACAACTTCGCCTTCCAAAGGAAAGAAGAGAAAGAAGACCGAATGGGTTTAAAATCAAGCAACAAAGAAAAAAGAAGAAGTAGATTATTTTGCCCAGAGAAGAGTTCCCCGCTTTGGTGATGTGGTACCTTCCGGTGGTTGATCGATTGAGGTGTTTGTTTGCTAACCCGGAGGATGCAGAGCTTATGACCCGGCATGCTTCTAATAGGCACAAAAATGATGGAAAGCTTCGACATCCAAATTGATGGCAAACAATGGAAAAAATTCAATAAAGAACACCCGCACTTTGCTAAGGATGCAAGAAATGTTAGGTTTGCACTATGTACTGATGGAATGAACCCCTTCGCCGAAAGGAGCAGCAAAGCACAAAGACTTGGCCGGTGATCCTCACTATCTACAACCTCCCTCCACACCTGCTGCGCGAGCGCAAATATCTTCTCGCTAACCATTCTTATTTCTGACCTACACAACCCGGTGTTGACATGGATGTATTCTTGGAGCCCTTGATGGAGGAAATGAAAACTTTATGGGACACAGGTGTTAACATGTTGGATGAATACAGAAAGAGTCATTCACTCGAGAGCAATTATTTTTGTTACAATCAACGATTATCCTACTCTTTTGTATTATCAGTCAATTCAAGGGAAAGGTTGGTTGTGTAGTATGCGTAGATGAAACCTTTTATGTGTCCCTCAAGTGCATCCAACAAGCTAGTGTACATGAGACACCGGCGCTACTTATCAAAAAAAAGGACACAGTACCACTTAAGAAAGATGGATAGATACTTTGATAATTCAAATGAACTAAAGTCTACTGCTCCATTGGGTAACAAAGAAAGGTCACAGAGTGTTTGAGATAGTGAAAAATATCAAGTTTACTTTTGGAAAAAAAGACAATAGATGGAAAACCTAGAAAGGATGTCAAGCCAACTCCGGGGGCTACATTTAAGAAGATGTCAATTTTTTTCAAGTATTTGCCATATTGGAAAGACCTTGACGCATTTACACGCAATCGATGGAATGCACGCTCGTAAGAATGTGTTTGAAAGCATCATTGGCACCTTACTTGATATGAAGGGCAAGACAAAGGATGGACTAAAGTCACGCCTAGACATGGTAAATTTAGACATAAAACATGAGCTTCATCCGGTTCTTCAGAAAATGGAAAGTACCACCTCCCCTGCAGCAGCAAGCTACAACCCGAACACGTATGAGAAAGAAGCAATTTGTGTGTGGTTGAAGAAATTGAGAGTTCCAAATTTTTTTCGCGCTCTAATCTAAGATCCATTGTTTCGATGAAGGACCTTACACTTACCAACTACAATGCACATGATTGCCATATAATGCTGACAACTTTTCTACCTATTGCCATCGTGGCTATAAGTCCAACATTTTTAAAAATGGCAATCACAAGGTTGTGCTTCTTTTTCAACAAAATATCACGTAAGGTAATCGACCATGATGAGTTAGAGTCTCTTCAAGAATTCGCAGTGGGAGACAAAGTGTCACAAACTTGAGATGTGTTTGCCGCCATCATTCTTTGATATAATGGTTCATCTTGTGGTGCATTTGGTGCCTCAAATAGAGGTATTGGGTCCTATGTATTTGCATGAGATGTGGACGTATGAGCATTTCATGTCAATACTAAATTCCTATGTATCCACTCGTGTGCTCGTCCCCGAGGCAGCCATGATAGAGGGGTACACTACGTAAGAGGCCATTGAGTCCGCCGCTCCATTCTCGTGGTAGTTGCCTAAAAGGTGAAATTGCAATAGGTTTGCGTCCGTCTCGACATGAGGGCAGGCTACATGGATGTGGTAGGATGGGACGAAAATCATTTATTCCTCCGTATTACCATATTGTACTCGAAGCACATCATAGCATCCTCTGCATCAAATATCGATAATGGAACCTTTCATCGACCAACATATCAAACAGCCTACGCGATGAAAACCAGGGGCAAACTGAAGCTTGGGTAATGAATGAACACAAACATCGATTCACCACTTGGCTAATGGATCGAATCTTCCGTATGGAGAAACATTTGAGCAACAAACTATCAAGCGCTTGGCAAGTACCGACCATCACGCCAGATCACTACATGGCACACCTATGACATTAGTGGTTTCACATTTTGTACTATTGCTAGAGACAAAAAGAGTATGACACAAAATAGCGGTGTTCGGTGTGAGGCCATAGATGAAAATGAGGAAATCCATACATACTTTGGCTTCATTGAGGACATATGGGAACTACACTATGGTACATTTCAGATACCCAGTGTTTCGATGCCAATGGGTTGAGGATAAACATGTCACAAAGGATAGTCATGGACTAAGAGTTCTTGATCTAAGTAAAGTAGGTTACAAAGATGACCCATGGATCCTTGCTAACCGTGCTGCACAGGTCTTTTATGCTGAACAAATCGTTCCTAAGAACGAAAAGAAAAGTACCGATAAGCTGAAGCATGTAGTTCTTCCCCGAAAGTAACAAGCTTTAGGAGCCGATGGTGCAATTGACCTAGATGATTCTAACCAGTTCAGAGATGTCTCTCTTTACGTACCATCAATCGAAGATACGAAACGTTGAGCGTAGCATTCCACGTAATTCTAAACCCTGGGTCCGCCACGATGGAGAAGGAAGAACAGTGGCTGGATAGATTCTATTGTCATGTAATAGTTTATGCAATACAATTTGTAACTTATGCTACTACTCTTATATATTTTTATATGTGTCTCATGAATGACTCTCTTGGTGTTACTTTTGCTTTAGAGAGAAAAGAAAAAAATAATTACTTTGCTACAATTTGTAACCTATGCTACTACTTTGTTTTAAGTCCTTTTCTTTCTACATAGAGAGAAAAAATAATTACTTTGCTTTAGACATAGAGAGAAAAGAAAAAATAATTACTTTGCTTTAATCTACATAGAGAGAAAATAAAAAAAATATGTACTACTATATAGAACTAGTCTCAAGGAATCCAAAAAGTTTTTATTTTCTATTTTATGAATTTTCTATAATTTGCTACTAATTTCCAAGAAAATTTCTACATACAGAAAAAAATAATTACTTTAATGCATAGAGCTATTCACAAGGATTCTAAAAAGTCAACATTTTCTATTTTATGAATTTTCTATAATTTGTTATGAATTTTTGAATTATCAGCACAATATAATATAAAATCCATTTCTACAGGCGGTTGACATTACCAACCGCCTTTGTAGAAATCATTTTTTTCTATTGGCGGTTGGTAATGTCAACCGCCTGTAAAATAGTTTCACAGGCGGTTGGCAATGTCAACCGCCTCAGAAATGAAAGTTTTACAAAACCGCGGTTGGCAATACCAACCGCCCGAAATGCGCCCTATAAATAGGTTTCGCCCGCGGGACTTAGCATTTTCAATCCGGTGGGCGCGAACTTTTGGAAGGAGGACGCCGCTGCCGCCAAATCCGCCGCCGCCGCTCCGGCATCCGCCCGCCGCGCCCTTTCCGCCGTCGTCGGAGTACCGCGCCCGCCCTTCGCTGCACTGCACAGCCCCATCGTCGGAAAGTACCGCGCCCGGCCCCATCGTTGGAGCTCCCGCGCGCGCCGCTAGCCGGTGAGCTCTCCGCCGCCGCCCCAGCCGCCGCTACGCGCCCCTTCCGCCGGCCGAGCACCGCACGGTGGCAGAGCCCGAGCGCCGCCGCGCCTCTTCGCTCGCCAGCGCGCCCGGTGGCAGAGCGCCGCCGCCGCCCCAGCGCCTCTTCGCCGCGCTGGTGGCGCCAGCGTGGTGGCGAGAGCGCCGCCAGCGCCGCGCTCTTCTCTCGCCCAGCGCCCGGGTGGCGCCAGCGTGGTGGCGGTTGCCGAGCGCCGCCGCCGTCGCTGCCCCGGCAGTCGGCGGTGGAGGCGAGGGGCGGCCTTGTTGGCCGCCTTGGGCTTTGCAGCCGGCCCTTCTGCCTTTTTTTTTTTTTTTCTTTTTTCCAATTAGTAAATGTATTAGTTTAGGTTAATTAGTTAATGTTATAGTTTAGGTATTAATTTTTTCTTTAACACATAAAATAATACGTAAATTAAAACATCTTTTAATACATAAAAATACTATAGTTATATACTTGTAATAAATACTAGTAATAAAATACTTGTAATAAAACATCTTTAATACATGAAATAATACATAAAATAATAGCTTATGAAATAATATAGTTTCTTAATTTGGGTTAATTAAGGTTAGCATTTAGTTAGGGTTAAGTTAGGGTTAGCATTTAGTTAGGGTTTCATACAATTATTAAGTATTGCTTTATATATGTATTTTAGTGCTTTAGAATAGTGTATTGACATCTTACTTAATAATATTAGGGTTTTCGGTCACCGCCTCGTTAGTCGCCATCGAAGCACCGTCCCCACCGCTGCCTCGCCGTTGTCGGCCAAGATCTCATCGTTGTAGGTGTCACATTCAGCATGCATATACTACTTAGGATTAATTATTCATACTAGGGTTTCGGAGTAGGGTTTCACACTACGGTTTTCGATTAGGGTTAATGTAATAGCTTATGTATTAATTTCTTTATTTCATTAATATTTATATACTTGTAATGTTTCTATTAATATGCAGTCACTGCCTCATTCTCTACCGCCGTCGAATTGGGCTCCACCACCGTTCTCCACCACCGTTCTCCACCGCCGTCAAAGGAGTACACCATCGTTTCCACCGCCGCCGAATCGGTCTTCCCTCCACGCCGTATAAGTAAATACTCTTAATTAGGGTTACACTTAGGGTTTCATACTTAGAGTTATATTTAGGGTTTTATACTTAGGGTTTTGTAATTAGGGTTTTCTAATTAGGGTTATACTTAGCGTTTTCTAATTAGGGTTACACTTAGGGTTTCATACTTAGGGTTTTCTAATTAGGGTTACACTTAGGGTTTTATAATTAGGGTTTTCTAATTAGGGTTATACTTAGCGTTTTCTAATTAGGGTTACACTTACGGTTTCATACTTAGAGTTTTCTAATTAGGGTTACACTTAGGGTTTCCTACTTAGGGTTTTCTAACTAGGGTTTTGTATTCTCTACATGTATTTAGTGTCGATGAGTTCTCCCAACCATAGCAACCAGGGAGATTCAAGAATACCATAGTCCAAGTGATCCGCATCCTAGCCCTGATAGGACTCGTCGTCCGGAGCAGATTGACCCGCACTATGATCCAACGCTTGATGAGGTAACGATATTAAGTTACACATTCATATCTATATGTACTTAGTTATGGATTCTTTAATGTAGTACTTACGGTTTCAAATGGACACAGAGGTATTGTCTCGAATGATCGGGTTAGGCCGAGGAGGAAGAACAAGTAGACGTGCCAAGTGATGCACCGCCGAAAACAAATGAGAGACAACCACCTCAAAGAAAAAAGACAAGAAAACAGAGTGATCGAAAAACGAGGCCGAGAGAGGAACAAACAAGTGGCCCGAAAAAACATATAGGGTCACCGATGTCGCATGAAAGGAGAGCCTCTAGCACTGGAAGAGGTGCCGCCCAAGTTCCGAACGCAATTGGCTTCTTAGTTAGGGATGAGATTGACATCACAAATCGCACATGGAATGATGTGCCGAAGATACAAAGACAGAGATATGGAGGCGGTTGCGGGGGAGGTTCATTTTCCCACCGTGATCAGCAGACCTCGTGATGCAAGATGCATTCAGCAAAGCAGTGCAATCTCGTTTCGAAATTTTAGGTGGAAACTCAATACCAAGTATGCCAAGAAGAAACAGGACCCGACAAAAAAGGTACTATAAGATTACATCTGCCCGGGGAGATCTTCAAACTACGTAGGGATGATCCCGACTTCAAGAAAAAGAGTGAAGCTAACTCGAGCTAGCCAAGAAGAACAAGTACCACCACCATCTTGGCTCAGGTGGTTACAAGGCTCATATCCCGAAATGGCGGGCGGGAGGCCGAGAAAGGAAGAAGAAAGGAGAACCGTGCTATCTGAAATGCTTGATGAAAGAAGCGCCGAATTGGCTATATGCAAGAAACGCAAAAAAAGAAAAAAGACTGGTGCTAGAGTTCCCGATGAAATCCAAGAGGCAAAGACAAAAGATGTTTGAAACAAAGACGCAAAGAGAGAGAAGGAAAATTCAAGAGAAAAAAGGGAGAAAGACATCTTAAGTGTTGGCCTCGAAAAACCGAGCATCCAGACGCCAGCGTCGAGGCGTCTCGTCAAGGCTAGACTGGAAAGAAGGATTCGGGGATGAGTGGGCTGAAATGTACAAGAAACGCAGTCGATACAAGGAAGCAATGAAGGATGTCATTGAGGAAGAGGCGAAGAAACAAGTGAAAGAAATCATGTCCAACATGCTTACAAATCCGGATCCACGCTTTATTCAGCAATTAGCGAGTGTAATGTCGGGCTCAGCATGAGTGCACAGCCTCCACAGATGCCACGGGTCGCAACACAACCCGATCAACAGATGGTGGTCTCCACCCAAGGTCCAATCCTTCCAAGTAGTGTTGCGTCTACGGCAACCAAGGAGCATTATCCAGTGGATGATATAGTTGCACCAACACCTTGTAAGTTACTCATCAGATATGGTATGAAAAATGTTCGTACCGGGGAAGTAGTGAAGGCTTAGCAATCCCTCGGCCGTGATTACCACCGTAAAGAAATTCCGTAAGAGTATTGCGGGGTGGAAGTGTCAACGGTCGTCCAAGGATATGAGGACGACGTGCTAGAAATCCCCCGGTCCCGAGGGTATCGAGACACTCCCGGGCAAAGGCTATTAATAATTTTATTCTGTGGCCTCGACGTGACATTCAGTTGACTCAACCACCGCCATCCTCTGAAGGCCTCCCACTAACCCAAGAATCTACACCTGCAAATCCTCCTCCTGAAACACAAGGCGAAAGCCTCCCGCTAACTCAGAATCGTCACTTCCCCGATCCTCAAAACTCACCCTCAAAGACATGATCCTCCTCCTAACTCACCTATCCGACAACCATCATCGCCACTCCACATCCCTCGCTTCCCCGCCAAAGACAGAAGAGACACCGAAAACAACTCCAACACCATCGCCGCCCAAAAAGCCACAAAAAGAAGAAACCCGAGCCAAAGAAATTCTCGGTACCCAAATTGGTTTCGCCGTACGAGCCAAAGAGGAAAACCGCTGAACGGCAAGGTTTTTATCAGAATTGAATGACTCGAACAGCGAAAGTCGTTGACTTGGCCGAGCATGAGAAGTCATCATCGAAGCCTCGGCGTTAGGCCAACAAAGTAAAATGAAGATCATAGAGGTAAAGAAGCCAACGTGGGATGATTACCGTAATGTCCCAACTCAATATATCCGTGGCAGTGCCTCTTCTCACTTGGGAGAAACTTAAGCAAATCTCAGCCAGGGATCAAAAGGATGCATGATTGGTATATGAGAGCATCTGCTGCTGGGATCTCATCGATCAACGTTTGTATACCACCAAATGCTTTTGCATCCGGGCGAAAAAGGCTATGGTCATCTTCGAGGACTTGTGGCTAATGATGAACCTCCGTAGGCTTGATGTACAGCTCGTGACGGTGTTTGCATTGTAAGTGTGACTAACAAATACACATGTTACTAACATTGAGGTGAATAAATCAACTGACAAGCTTTAATTTCTTACTCTAACAAATACATATGCTCTTTACAGAATGCAATATGATGGGGAAGAGATGCGTTACGGTCCAGATCGACATATGATGAAGAAAAAACAGGATCGGGTATCTCAACCCAATGAGAATATGCGAGGAGCAAAGACACGCTCACTATCGGTGATGGCCATGATGATTTGAAGGGCTTAACAAATTTGCAGAGGCTAAGGTGAAAAAAGCAGATCTTAAAAAAGAAATTTGAAGCCAAATACGCCCTCTACCTAGGAGAAGCAATGAAAAAAATTAAAAACAAAGCGATGCATAGTGGCCCCCTACAATTTTAGGTAAGTGTGAGTTTAAATACATCAAGTCAAGAATTCCATGACACATGCCTCATTACAAACTTGATCCCGCAGCAGGGACCATTGGATCTGTTTTTATAATTTATCCTAGGCAAGGAAGGACACCGGTACTAGACTCCGCGCATTACAATAGTGAATCTTATGGACCATTCTTGACACTCTTAGAACGGTAATAAGCCTATATATATGCATGTTTTATTTTATCTATAAGAGTTGTATAATAATTAGGTGATTCTATTCGAGAACACAGGGCATATAGGTATTATAAGATTAATAAAGGTCCATATGACCTTTCTAAAGCTGGAGAACCGATGGAAATACTTCATAACCGGCCGGTACGTAAATTTATAAGTGCATATCATACATGTTTAATTAATATATAGTAATTTCAAAAACTAAATAAACACTTGACTATATATTATAGTGCCACAAGCAACCACCGAACGCCGCACCGTGGGTTCTACGTGTGCGAAGTTTATGAGAGACCAAGGATGATACATCGAAAACCCCGATAAGGTATAAGTAGCCGTCATTTATAAGTTTTGTCAATAATACTGTATAAATTGGTTATCAAGTGAAAATTTATAATGTTGAATTATAAACATACTTTATTTTCAGGCTTATGCACAAGATCCCACGTAACATTTCGATGAAAAAGCATTATACAACATAGTTGAGGATCTCTCTCATTCATCATGAAAGAAGTCATTCCACCAACAGGAAATATCACGATCCGAAAGCAAAGAATTGGGACAGCCAGAATATACACCGCTAACTGATATTAGGCGTCTCAATCTTAGTCGAAACGATTATTAATAATTATATGATACATGTGTGATGTACATGGATTTATATTGAAGTATGCATGTATGATATAATACAATTTTGATGTACAAAGATCTATATTGATGTAAATAAATGTATGATAGAGTATAATTGCATGTTATCAAGAGTTTCAATATAAATAAATAGGTTTCCATTTTAATTTCAAAAATGGCTGGAAACTCTCTATCGGGCGGTTTGTAAGCCAACCGCCAAAGTGAAAATGGACTATTATTACTGGGCGGTTGTGGTGGTGAACCGCCAGTACAAAAATGGACCATTTCTACCGGGCGGTTGGCTTAACCAACCGCCAAGAAATGTGCATTTCCACTGGCGGTTCTCAAGAAACCGCCAGTGGAAATGATTTATTTCTACTGGCCTTTCGCACTGGCGGCTCTGAGATCCGCCAGTGCTGATGTGTTTACCACCGCCTGCATTGGTCTTTTGTGTATTAGTGGGTGGTGCACGTGATCAATTTCACCCAGCCGCAGAAGGTGATCTCCTTTGGGGCCATCCCGCCGAGCTACTCGCCGCCGGCGGCGGCCAACTGAGCCGGCCTGCATGCGCCTGCGTAGTTTTCTGCAACTAGCCATCGATTTCGTCCATGTGAATCTAGCTAACTGTTTCTACCGTTCCATAGTTTTTCTTACCTGCTTTTTACGTCGATATATAGAATTTTATAATAATATAGAAACAAGTCTAAATAATTAACCATTGTCCGCTATCTGTAGAAGTGAATACATAATTGGCGTCCCTGGTGACTTGTTATAAGATCAGCGAGAAGAGTTGGCGGCGGAAAATCTATCCAGATATGATGGTTAGAGCATTCTTGGGCCTAGTAGTCCAATAGAGGCACGCGCTGGCACGACAATGCATGACTGCAACTGAAAAATATATAGGGTGTGGTTTGAGGA
Source organism: Chrysopogon serrulatus (assembly GCA_015844335.1). Taxonomy (NCBI): domain Eukaryota; kingdom Viridiplantae; phylum Streptophyta; class Magnoliopsida; order Poales; family Poaceae; genus Chrysopogon; species Chrysopogon serrulatus. Next base: position 904,993 of record JADLZL010002328.1, on the reverse strand, counting down.
ATCAAATCATATATACTAGGTGAGTTGGTATGTCACGAGTTTATATTCACCAAATTTGATAAAACGACTTCATTTCTCGTCTGAGTACTAATTATTAGCTTGGGGAATGAAATGATGATAGATCAATCCATTTAATTCCACAAACCCAACAAGAAGTGAGGAGTTAGAAAATGGACTATCTCATTTCTCAAACCAATGCAAGCACCCAATTTCCAGCGATGTGTATATGTAGTAGCGGACCTGCGAAACTCCATGCCTAGGGCTACTATATTTAAGTGCCTAAGCAATCTATATAATCCACGCACATATATATACATATAGTTTACATAAACAATAGATAATATGTACAATTCAGAAGATATTTCAATTCCATATTCAAACATGAAAAAATATGATATGTCCTCATTATCAAGTGAACTTGAATCTATATATGAAAGTTTGAACCTTAAAAATCAAGGGATGAAATATAAAAATACAATTTATCAGTGTATAAAAATTGATAATAGGAAACACAGCATACCGAAAATTGCAGCATAAATAACTCATGAATTCAGTTTGTTCATTTGAAAATTTAAAATGGAGAGAATTGGAATCGGACATAGGGACAAACTACATGGAAAGAAAATGAGGAATGGAACACTCACATGCTTAACTTGATTAATTCCCAAACGTCATGTACAGGTTGGGACGCCACTACTAAAGAAAATGAGGAATGGAACACTCACATTCCAGGATATAAGGATCGAGCGCTGTCATCGTGAGGCGAATCAAGCAGCTCATCACAAGCTTGCAAGAAGAGCTATGCAAATTAAACAAAATTGTACATGGGACGATGAGCCCCCTAGTATTATTCTTGATTGCATTGTAAACGATATTACTATCTTGAGTGAATAAAGTTTGCCGAATGGTTTCAAAAAAAAAAAGTCTAGTCATGCTATCGCCAGGGTTGATTTTATAGCGCCTGGTTTGAGAGTGATAGAGGGAAGGAGTGCAAAAATCATGCAACAGTGTAGATGAGTGTACGTGGCGGTCGATTTTTGATGCAAGGATGTTGTTACATGTTAGTGTGATATACGCCTTGGTGAGTCACAAATAGGTCAATTTTCTTGAATTGATGATTTTGCCTGTGCCTAGTGGAGACTTTTGCTACTATGCTGGACCACACCTTGAACCAATGTATATGAAACCCGAACCAATTTACACTATCAGATTTTGTGATGTTTTCTAGTGCCTGAGAGTTTACTGAGTGTTTAACTTATCCCATATTACACTCAGGAGATGATAAAGCACTAATATATTGCTTTGTTCCCACATCATGTGTCTCCGTTTGCACTGAGAGTTACAACTGCTTCGTAAAAGGAAGCAGCCCTATGTTCATCAAACTTGATATATCAGAGGCTTTTGATTCAAGAGGATGGAGTTTTTTTTACTGCATGTCCTCGCTGGGTTTGAAGTGGAGAACCAATATTACATCTATTCTAGCGTCCCCATCTTCAAACATTCTAATCAATGGACAGCCAACTAGCTAGGAACATTAAACATGCGCATGCGCTATGTCAAGGAGAACCCCTCTCCTTTTTATTTTGGATATTGGCCCATTCCAAAATACTTTGATTTAGCGATGAAAAAATGCCGGGTCCTGCAACTGAAGCTACCTAAGAATGCAAACCTATGTCACCCATTGTATACAGATGATGCAGCAATCTTTGCCAATCTGTCTGCTATGGAGCAATCTGTCTGCTATGGAGCTAAGCTGCTTACACAAAATTATACTCTTCTTTGGGGAATGCTCTGGCTCAGGATTAATATTTCCAAAACTGAAATTTTACCAATTCGGCTGGAAAACAATGTGGTCAGTGAGCAGTTTCCTAGAAAAGTACCTAGGCCTAACCCCCTTAAACACAAGGAGCGAAGCTACACAAGATTGAGGTTCAACCTCTCAAAGAAAAAATTAGTGCATGACTACCAGGTTCGAAGGTTGTGTTCCTATCCACGTCAGGCAGAGGAACATTGGTACAAACTATGCTCTTGTCCTAGCTAATCTATGATTTAACTGTATTCTCGACAAAGAAAAATGGCTCATCAAAAGGATAGATCGTCTATGGAGGAGCTTCATTTGGCATGGGGAAACTCCGAACAAGGTGTACAGGGGACATTCCCCAATCAATTGGCCAACTTTGCCTCCCAAAGGCGAAAGGGGGTGGGGAATTATGGACCTTGGATGTTTTGAACAAATATTCGCCTACGATGGTTGCGGTTTCAATGGAAATAGAAAGATAGATCTTGGAACAAGCTCGATATGACCGTGACCTCTTTAGAGCTTCTACAATTGTAACAGTGGGAGATGGCAAAACTGCCAATTCTAGACTACCTCCTGGATAAATGGCATGCCACCTAATAACTTCTTGTTTCAACCCCCTTTCAAAAATCTAGAAGATGAAGCATCATATTTCATAAAGCAATGGACCACAACAAATGGATTGAGAATATATCTCCTTTGACATCACATCGGGAGATAGTAGAATACATAACTGGCAAAATGACATCATATACAAATTATGTGGAGTTGATCTAGAAACCCTAGTGAACCTTTGCAAAGCCTACATGTTTATAAAAGAGGTGTGGGAGCTGATCAAACAATCGCTTGAGTTGTCATCCTAAATTCAGATATCATAGGTGTCACTATACAAATTCTGTTGAAATGCCGACTCAGGATAAAATAAAGAAACCAGAAAAGGAATTTTGATGGAATCATAATTTATTTTTGGTGGAACATTTGGAGAGAGTGGAATAGAAGGATTTTCTAACAAAAGACTTTACAGCCTAGACAAATGCTATGCAAGGATGACTTATAATAGTTCCATAATGGCTTTAGGACATAGTGATATCACTAATGAGTCTCATAGCTGTGTTTTTGCTTCCTATTGTATTGATCCTGTGCTGTGGTTTCCCTTCATAGTGGTTTTTTTTTTTGGTTTACCCTGGCTTTTTGGTTGAGATCCGGCATTGTTTATTCATGCAGTTATCTTAGTTGTTTGGATGGTGGGTCTCGGCTGAAAGGTCTGTTGTTCCTCTTTTATATCTCGTCTAATATATTTAATTTGTGGGAAATTTGTTGCTGCCCCATTCTAAAAAAATAGAAAATGTCACATACCTAACTATCGCTACACCAAAAAGAAGAATGGCAATGAAAGAATGAAGATATGAGACTAAATTAAGAAAAGGATATCATGATGAAGCTGTAGTAAAGGGTCCAGCAGATCTAGGAGCCCAATGTCAACTTCAATGGTGTTGACAAATTTCATAGCTAAACCAAATAGCGGTAGTGCTAAAGCATCATTAGCAGCAATAGAAGAACAATTCACTAGTACAGAAAAGGCCTGTATCGGGCGGTTCCAACGCATTTCTACCGGGCGTTTTGGAACCGCCAAGACGGGAGGCCAAGAAAATCGGGTTATTTCTACCGGGCGGTTGCTTGGGAACCGCCAGTAAAATCGATTTCTACAAGCGATTCTCTTAAGGAACCGCTTGTAGAAATCGTTGCCCAAAAACGCGAAAAAAATTACAAAAAAATATTTTTAAGAAGGCAAAAAATATTTTTCGAACCGGAGTCGCGCATTTTTTCGCATAAAATCACGCGCTACGTGGCCGTGGGGGTTTGAACCCGCGAACTCAGCTTCGCTTGTATCCCCCCTCTACCACTCCACCCACATGTCACTTGTGTCTAGATATCATTTTTGTTCCCCACATATTATACAAACCTGACAGAAATTTGAATATTTGAAGGTCTAAACGAATTCAAATGAAAAAGTAGTGAACTACAAAGTTTTATAACTTTTCGAGATCTACAACTTTTATTTAGAGTGTTTCTCCATCCGAGGTCATTTGTAAAATTTGGATTTTAAATTTGAAAATTTCATTCGTAGTTTTCTATAAAGAGATAATTTCAAATGAAAAAGTTGTCAACTACAAAGTTTCATAACTTTTCGAGATCTACAACTTTTATTTTGGGAGTTTCTCCACCTGAGAAAGTTTGAAAAACTCAAAAAAATTAATTTGAAACTATTTCTACTGGCGGATCTCTTAAGAAACCGCCAAGAAATATTTTCTACCGGGCGGTTTCTTAAGAAATCCGCCAAGAGAAATAGTCCTCAGAAATCGTATTTCTACCGGGCGGTTCCTTAAGAGAACCGCCTGTAGAAATAGGGCCGATTTCTACAGGCTGTTCTAAAGAGAAACCGTCGGTAAAAATAAAACGCTAGTGTCAAGAGAAATAGTTTGTGTACTAGTGATTGATAACAGCGTAGAGATAGGCCAATGAAAAAAATATAGCGATGCTACTGAGGCTATTTGCAACAATGAATAGATCAAATGAACTCTTTTTTTTTGATTAGCCATAATTACGAAACAAATGTTGAACGAAGCAGAAGAGGACACATAGGAAGGTAGTCTACTTTGCATTATGATTAAGGAGATGGCGGCGGTGGTGAGCATTTAGGAGTGCATGTGGCACAGTTGGCTCTGCACTCTTCCACCGTGAGGTGGCAATACTCTTTCCGAGAATCAGCTGGACAGCAGTAGCAGGTGCTCCCGTTCGGTTCGAAGTACCTGCACCACTTGGCGACGCAAAAGTTTAAGACAACCTTTCTCTCATCTGATGATGTGGAGTTGACGCTAGCGGTGATAAAACTCTTGGAATCCAGCAGCTGATGACGACGACCTACAGCATTTTTTTGGTTAATCGAAAATCATTATGATATAGAAGTAGCAGCAACAGCAGCAATCTCTAGTGGCAGTACACAGGGGGAATACAAAGGATCCAATAAAAAATGTTGTGAACAAGGACATGGATGCTCACCATCTTGTTGTCCCTCATAAATATAAATTCAACAATACAAAGATGATATTATATAAAAAGGAGTATTTACATTGTGCTTGCATTGCTAGGGATCCGAAAACAATAGCGCACAAGAACATGGTCATCATCAAGCTATTGCACTTCATGTTCATCAAGCTAAGTCAAGAAATCAATGAGCGACAAGGATGGACAGATCACAGAATGGACTTGAAGAGGAATTCCTGGCATCACAGTACCTCAACCTTATATATAGGTAGAAAAGGAGCTGCATGCCGTGGCACATACAGATTGACAGCTGCTATTCGCGAGCAACAGCTATTTCATTCTTTGATTGAATACTTTACCGTTCCTCAGTATTGCATGCATGCCCGCCTGCATACCTCAGTTACCTGTACCAAATTGTCTTAAATCATAGTCGATGGTGATCCATTGGAGAGGTGCACACACCGTCCCAACCTCTCCTTTTATTGACTTCCAAAGAATCAAATTTGATCATGACAAATGTGAGTTATGAACCACATATATATATAGATGGTGGTGAGTAGTGACCCTCTGTGTGTAGCAGTGCCATACATATTATTTACCTTCTATACTATTAGTTTTCCTCTAAGAAGATATGTCTAATTAGCTAGTTATTTTGGCAGGCAATGAAAAGTGAATATATTGGTGATCAAATTCCTAATTTAGAAAGTGTTACGCAATAGTAAATGTGCATTCATAATTTATTGCTATCCAGAATAGTTAATTTAGGCCCTAGGTTAGCACGACTCTGGCTCCATGCTATAGTGCGTGGAGGAGTCATAGTCTATGAAGCAAAAAAAAGTGGCTTCACCTCATCTTTGCTCATTTTAAGAGAAGAGAGAGAAACGGTTGTTCCCTATGGTCTGCTTGGAAGACAAACCTAGAGCCAATCCAAAACTCAACCATGCAAACAAAGTCTTTTATATATATATATATATATATATATATATATATATATATATATATATATATATATATTCAAATATACAATGTAATCACTGATGTTGTAACAAATTATTGTATATATTACAAATAAGTGTCTGAGTTTATTTGCATGATATACGTTGGTGGGCACAAAGTTTGATTTTAGAGGCACACTATATACAAGAGATCAATAGCCTATAAAAAATCTCATATCCCTCTTTAAAAGGCTACTTCTTGAAGGTCAACTTCATTTTCAATATTTCATAAAGATAACAGTTTGAAGTATGGTATTTTGTGTCTGATATCGCATTAGCGACATCTTTTGTACTAATCACTTGTCTAGCTTAATTGTCATCATTTTGGATTTTTATAGGCTATTAGCCCTCTTCTCTAGCCATTTAGATCCTTTTCTATAGGTACATATCCATGTGGAAACAATGAGGTACTCTAGCTAAAGTGAGGTATCCTAGGTACATATCACTGACACATATGCTTGGCGAATGCATGTTAGATGCACTCCCTTGCAAGAAAGGGCCTGTTTGTTTCTCTAGAATTGAATCTCATTCTAGGAATGAAATTCTAGAAACTAGATTCAATAGGAATTGGATTACCGAGAATCTGATTCATTTCAATGATCTTGTTTGCCTATACATGGAAACTCATGGTAGAGAGCGATGGTGTCGGGTTGAAGAGGCTACAGTTGGTGCCGATGACCCTAATGTCCCCCGTGCAGGCAGAAACGCCTTGGCTATGTAACAACCCGAATTTTTCACAACACAAAAATCCCAACCATAAAATTTTTCTTTAAATAACCCATGTTTGATGATTGCCATTTGATAGAACCAAACCCTACACATACATTTCAATGAATCCCAAGTAGGACAATATCATATGCATGATAACATACTTAGTAATCTTCATTATCACATGTGAAATGGACCTTGCTTTTATTCTTATAAATATTCATACAATTAAATCCTAACATGAAGCATGTATGATTTGGCTTTTGCTTGGATTTTATGAAGTGATAAGAATAACTAAATGAAAATATTAAATATAAATAATTAATGAAGGATCATTAATTATTTAACCTAATCAAACCTATACTATTAAACACCTACACCATGTAATAAATCCATTATATATATATATATATATAATTTCCCTATATATATATATATATATATATATATATATATATATATATATATATCCCAATACAAGGGAATAATCCCCAAACCCTACCATAGACCCTACTAGACCCCACCATAGTAATTAAACCCAAATCACCTTGACTAAGCCGAGCTTAACTAATAAATACATAAAATAGAAAGGCAATTAGAAAAAGGAAATAAAAGAGGAAGGAGGAAGAAGCCCGCAGCAGCCCACGCAGCCCACCAGCACCGGCCTGCTCTCCGTTTCCAACAGTGGGCGTCGCAGCCAGCCACACCCACCAAGCTCGCGATAGAAGACACCCCACTAGAAGCCGTGTTCGCTGCCTTTCAGCTCGCGCCGACGCCTCGCTCGACAACAACGCCGCGATGCCGCGTGCCCCACCGAACCAGCTGGCCTCCCACGCTCCGCGCGCTACCCTGCCCTTACTCCCTCTGCCACGCGGGCCCGCAGGTCACGTAAATCGCGTGACCCCTCCACGCGCACAGACGATGCACATCGCCAGCCCATCAACGTAGTCGTGCCCGCTCTTCCACCCTATTCCTTGGATACCAAGGAAATTGGCCGCAGTCACTACTACCTGGGATCCGCGCGCACACGAAGACGACGCTCAGAACCCCAGAGCCACTTGATCGGCAGGAAGCCGAGATCACCGTCCGCCTCTCACCATTGCCATCCGCCCGCTCTATATAAGCCAAGCCCTGCGTTCTAGGGTTCCCTAGCCCTTCGCCGCTGCTCGGTGGCAACCACACTGACCCGCCAAACCAAGAGAGGGGAGAGGGAAGCAAGGAGGAAGGGAGGTATCGCCAGAGCCGATCACCGCCGGGGTCGGAGGAAAAGGCGCCGGAGCCGGTGACAACGCCCCTGTACGACTACACCGGCGTTGCAGCGCTGCACGGCACGGCCTCGGCACACCATAGCCTCGCCTCGACACTGCCCCGCCATCCTTTTGCCGCCAGCACTGAGGTGAGCCCACCGTGCCCCTGTCCAATTCCGCCCGTTCGTCGGCCATGGCGCTCCACCACCGGGGCACGTACGCCCGAGCCGCCACCTGCTCTGGTTCACCACACACACACGTGCACGGACTGCCCTAGCCGATTGGAACGAAACCGCACACACCGATGAGATAGATAAGCCATGTCGCCGCCATGGCTGTGCTCCGCCACGGCGAGCCGCCGTTCCGGCAATAGTAGGCCTCCATAGAAGCCGTAGACCCTAGAATCGGACTCAACCCACCATGGAGTACGCCGTGCGCAGGCTTCCGCCTGCAGAGGCCCCTAGCCGAGCCACACTGGGCGAAACCATGCCGCAGTCAAGCGATCGAGGCGCGGATCACGCCGCCGGGGAGCACCGCCGTCTTGCCGGGCGTTCTCGAACGATTCCGGCCACCTTGTGCCACGGGGAGGGACCGTTGAGCTTCGCCGAGCCATCCCGGACCGAGCCATGCCAAGGACACGGCTAAAGCGCCGCTCCACCATCCCTACCGCCTGAACATCGCGCTGCTGGAGTTCCGCCGCTGTCGCCAACCATGCTGCATGCACCGCCGCGCCGATTGGACGCCGCCGACGCACCCAAGGGCTATCCCGCGCCACTAATTGAGCCGCTGCGCCCTCAAATGAGCCTGGATACCACCCCTACTGCCTGGCCGCGGTAGAACAGAGAAGGGAGGGGAGAAGAAGGAGGCACGGTGTACCTGGTTCATGTGAACCAGAGAGAGAAGGATAGACCGAGTCTACCAAGCGCCGTGTCTGCAGTCTATGAGCTGGCCAAAGCGTGTCCACCGTGAACCGAACAGCCATAGATCGAGCCCAGCCCAGATCCACGAGCTGATGTGGCGTAACGAGGCGCCGACATGTGGCGGGCCGGCCCGACCCAAGTCTGGCCCGCCAGGCCCATCCAGGCCCACCATGGACCCACTGCTGATGTCATGCTGATGTCAGCAAGCCACGTGGCACCACCAGCAACTGACACGTGTCAGCACCAGGGAAAATGGCCCCTTTTCTTTTTCAGAATATTGATTAAACTTCAGAAATTCGTAACTTTCTCATACGAGCTCCAAATTTGGTGAACCAAATTTCTAAATTCATCTAAAATTGAGGTCTACGCATTGAGTCTATGTTTGAGTGCATTTGGATCTTTTCATTATTCAGTTGTTCTTGTGCCATTTATAGGAGTCACTAACGTGGTCGTGGTCGCGGTCGTGGTCGTGGGCGGGGACGCACCGAACCCGTTGAAAGGTCCTTGTTTGGTTTTGGTAATTGAGTGACAACTTAGGTGGACTAATTGTGCTTATGTCAGATTCGCAGAGATTTAGTCCATAGGTACATGTGTGTGAGCAACTATACCATGAAGGTGATATGATGTGTTGCAAGGCTCACACATGTGAAGATGAAGGAGCTTAATGCATGATACATGACATGGAGTCATGTGGCTAGAGGTGAAGATCGAGACAAGACTTGGCTTGATGGACCGGTCGCGCAAGGTGAAGGGCAAGTTGGAGGCTTTGAAGCCGTTGGTATCGAGTGTCGGGAGGCTTGAGCAAAGACTTGGCGCCGATGAACCAAGACGATGGTGAAGAGCAAGTGAGGTCAAGATCGATGGACCATCAGCCATGTGATGATATGAAGTGGATCATATCATTCATGTGAATGTCGGTGCATGTGTTGCATCGGCATTGGAGGAGATGGAGTGGAAAGCGCAAGGCAAAGGTATAACCTAGGGCGTTTCCATTTCACCGGTCATAGGTGTGTAGAGAAGTTGATGACCGGGTTTAGGATAGATGGCCGTACTATCAAGAGGGGCAAACTTGTTTGCATATCGGTCATCTAGTGCCACTTGAGCGATCTAACTTTGCATCGTGTTGCTAGGATCGAGTGGAGTGGCAAGTTGAGTGCCTAACCCTTTGGAAAATGTTTGAGAAAATGCTAACAAACTTGCACATGGTGATGTACACTTGTTGGTGTTGGCACATTTGCAGAAGGGGATGTTGATTGCCGGGTTGAGAGGGGTTTGGGATCCTCTTCCTCCCGCCGAGCTTGGAAGCGGGATTCGGCGCTTTCGAAATGTGCGCGTCCGGTGATTTCGGTGGTGACCGGACGCCGCGACCGACGAACGCTCCGGTGCCGAGTCCGGCCGGCGCCGGAGGCGGCGCCGGGCGAGGAGGAGGACCGGACGCTGGGAGTCCGGTCTTGGCCGGACGCGTCCCCGGCGGGAAAAAATCGTTTTTGGAGCTCTCTGGTGGGTGACCGGACGCTGGGCGTCGCGCGTCCGGTGGAGGCAGCGGACGCGTCCGGTCACTATGGCAAGCACGCGAGTGGGGTAGCCGTTCTTGGCGCCAACGGCTACATTCGAAAAGCGAGGACACGTGGCGTCGCGGGAGCGACCGGACGCGGCCCCGGCCGTCACTTGACGAAGCGTCCGGTCCAGCTCTGGCCGATCGGGTTTCATGGCAACGGCTCTTTTGGCCTTTGGGGCTATAAGAGGTTGCCTTGGCCGGCTTGGGCTGGCTGCTGAGCATATTGGGGACTTGGTGTCCTTGCTTGGTGGTGCTTGAGAGCCCTCTAACTCACATATGCTTGTTGTGATTGCATCAAAGAGTGAGTTAGTGATTCTAGTGCATTGCATTGAGAGATTGCAAGGTGTGGCACTAGGTGTTCGAGTTGCAAGCCGGTGGTGCTTATTACTCTTGGAGGTTGCCACCTCCTAGACGGCTTGGAGGCTTGTGGGCATCGTTGTAGCACGCTCGGAGATTGAGTGGTGCTCTGATTGCTAGTCATGTGGAGTGACATTGTGAGGGGGATTGTGCTCACCCCGCGGGAGATCGCGAAGAGCAACTCTAGTAAAAGGGAGACACGAAGAGCAACAAGTGGTTCGACGCGGTCAAGTGCTAGAGCTCGTGGTGAGCACTCCGGTGGGAGAGCGTGACTTGTGGGTCACCACTAGCAAGAGGACCGGCGACAACCTTGGAGCCTGTCTCAACGAGGACTAGCTTGGTGGCAACCAAGTGAACCTCGGTAAAAAATCGACGTGTCATCTTGTCTACTCTTCTCGTCGGTTTGTATTCACTAGCTTGTAATTACTTGATTCATACTTATGCTAGTGAGTAGTGTTGCTCTTGTGTAGCTAGTTTGCCTGTGTAGCTTGCTAGATACCCTCTTAGCTTGTGTAGCTTAGAAGTAGCGTTGCGTGGCTAGTTGGCTTGTGTAGCCTTGCTAGTCACTTTGCTTAGTTTGTGTAGCTAAGCAATTGAGCTTACTAGTTAGGCTTGTGTAGCCGTGCTAGTGAGAACTACTAGTGTGCTTAGGCTTTGTGCGCTTTGCTCGCTAAAATATGTAGGTGCTCCCCGGTTTGATTGAGTACTAGTTGCTTAGGTTTGTGTGACCTTGCAACCTAGTATTTGATAGGCGAGCACTACCTAGCCATGCACCTTAGTGACTTGATTAGAATCTTTGTAAGGTGCTTAGATAGAGGGGTGTAGTCCTAGTTAGACCAATAGTTTCAATTCCGCATTTAATTCGGTCATCCGCTGTGATTAGATTTTAAAAAGGACTATTCACCCCCCTCTAGTCCGCCATCTCGACCCTACACGTGGTATCAGAGCCCGGTCTCTCATTTGTGGTCTTCACCGACCCGAAAGGATGGCATCTAGTAGGCTAGATTGTTGTGACAAACATATTTTTGATGGCACACACTTTGCACGTTGGAAACTTCATATGCTTGATCATTTTCGTGCAAAGGGACCAAAGTTTTGGTGGGTGGTTACTAGCGGTCTCATGCCTCTCATGGATCATAGGAAACTCACCAAAGCTCAAAAGGTTCTCTTTGATCTTGATGCAAATGCTTATTGTTATCTAATGGATGCATTGAGTTTTGAGTTGTTTAGCAAGATCAACTCCAAAGGAACCGCTCATGACATGTGGGAGTCCATCAAGCACACCTTCGGTGATTCCTCCACATGGGATGATGGTCAATTCAAGGAGGATAAGCCCAAGTAGAGGTGCATGAGGATGTTGAGCATCTTCACAACTTGGTTGTTGTGGAAGATTGCTCCACCTTATGGTCAAGTGATGATGATGATCGATCCACCACAAGTTCACTTGACAAGGTTGATGATGATGGTTCATGCTCCGATGATGATTGTGATGCTACTACAAGCCCATCCACTACACCACATTGCTTCATGTCACAAGGTGACTCTAAGGTATCAAATTGCAATGTGATTGATCATGTTGATTCATATGATGAGCTTGTTAGTAGACTTGCTAGCATGACCATGTCTTTAGAAAATGAGAAAAAAAACATGAAATTGGAAAATGAAAACTCATTTCTAAAGAATTCATGTGAAGGACATAAGCACTTACTTGATGTCCTTAGAACTTCACATGATGAGCTAAAATTGAATCATGAGGAACTTTGTGTATCTCATGAAGAATTAATTGAGAAACATGCCTCTCTCATTAAAGCGTTTTCTAAGAAACTTAAAAATAATGAGAGCTCATCACATGGGTCAAATAATCAATTGTAAAATGTTGCTAACCCTTGTGATGTAGAGAAGAAGCATGTATCCACCTCTTGTGATGATTTATTAGAAATGCCATGTTCTTCACATATAGATGCATGTTCTACTTCTATGTCTTGTGAGACTAACCTTTTGAAGGAGAACAATGAGCTTAAAAGAGAAGTGAAGAAATTGAGCAACAAGCTAGAGAGGTGCTACAACTCACAAGTCACCTTCAAGAATTTGATGTCAAATCAAAGAAGATTCGGTGACATGAGTGGCCTTGGATACAACAAGAGCATGACCAAGTGTGGGAGAAAGAAAGAAAGGAAGATGAAGAAGCAAGCTAGTGAAAAGCTCTCTCACTTCTTGTGCTACCGATGCCATGAAGTGGGACATCTTCATCAAGCATGCCCCAACTTGGAGAAGCTTAAGAAGAAGAAAGAAGAAGAAAAGCTCAAGTATGTCAAATGCTTCAAGTGCCGCACATGGGGTCATTACACCTCCCAATGCCCAACCAAGAAATTGGAAAAGCAACAAGAAGAGCTTCATCCAAAGCCACCAAGTGAGGTCGAAGAGATGAAGCCCCAAGCTCAAGTTAAGATCAACCATGATGATGGTGACTTGAAGATGAAGAAAACAACAAGAAGGGGTGGACAAGCAAGAAGGCATTCAACTCCAAATCAAGATGTCAAGATGATGAGCAAGAATCAAGGAAAGAATGTTTTGGCTCACATCAAGTGCTATGCATGTGGAGATATGGGACATTTTGCCTCAAAGTGTTCCAACAAGCTTGAGAAGGATCAAGCAACTCATAAGAGGCAAGGCAATGAGAAGCAACACATGAGCAAGGAAGAAAAGGCTCAATCAAAGAGAGTTTGCTACTTATGCCGGAAAAGGAGACACAATGCAAATTCATGCCCCCTAGGTGAGAAACCTAAGCCTATTTCAATTGATGTAAATACTATGCTTAGAAAGGATGACAATGGTACCTCATTGGTTGCTATTGCAAAACATCCCGCTATCCATACTAAGGCATTGCCTAAGTATGTTGCTCCTAACTTGAGAGGACCCAAACAAGTTTGGGTACCATCAAAAAGTGGATGATTGACTATAGGTACCATTGGCATTGGAGGCTTGATTTAATTGGAGTTCACGATGATTATTGATTGATTGAGTCAAGCATTGAAGCCTAGTGCTATTCTATCCCAATGCCAAGTCAAATGAAGTGAAGTCCAAATGCTACAACATACAAGTGTCACATTTCAAGTTGTGGTGATTCAATTGGTTTTCATGATGGCTTGCAAATAATTGAGATGAGGCTTGCTAGTGAATGATCATGACCTACCAAGGTATATCTCTTATTGATCACAATTCATTTGGGTTCATATGAGTTGATTGAATTGGATAAATATGCATATGTTGCTTGCTATAAGTTGATTGAATGGATTTCATGCTTAGTAATCAAGTTTGGATTGGTTTGATTGAATATGATCATGAGACTTCATTTAGTAAGTGGTTTGAATGGATACAAGTCTTGTGAGGGTGTTCAAACAAGTTGATTTCAAGTTTAATTCACATTTGTTGAAGAATAGCTCAATATGTCAAATTTATCCATTGTTGAAAATCTGAGCTAGTTGTGATCAAGTCTGAGTTTGATGGATCAAATCTATTTGGATTGGCTTGAAAATTTGTGTGCATGCTCTACACTTATGATAGTTGTTGCTGTTCAAATTTCATGAGAATTGGACAAGAAATGCTTTGATTTTGGAATGGATCTTGTCAGCTATAGTGCAGCAGTTTTCAGCATGTACCCACTGAGAAAGATTTGAAATCTGGTAGCAATCTAGAAGTCCAATGAACCTCAAATTTTTATGGGTGATAGATGACTTAGTGAAGCACATGTCCACCAAATTTCATGGTCATTGGAGCTGTACATTGTGAGATATGAATTATTCTTTGAAGAGTACAGAATCTGCTAGAAAAGTGACAAATATTGGTTTGATCAAGAGTCACTTCGATTGAAAGGCCCTCAAGTTGGATTCATGATTTATAAGTGGTTGAGGGACCTATGTTCGGTTTTGGTTTGATCTAGAAGGTTGACAAGCAATGGGTACAAGTCATTTGATTGAAAAAATAAATGTTTGGCACACAATTCGGTACTCAAATTAGAAGATCAAGACCAAGCTCAAGATGAAGATAAATTTTGAGTTCTAGTGATGAGTGGAGATCATTTGATAGAAAGAAAAGGACTTAAACAAGTAGAAAGAAAAGGACTTAAAGAAGATGTCAAGGTTATTCATCATATCAAATCTAGGGATCAATCAATCAAAGGCAATTCAAGTGAGTATCAAGATTGTTCTTTTGGAGAGAGATCACTTCTCCCTTTAGTAGGGGCTTGCCGCCTTTTATAGGTTAACCGAGCGAGACTTGGAAGGCTAACATGGAAGTGGTGATCTAAAGAACATTTGAAATGCTTAGTTGAAGCAACTCAAAAGGGTTGATCTAGTAAAGCAAGCAACACCCAAAAGAGAGCAATTCATGACAAATTCAAAGTGGTATTCACATTTGGTATCGTGATCTTACATGGAAGTGGATATCAATCATAGTTGTCTCTTGCAAACAAAAGATCAAAGAAGAAGCAAGCCAACCAAAACAAGAGAGTGCACTTGATCATATGGGTGAAGAATGGAATTCATTATTGATAATCGGTCTTCACCAAGCTTTGAAATGGACTTCACATCGCCTTTGCGGAGCTTACTTGGAATATAATGACTATCCTCTACTACAAGAAAGCAAAGGTGAAATTGGTTGTCATATGCATTCATATTTGCTAAGGACTTGTTTAGTGCACATAGACATACTTAGTGAGCATTCATGAAAAATTAAAAGATTTTAAGTTCATATCATGCCACTATTGCTTGTATGCTTTAAGTTGATCTAGTGGCTAAGTATGACTTGTTCATGAGCACGTGAATCTAGTGTTTGATCTAGTTAAATGAGCAAGAAAGGATCTAATTCAACATTGACAAGAAAACCATTGAAAGATGTGTGAAGAAGCTTGTCATTGGTTCAAACCGATTTAGATTACTTATGCAAATTTGCTAGTTTGAACTAAAAGAGAAGGAAGCTCATGGAAACAATCAAGTTCAAGAAAGTAGAAGACAACAATATAAATGTATATCAAGCTCAATATCTACAAGTGGTATCTAGACTCATCATTCATGCAAGTGGTATACACATGGTGTCATATTCCTTCATGTAGTATCTTCTACACATGTGCTATATCAAGAGGTTACAAGTGATGTCTAGATCAAGCATTCAAGTGATATCCTACACTTCAAGTGATCCTCAACCTTAAGTGATCAAATTCAAGCAAAGCTACCCTCAAGAGCTTAAGTGTCAAGTGGGTGACCATACAACAAACGAAGAAGTCCTACAAGTGGTGTCTTCCCAATGGTGTCCATAAAAAATGCAAGATTCAAGTGTCAACCATCTACACCCCAAGTACAACCCTTTGTAAAGAAGAGGCACACACTTTATGGTCATTGATGACAAAGGGGGAGAAGTTGTGGACAAAGATATGTACAAGAACATAGGGGGAGAGGTTTAGACAAAGATGCAAGTTGGACATGGATATGACCAATCAAAATCTTGGACAAGAGAAGCACACAAGTAGGGGGAGCAAGCTCATGAATACATGCTTGATGCATTTAATTGTGCATTATATTTGCTTATGCTTGTGTGCAAGTGATTGCTAGAACTAAGACTTGGATGATGTTTTATATCATGTGGTATTTAGAGCCTAATCTTAATATAGCAAGTGGTAACTAGAACCTTGGTTATAATATTGATCTCACGTGGTATCTAGTTTCACTTGTTGTTTCTAGCAAGGATTGATGCTAAGGATGTTAAAAAAGTGGTATACACGCTACAAAGGTTCATTCTCTATCTTGTATACCTTAGCATCATTTAGTAGTGGTAACGCTCCCACAAATTCCATATTTATGCATGTGTGCAAGCTTGAAACCAAACCATTTGAGCACACATGTAGGGGGAGTTATCACTACCAAGTTGATTTTATGGTGCTTATCCAAATCATAGACATGGAGCTTAAATGTTGGATAAGTGGTATAAAATCCCAAAAATGCTTAAATTCCATATCTTTGTAGAGTTGTCATCAATTACCAAAAAGGGGGAGATTGAAAGGTCCTTGTTTGGTTTTGGTAATTGAGTGACAACTTAGGTGGACTAATTGTGCTTATGTGAGATTCACAGAGATTTAGTCCACAGGTACATGTGTGTGAGCAACTATACCATGAAGGTGATATGATGTGTTGCAAGGCTCACACATGTGAAGATGACGGAGCTTAATGCATGATACGTGACATGGAGTCATGTGGCTAGAGGTGAAGATCGAGACAAGACTTGGCTTGATCGACCGGTCGCGCAAGTTGGAGGCTTTGAAGCCGTTGGTACCGAGTGTCGGGAGGCTTGAGCAAAGACTTGGCGCCGATGAACCAAGGCGATGGTGAAGAGCAAGTGAGGTCAAGATCGATGGACCATAGGCCATGTGATGATATGAAGTGGATCATATCATTCATGTGAATGTCGGTGCATGTGTTGCATCGGCATTGGAGGAGATGGAGTGGAAAGCGCAAGGCAAAGGTATAACCTAGGGCGTTTCCATTTCACCGGTCATAAGTGTGTAGAGAAGTTGATGACCGGGTTTAGGATAGATGGCCGAGCTTGCGAGGCGGGGATTCGCGCTTTCGGGAAAGTGAAGTGCTCATTTTCCATTGCACATGGTGAGGCCGAAAGTGGTGGCGGCGTCGGGAGTGTTTCTCGCCGAGAAACACTCGACCGACGCTGGTTCGAGGTGGACCGGACGTGTCCGGCCAAATGTGCGGCGTCGGGGTGATTTCGGTGGTGACCGGACGCCACGCCGACCGACGCCCGGGGTGCCACCGGGCCAGTCCGGCCGGGCGTGCAAAGCGGCGCCGGGCGAAGAAGGGAGGACCTGACGCCGGGGAGTCCGGCTGCATCGACGGACGCCGTCCGGCCGGGAAAAATCGTTTTGAGCTCTCCCAGGTGGTTGACCGGACGCCGGGCGCCGCCTTGTCCGTGGAGGCGGCGGACGCCGCCCCGGCACTATGGCAAGCACGCGAAGTGGGGGTAGCCGCTGCGCCAACGGCTACATTCAAAAGCGACACGCGGGCGCCGCGGGATGCGGCCGGGACGCCGTCGGTCGTCACTTGACGAGCGTCCGTCAGCTCTGGCTGATCCGGTTTCGTGGCAACGGCTCTTTTGGCCTTTGGGGCTATAAGAGGTTGCCTTGGCCGGCTTGGGCCGGGCTGGGCCGAGCACATTGGGGACTTGGTGTCCTTGCTTGGTGGTGCTTGAGAGCCCTCTAACTCACATATGCTTGTTGTGATTGCATCAAAGAGTGAGTTAGTGATTCTAGTGCATTGCATTGAGAGATTGCAAGGTGTGGCACTAGGTGTTCGAGTTGCAAGCCGGTGGTGCTTATTACTCTTGGAGGTTGCCACCTCCTAGACGGCTTGGAGGCTTGTAGGCATCGTTGTAGCATGCTCGGAGATTGAGTGGTGCTCCAATTGCTAGTCATGTGGAGTGACATTGTGAGGGGGATTATGCTCACCCCGTGGGAAATCGCGAAGAGCAACTCTAGTAAAAGGGAGACACGAAGAGCAACAAGTGGTTCGACGCGGGCAAGTGCTAGAGCTCGTGGTGAGCACTCCGGTGGGAGAGCGTGACTTGTGGGTCACCACTAGCAAGAGGACCGACGACAACCCTGGAGCCTGTCTCAATGAGGACTAGCTTGGTGGCAACCAAGTGAACCTCGGTAAAAAATCGACGTGTCATCTTGTCTACTCTTCTCGTCGGTTTGCATTCACTAGCTTGTAATTACTTGATTCATACTTATGCTAGTGAGTAGTGTTGCTCTTGTGTAGCTAGTTTGCCTGTGTAGCTTGCTAGATACCCTCTTAGCTTGTGTAGCTTAGAAGTAGCGTTGCGTGGCTAGTTGGCTTGTGTAGCCTTGCTAGTCACTTTGCTTAGTTTGTGTAGCTAAGCAATTGAGCTTACTAGTTAGGCTTGTGTAGCCGTGCTAGTGAGAACTACTAGTGTGCTTAGGCTTTGTGCGCTTTGCTCACTAAAATGTGTAGGTGCTCCCCGGTTTGATTGAGTACTAGTTGCTTAGGTTTGTGTGACCTTGCAACCTAGTATTGGATAGAGCACTACCTAGCCATGCACCTTAGTGACTTGATTAGAATCTTTGTAAGGTGCTTAGATAGAGGGGTGCAGTCCTAGTTAGACCAATAGTTTCAATTCCGCATTTAATTCGGTCATCCGCTGCGATTAGATTTTAGAAAGGACTATTCACCCCCCTCTAGTCCGCCATCTCGACCCTACACCCGTTCACTACGACCTGGAAATTGAAGACGTCCCTGAACAGACCCCACCTACCCATGAGATTCCCATCGCCCATGAAGTACCTGTTGTTGCACCTGGAGGAGGAGCACCACCCCCGCCACCTCCACCGCCACCACCTCCACCGCCTACGCTTGCCGAGGTGATGGCCCAACAGACTCAACTTCTGGCATCGCTCGTGGAAGGAGCAAATCGCCGCCATGGAGGTCACCACAATGACTTCCAGCGGAAAATTGAGGGATTCATGAAGCTCAGGCCACCCACTTATGACGACTCTGACCCTGACCTGCTCGCTGCTAGTGATTGGCTTAAGGAAATGGAGAAGAAGCTGGATATGACCACTTGCACTACTGACAAAGAGTGCGTCGCCGCTGCTTCTCATCAACTCACAGATGCTGCTCGTGCCTGGTGGGATAGCTACAACGATGCGCATGAGGATCCCACCAACATCTCTTAAGAGGAATTTGTGGAAGCTTTCACCGAGTACCACATCCCGGAGGGAGTAATGGAAGCTAAAGCTAAGGAATTTCACAACATCAAGATGGAGAGAGACAGTGTCTGTGAATACACCACCCGCTTCACCAACTTACTTCACTGTGCACCCAGCTCTATCAGGTCCTCCGAGAAAGAGAAGCTCTACTACTACAGGAAAGGGCTAGAGGCCCGCATCAAGGTGAATCTGGGAGGCACCAAAAGCCACACACTGCGTGACATGATCGACCGCTTCATCCAAATTGAGAAGGGCCGCAAGGAAGTCATTGGAGAGTTCAGGGAGAGGAAACACAAGTATGACGGAGCATACCGCAGCTCTAAGCACAAGAGGTACTGTAGTGAGATGCTTTCAGCAGGCCGTAACCGCTACAGCAAGAATGGTGGATCCTACCACACCGGCCACTCCCGCTCTGCTCCAGACCGCTACAACAAGGATCGCTCTACCCAGCCACGCATCACATATGAGCACCCCACGTAAGACCAAGTTCCACCAAATGCCGGCACCCATGAGACCCCTGCACCCACACCATCAAGCGGTGTGCGTATCACATGCTTTACTTGTGGCCAACCTGGGCACAAGGCCGCCTACCGCCCACAAAAGATCGTTAACCCTGCACCACAGAAGTATGGCACCCCTGCACCACACAAGTCTGCTACACCTGCACACCAGAAGTCGCACTACAAGGGATCGGCTACACGTGGACGCTATTGGTATTAATTAAATGCACATAAGAAATAAGATTATCCGCAAGCGCACAGATACAATACCGTTGTAGCACTTCACCAAGATAAACCTAGTTTTAAAATATTGAACCTAAAGGAACAATAGGTGACGATGACTAAGTCTATAAACTTAACCCAGTGCACAATCAAGCTTGAAAATAGCGAGAATAAGGAGAACAATGTGGATTATCTAGTTCTAGTCTTTGAAAGTGGTTGTTTTATATCATATGATCACGAGCGATAACTTAATAAGATAGGAGTAGAAATCAGAGTTTTCTCCTACCAAGCACCTTTTGCTTGCCAAACCTATTAATGGAAAGTGGACTACAAAGGATTCAACGAAGCTATAAGTCACCTTCACGAGCTACCATGATCCAAAAAATCAGGGAACATTCACAAGTAAACATAGCCCAAACACCACGTCTGCGCTACGAATACTACTTTAATCAAGAAGCTATCTAGATCAAAGTACTCAACAAGAGTTGTAAACTAGAAGAATGATATGAACAAAACACTTACACTAACCAGAAGTTGACTACCAAATGATTTCAAGATACAAACTCCGGGCGAGGGAGGTTGATCTTGAAGAATACAGCAACGAAGAAGCACCGACAGGCCGGAACTCCTCCAAAACTCTACTCTCCAACTCTATCTCTCTAATCTCTAAACAAGAACTAGTTCTAAATTGAACTAGCCTCTCTTGATTGCTAGCCTAGATCTACTAGATAGGAATTAGGGTTTCTGGCTCTTCAGCTCTCCATTGATCTGGCTCTCTTCCAGGGGGTGCAGGCCCATATTTATAGTCTGGTGGGATGAACATCAACCGTAGGATCAAACCGACTTAATATAGGGTCAAGATGCATCCTCAAAGGTGGTGGAGAAGCGCGCAGGAGCTGACAGGTGGGGGCCACCCTGGGAGGCCGGCCGGCCTGGCTGATGGGGCCGGCTGGCCCCACCTTTCCTAGCTCAGTTTCTGCTTTTTCTGGTGTCCTATAGATCCTTCCTGATCCCTCTAGCGATATTTTCCGTCGTGGTTAAGTTTCGTGGCTTTTATGTACTTCAATCCTCAATTATGCACTTTCTAGATAACTCCCTAAAAAATAGACAATTTACCAAAACTCATGAAAATTGTCAGTAATAACCTCCTATTCTATGGTATTGTTGTAATTCACAAGGAAGATTGATGGTTAAAAATAGACGTTATCTACCGTCAACAAACTCCCCACACTTAGGCTTTTACTCGTCCTCGAGAAAAGGTTGGTTGAAAAGATAAGTAAAAAGTAATTCTAGAGAATAAAGATCAATCAAGACATAACTTGAGAACATATCCATCATAAAACCATCCCTAGTTAATCATGTACTGCAGAATTCAATGTGTCTACCATGAATCTTTGAGTAGTTGAAAAGTAGAACAGCATGGAGTAGATCATTCTTTTCTTTAGTGCTGTCAACAGAGGAATTAGTTTTAAGAATTTTTGAAAACAAATCATAGCATATCCTTCTCCCTTAATAGTACTCTCAAATCACTGTATATGTGGTATTTTTGGGTCCTTACCAAGGCTTTTAGTGTTGAAGCCTTTATCCTATATCTAAAAGTTTATGTGGATTTTTAGGTAGGTAGTAATTGTATCATACTTGTATGTCATTTATTGTAAAGTCACAACAGATCCAGAGGGAAATAAAGCATAAAACTGAATGAAGCTTAAATAGGTGAATGTAATAATCTTAATTCTACTTTTGCTCCTTGAAATACATCTCTCTTTTGAATATGAAACACAGAGGGATAGTATGAGCTATCTTTTATTTCTTTTTCTCTTTCTTCTCTCTTCTTCTTTCTTTTTTTTCTTCTTCTTGGACACTTGTCCATTCTTTTTGATACCTTTCTTTTCTTTCTTTTCTTTTACATAGCTCATACTTCCTTTCTCAGAAATTGATGATTGAGAGAATAACAACAAGACTTGGAGCATTTATTTAGTGGCTATCCTATAAGAATATTTTTGGTGTTCACTCTCAGTGTAAGAGTAAAACATTTTTAATAAATGATACTGAATGAGTGTGCCTACTCCGGATTAGAGTACTGCATATGTGGATGTGACACTTGATTCAAAAATATGACAAATCTCTCTTAGGGTCACAAAGGTTGATAAAACTCAATACAAACAAGTAGAGTATATAGAAAGTTTATCTATCCTATATATGGCTTTGGTAGGACATTGCTTTTGCTATAAAGGAGAAGTGTAGCTAATCTTTTTTTACTTTTTGAAATAAAATTTCTCCAGAGATAAAACATTAAGAAATGAAATTTTATTATCCTACTATATCATACACCTCAACAACTTAAGCAATCATGGGGTTCCTAAAAATAAGTTTCCAACAAGTATCATGACCTCTAGGAAAAGAAGTATGTGAATTTATTCTAAAGTCATGAATTAACAGCCTTTTATCCCTTTAAAAAATAATTTATCATGTGATTTTTAATTTGAATCGGAATAACAGGTTAAACATATGTATTTAAATAGTATTGGGCTCAAACTTAACCGTGGACGAAATGAGAAGGGGGAGGAGAAGGTGGTGAGCTGGCCGGCCCATGGAGGGAGGCCGGGCGGCACCCTGTGGTGTCCTCTTGGGGCCCACTTCGCCGTGCGTGGTCCTGAGTTAATTTTGTTTCGAATCGTGTATTTTTCCCGAGCAAATTGATTTTCGTGGTTCGGTGTGTCTCTCCCACACTGGTTCTTCCTGTAACCTTTTCTGCAAAACATGTGGAGACAAACACATCCCAAAAATAGAAAGATAGAGTAGATAATAGCAACTAAAAACATTAATAAGAATAAGACACTTTATTCATTATGATGAATTATCCAATGCTTTAACAACTGAGCTATGTTAACTGCCCCGTTTAGGGCGACTGACCTAACTCTGAAAAACTGACTTCTTTAAACTAACTGACTCAACTGTGCCTTATTACATAGTTATATAGGGTAACTATGCCCTCCTAAGCGCATTTATAGCGTTCATGAGCTTCTCGTTGTCTTTCTTGAGGGCATGAATCTCTTTGATATTCCCTTCAATCTGGGTAGTCATGGTGGTCATGGTGGCGAATTTCATGGTATTGGATGACTAAAGCTTGAGACAACTTGAGAGAGCATCAAGTCTCATCTCAAGTGTAGCCAGGGTAGGCTTAGGACGCTTGGGCACAGAGCTTGATGCAGTAGAGGGCTGTGGAGCTCTCTTTAGTGGTGGTGCCTTCTTGTCCGTGAAACAAACTTGAGCTTCAGTTGCACGCACTCCACCAAGCATGAGACGGGTCCTGTACTTGGCACATTCTATTTCTCTAGACTTGTTAGTCTTGATGCTAACATGTTCTTCTCTTAGCTTTGGTGTTGAAAGCTAAGTACCACTGGGAAGAGCAATCTGCTTCCCCTTGGATGGTCCTTCCAAGAGCAATCTAGCAGGAGGTGCAGGTAGCGTACGTTGAGCTTGACCATAGTAGGCTTGCTCATAGCTCCAGCGTGGCTACACTGTAGCTAGCTCCTTCAGCGGGATGATGGCGAGAGGCTTCGGCTGCGCAGGGACGATAGCCAGCGACTCTTTCTTCGGGATCTTATTGAGGTCAGCTCCATAGACGACGATCTCCTTCCCAGCCATTGGAACTAGAGCTTAGAACTAGAACTAGATGGATTTTCTCTGAATGAGAGAGAGGAGGCTTGGATGGAATGAGGTTGAGGGGGGTCTAGGTACGTATTTATATGGGCAGCAGGCTTACAGCGGGGGTTGAATCTATCCTACAGGATGCATACGATCGTGAAACTGAATGAGGTTTAAACCTATAGGATTCTGTCGAGGAATACTCCAGAAGGGGGATGAGAGTTGAATGCACACGAGAGAAGATAGGGGAGGCGACCCGGCATCCTTGTCTAGGCTGGCCGGCCCCACAGGTCATCCCCTCGGGGTGACCTTTCTCGTGATGGTTATGTACTCCAATTACTTTCCAATGATGGTTGTTTAAAGGTTCGGATCGATTCGGTTAAAATATGAGTGCAATCAAGGTAATTGGATAAACTCTAACTCCTTAACTACTTCTGGGGTCTAGTAGGTTCTAGAAAAATCTTAAGACGATGACCATTTACCTTGAATAACGTACCTTCATGTGATTGGAGAGTTACCGCTCCATGCGACGATGCGTTAACCACTGTAAATGGTCCTTCCCATTTACTAGCAGCTTTCCAAGCCCGAATAATTTGACCCTGGAATTAAAAAGTAAAACCTTGTCTCCGGGTGCAAACTCTTTCTTCTTGATTCTCTTGTTATGCCATCTTTTGGTTCTTTCTTTATAAAGCTTGGAATTATGATAAGCCTTTTCTCATCATTCCTCTAATTCTGATAATTGCATTTTTCTTTTATTCCCAACAGCGTCAAAATCCATATTCCATCTCTTGATGGCCCAATGAGCTTTATGCTCTAATTCCACAGGTAGGTGACAAGTCTTCCCGTACACTAGTTGATAGGAGGATATGCCCGAAGGTGTCTTGTAAGCGGTTCGGTAGGCCCAAAGTGCTTCGGGTAACCGATCTTTCCACATAGTACCCATCTTATTCACTGTCTTCTTAGAATATTCTTGATTTGTTTATTTGATGTCTCTGCCTGACCACTTGTTTGTGGGTGGTAAGGAGTGGCAACATTGTGACGGATGCCATGACTCTTTAAATAATTATGAAATTTTGTGTCAGTAAAGTGAGTTCCTCAATCACTAATCACCATCCTCGGTGTTCCAAACCTTAGGAATCTAACTTCTTCAAACATCTTCCTTAAGTATTTTGAATTTGCATTCTTGCATGGCACAACTTCTACCCACTTGGATAGTCAACTGCCACTAAGATGTATTCACAGTTCTTTGACTTTACGAATGGTCCTATATAATCAATACCCCAGACATCAAAGAGCTCAATCTGAAGATTGTTAGTGAGTGGTATAGCATCTCATGAATTGATATTTCCATGCCTCGACATGATCCACATCTCCGCACATAATCTTTGGTGTCTTCATACATTGTTGGCCAAAAGAATCCACTCTGCTAAATCTTCGCATGAGTACGGAATGCCCCATAATGTCCTCCATATGGTGATGAATGACACTTTTGAATAATCTGAATGCCCTCTTCTACTGGTACACATCTTCTGAGCAAGCCATCAGCACATACTCTGAAGAGATACGGAGGGTCCCATATGTGGAGACGACTTTCGTAAATGAGCTTCCTCTTATTTTCCCCTGGTGCTACATAACCTGCAACCATAAAGTTGATAATATTCGTGTACCATGGGTCTGATCTTGTTACCTTGAACAGCATGTCGTCCCTCAGTGAATCATTAATAGGCAATTCCTGTAAATTCTTAAATTGCATTCTAGACAAGTGATCGGCAACAGAATTTTCTACTCCTTTTCTATCTTTTATTTCTAAGTCAAATTCTTGGAGTAACAGAATCCATCTTATTAAACAAAGTTTAGCATCTTTCTTAGTGAGCAAATATTTAAGAGCAGCATGATCAGTGTAAACAATTACTTTAGCTCCCACTAAGTAAGATCTAAATTTATCAATAGCAAAAACAATAGCTAAAAGCTCTTTTTTTGGTTGTTGCATAATTAAGCCGAGCTCCTGTTATAGTTTTACTAGCATAAGCAATAGCATGATGCTTCTTATCTTTAGTTTGTCCCAAAACTGCCCCCCACAGCATAATCACTTACATCACACATAATTTCAAAAGGTAAAGACCAATCAGAGGGTTGAATGATTGGTGCAGAGATAAATGCTTCTTTAAGAATATTAAAAGATTGTAAACATGCATCATCAAAGTTAAAAAAGGAACATCCTTAGCTAACAGACTGGTCAGGAGTCTAGCAATATGTGAAAAATCCTTTATGAACCGACGATAGAAACCACAATGACCAAGAAAACTTCAGATTCCTTTTATGTTCACAGATGGAGGTAGTTGTTTAATTACTTCAATTTTTTAGCTCTGTCTACCTCTATACCTCTTTCAGACACTAAGTGACCTAGTACTATCCCTTCTCTTACCATAAAATGACATTTTTCCCAATTAATGACTAGGTGTTTTTTTCACATCTTTGCAAAACCTTATCTAAATTTTCAAGACAATCATCAAAGGTCTTTCCATAAACAGAAAAATCATCCATAAAAACTTCCATGATTTCTTCAATCATATCAGAAAATATAGACATCATGCAACTTTGGAAAGAAGCAGGTGCATTACACAGTCCAAAAGACATTCTTCGATAAGCATAAGTTCCATAGGGACATGTAAAAGTGGTTTTGCTTTGATCATCAGGGTGGATAGGAATTTGATGATATCCAGAGTAACCGTCTAGGAAGCAAAAGAAAGAGTGATTTGCTAATCGCTCTAACATCTCATCAATGAAAGGTAAAGGAAAATGATCTTTCCTTGTTGTTTTATTAAGTTTTCTATAATCTATGCACATACGTCATCCAGTAACAGTTCTCTGGGGGATTAGTTCATTCCTATCGTTTCTAACAACGGTCATACCGCCCTTCTTAGGTACAACCTGAACAGGACTTACCCACTCACTATGTGGCACAGGATATATAATCCTGGCGTATAATAGCTTCAAAACTTCCTTCTTTACCACCTCTCTCATCACATTATTAAGTCTACGTTGGGGTTCTCTAGTAGGTGTAATTTCAGGATCAGTTGATATGCGATGGGTGCACAGAACATGACTGATTCCCTTAAGATCTTGGAGTGAGTATCCAAAAGCAGCGCGATGTTTCTCTAAAACAGTTAACGGACGCAAAGATTCTTCTTGAGAGAGTTTATCACTTATAATCATAGGAGATTTTTTATCATTATTCAGAAAAACATATTTCAAACCAGAAGGTAAGGGTTTAAGTTCAATAGGGGTTTAGGTGGCTCTAGTAATTCATCGAGAGGTTCAGGATCAGATGGTTCATCTTCCTCTTCTTCAATGAAGAACTGGGCGTCATTATTTATAGATGGTTCTAGTAATTTGTCAATAAAAGCAACATTAACCTTCTCTATTGGGTTTGACTCAGGAAGTAACTCTACCTTGGTTTTCAAAGAATAGGTTATAGGCATAGAGAGCTTAAAACCTTTCCCGAGACTAATGCCTAATTTCTCTTTTTGACCTTCTCTAATGAGTTTTTCTATATTAACACATCAAACTCCTAAACATCAAAGATATGGAAATTTAATGGAACTTGAACTCCATAAACCAAAATAGAAAGAGAACACAATACTCCTAAACTTGGAATAATATGACTGAAAGACTTTTTAAAGTTTTAATAGTTGGAATTAATGGCATATCTTCTAAAAATCTTTTTTTTTTGCAAACGAAGGAGACATGATATTAACACCCATAATTGGATTATAATGAGTAGTAAAAGGATATTTATTAATCTGACATTCAAAAGTAACAGAAGAAGAATTCAAATAAATAACATCTTTTGAAAGTTCTGATTCTTCTAACCATTCTTCACTTAAAACAAAGATCAACTCTTTCATGAACTTTTTAAGGAACTTTACCTCAAAAGGATGAATAAGATCAATATTTTAAAATTCTCTAGATTCTTAAGGTTTCATAATATATTTTTAAATTCCCTAGATTCTTGAGGTTTCATAATTACTTGGTAATTAGAGGTATTTTCATAATCATCAAAAGATCATCTTCCAAATCAAGCATAAAATCAGAAATGGAATTTTCTCTTCTTCATTTAAAAGTTCAGGTTTCAAAATAGCTAAAGGTTGAGATTCATGCAATGATTCGGACTCGGCTATTGATTCTTCTTTCTCTTTAGAAAGATCATTCAAAATATTCATAAGAATAGTTTTTGCATGTGTAGCAAGAGTGTACATGAGCGCTCCTCCCGTTGTCAAATTAAGATATTCCTTATTTTTTTATTGAGGCCCAAAAAGAAGTGTTGTAAGAGCATATGTTCTAGCAAAGTAAGACTAGGACCTGAATTCACAAAACTATCAAAATGTTCCCAAGCCTTACCTAGTGATTCGTTATCTAGTTATTTAAAACTTATGATTTCAAAACGAAGTCTAGCAACTTTCTCGATAGGAAAAAACTTAAGACAAAAGATAGAACATAATGCTTCCCAATCTCTCTGACTACTCTCAACATGACACTTATACCAAGTGTTTAGCTCGCCCCATTAATGGAAACAGAAAAAGCTTCCACCTTAGTGTCTTCTCTGCATGCCTTTAATGTGTAGACATGAATAAGTTTCTTTAAAATCATTCAAATGGGAATAGGGGTTTTCGCTACAACTACCAGAAAAAATATTTTCCTAAACTAAATTAACCCCGGGCGTAGCTCATAGCCAGGTGATGTGATGGGCTTAGATGATTCTACTGACTGTAAACGTGAGCCCGATGGTGCTCCGTATTGATATAAGGGTTGAGATACGGTTCCATATTAAAAATAAAAACAAAAACCTAAAAAGCTAAATAAAAAGAAAAAGTATAATACAGGAATTAAGCTAAACTTAAAGTCAATCTCAAAGAAACCGTTCCTTGGCAACGGCGCCAGAAATGCTTGTTGGTATTAGTTAAATGCACACAAGAAATAAGATTATTCGCAAGCGCACAGATACAATACCATTGTAACACTTCACCAAGATAAACCCGGTTTTAAAATATCGAACCCAAAGGAACAGTAGGTGATGATGACTAAGTCTATAAACTTAACCCAATGCACAATCAAACTTGAAAATAATGAGAACAAGGAGAACAATGTAGATTATCTAGTTCTGGTCTTTAAAAGTGGTTGTTTTATATCATATGATCACGAGCGATAACTTAATAAGATAGGAGTAGAAATCAGAGTTCTCTCCTACCAAGCACCTTTTGCTTGCCAAACCTATTAATGGGAAGTGGACTACGGAGGATTCAACGAAGCTATAAGTCACCTTCGTGAGCTACCACTCTCCAGAAAATCAGGGGACATTCACAAGTAAACATAGCCCAAACACAACGTCTACGCTACGAATACTACTTCAATCAAGAAGCTATCTAGATCAAAGTACTCAACAAGAGTTGCAAACTAGAAGAATAATATGAACAAAACACTTACTTTAGCCAGAAGTTGACTACCAAATGATCTCAAGATGCAAACTCCGGGCGAGGGAGGTTGATCTTGAAGAATACAGCAATGAAGAAGCACCGATAGGCCGGAACTCCTCCAGAACTCTACTCTCCAACTCTATCTCTCTAATCTCTAAACAAGAACTAGTTCTAGATTGAACTAGCCTCTCTTGATTGCTAGCCTAGATCTACTAGATAGGAATTAAGGTTTCTCGGCTCTTCACTCTCCATTGATCCGCTCTCTCTCTAGGGGGTGCAGGTCCATATTTATAGTCCCAAGGGGATGAACACCAACCGTAGGATCAAACCGACTTAATGTAGGGTCAAGATGCATCCTCAAAGGCAGTGGAGAAGCACGTAGAGGCCGACAGTGGGGGGGCCACCGGGGGAGGCCAGCCGGCATGGTGGTGGTGCCGGCCGGCATGGCTAGTGGGGGCTGGCCGGCCGGCATGGCTAGTGGGGCTGGCCGCCCCACCTTTCCTCGGCTCGGTTTCTGCTTTTTTCTGGTGTCTTCTAGATCCTTCCTGATCCCTCTAGCGACATTTTCCGTCATGGTTAAGTTTCGTGGCTTTTATGTACTTTAATCCTCAATTATGCACTTTCCGGATAACTCCTGAAAATAGACAATTCACCAAAACTTGTAGAAATTGTCGGTAATAACCTCCTATTCTATGGTATTGTTGTAATTCACAAGGAAGATTGACGGTTAAAAATAGACGTTATCTACATCAACAGAGGCGCCTCACCAACCTGAATGCTAGGGATGCGTGAGCTACACAGAATGAGGAGTACAGTTTGTTCTAGTTCATGACTTTAAGCAATAGTTCTTTTAGATTATAGGGTAGTATGATCATGTATAGCATATATGTAAAAGACTTCAATCATTGAGCACAACAACCCTACCTTTTGGAGAGTACGTCACACTTTAATCTTGGGGATGAGATCCTGATGAGGGGGTAGTATCAGAACAATCTAGAATTTTTCACAACACAAAAATCCCAACCACAAAATTTTTCTTTAAATAACCTATGTTTGATGATTGCCATTTGATAGAAACCAAACCCTAGACATACATTTCAATGAATTCCAAGTAGGACAATATCATATGCACGATAACATACTTAGTAATCTTCATTATCACATGTGAAATGGACCTTGCTTTTATTCTTATAAATATTCATACAATTAAATCCTAACATGAAGCATGTATGATTTGGCTTTTGCTTAGATTTTATGAAGTGATAAGAATAACTAAATGAAAATATTAAATATAAATAATTAATGAAGGATCATTAATTATTTAACCTAATCAAACCTACACTATTAAACACCTACACCATGTAATAAATCCATAATATATATATATCTCCCAATATAAGGGAATAATCCCCAAACCCTACCATAGACCCCTTTGGACCCCACCATAGTAATTAAACCCTAATCACCTTGACTAAGCCGTGGTTAGAGCTTAACTAATAAATACATAAAATAGAAAGGCAATTAGAAAAAGGAAATAAAAGAGAGAGGAAAAAGAAGCCCGCAGCAGCCCACGCAGCCCACCAGCACCGGCCTACTCTCCGATTCCAATCCCCCGCCGTGCACGCCAGATGGGCCGGCCCAACAGTGGGCGTCACAGCCAGCCACACCCACCAAGCCCGCAATAGAAGACGCCCCACCAGAAGCCGTGTTCGCTGCAGACGTCGACAGGTAGGACCTACTCGTCAGCGCGCCCCTGTCCTTCCTCCAGCTCGCGCTGAAGCCCCACTCGACGACAACACCGTGATGCCGCGCAACCCACCAAGCCAGCTGGCCTCCCACGCTCCGCGCGCTACCCCGCCCTTACTCCCTCTGCCACACGGGCCCGCGGGTCACGCAAATCGCGTGACCCCTCCACGCGCACAGACGATGCACATCGCCAGCCCATCACCATAGCCGTGCCCGCTCTTTGACCCTCTTCCTTGGATGCCAAGGAAATTGGCTGTAGTCACTAGTACCTGGGACCCGCGAGCACACGAAGACGACGCTTAGAACCCTAGAGCTGCTTGATCGGCAGGAAGCCGAGATCACCGTCCGCCTCTCACCATTGCCAGCTGCTCGCTCTATACAAGCCAAGCCCTGCGTTCTAGGGTTCCCTACCCTTCGCCACCGCTCGGCGGCAACCACACTGACCCGCCAAACCAAGAGAGGGGAGAGGGAAGCAAGAAGGAGAAGGGAGGTATTGCCGGAGCCGATCACCGCCGGGGTCAGAGGAAAAGGCGCCGGAGCCGGTGACAACGCCCCTGTACAACTACACCAGCGTTGCTGCGCTGCACGGCAAGGCCTCGGCACTCCATAGCCTCGCCTCGACACTGCCCTGCCATCCTTTCGCTGCTAACACCGAGGTGAGCCCACCGTGCCCGTTTCCAATCCTGCCCGTTCGTCGGCCATGGCGCTCCACCACCGGGGCGCATAGGCCCGAGCCGCCACCGGCTCTGGTTCACCCCACACACACACGTGCAAGGACTGCCGTAGCCGATTGGAACGAAACCGCGCACATCGATGAGATAGATAAGCAGTGTTGCCGCCATGGCTGTGCTCCGCCACGGCGAGCCGCCGTTCCGGCAATAGTAGGCCTCCATAGAAGCTGTAGACCCTTGAATCGGACTCAACCCGCCATGGAGTACGCCGTGTGCACGCTTGCGCCTGCAGAGGCCCCTAACCGAGCCACACTGGACGAAACCATGCCACTGCGGCGTGATCCCGAGCGCGGTCACGCCGCCGTGGGAGCACCGCCGTGCACCGGCGTTCTGAACGATTCCGGCCACCTCGCGCCGCGGGGAGGGGCCGTTGAGCTTTGCCAAGCCGTCCCGGATCGAGCCATGCCAAGGACACGGCTAGAGCGCCGCTCCACCGTCCCTACCGCCTGAACATCGCGCTGCTGGAGTTCCGCCGCCGTCGCCAACCATGTTGCATGCACCGCCGTGCCAATTGGTCGCCGCCGACGCACCCAAGGGCTATCCCGCGCCACTAATTGAGCCGTTACGCCCTCAAATGAGCCTAGATACCACCCCAACTGCCTGGCCGCGCGGGCGTCGCGTCGCTGGAGCTCTGCCGCGACTACTGACCTGGCAAATGGCACCGCCGGTGAGCCAAACGGAGACCCCGAGCTGCTAATCGACTGATAGTGCCCTCAATTTGACCCCTGAGTGACCCTGGCCCTATTGCCGCCGTGCGCCGTCGTGGGTTCGCCGCCATCGCCGTGGGCAGCCCCCCATTGGCGCACCACAACCGCCGTTAGGTGCCTCGCCATGCCTGCCAAGACCCCCTGGTGATGATGCGCCCGCCGAAAAGGGCGGAGAGCCACTGCTGCTGCCGCGTGCACGAGCTCGCCACCGGCGCATGCCTTGCCGCGGTAGAACAGAGAAGGGAGGGGAGAAGAAGGAGGCGCAGTGTACCTGGTTCATGTGAACCAGGGAGAGAAGGATAGACCGAGTCTACCATGCGCCGTGTCTGCGGTCTATGAGCCGGCCAAAGCGTGTCCACCGTGAACCGAACAGCCATAGACCGAGCCCGGCCCAGATCCACGAGCTGACGTGGCGTAATGAGGCGCCGACACGTGGCGGGCTGGCCCAGCCCAAGTCTGGCCGCCAGGCCTATCCAGGCCCACCATGGACCCACTGCTAACATCAGCAAGCCACATGGCACCACCAGCAACTGACACGTGTTAGCACCAGAGAAAATGGCCCCTTTTCTTTTTTAGAATATTGATTAAACTTTGGAAATTCATAATTTCCTCATACGAGCTCCAAATTTGGTGAACCAAATTTCTAAATTCATCTAAAATCAAGATCTACGCATTGAGCCTATGTTTGAGTGCAGTCGGATCTTTTCACTATTCAGTTGTTCTTGTGCTATCTATAGGAGTCGGTAACACGACTATATTTGTGCCGTTTCAGAGTCGGAGGAGGAACGTGCCGAGTACGATCGTGACTACAATGAGGAATTGGGAGACGACTGTTCTGAATGTGCCACATTCCACCCATTTTTTGTAGATCATATTACGCATTGCAAATGAGTAGTACTGCTAGTGCTTTAATTATTGTTGCTATCACATGGTAGTACTTCTTGATTGTCATTATCTTGACGCAACCTCGCCCCTGCTCACCCACTATTAGGCTAGACACACGCTTGCTATCATGATTACTATTTTGATCTCTACTAAGCATGATGTGATGCGTGGTGGAAACTGTTATATATATGACTAAGGCACGTTGTGCCAACCTAAACCTGGTGGATGGTGAGTGTGCTGCGTGTGTCTTGGGTGAGTGGAGGGTGAGGGTTGTGTCAACCGAGCTGGGATATGTGATGAGCTTGAGGCGAGTCTTGCCGTGTGATGTGACCTGGGCATCCTATGAGATGAATACCTGTGGCGGGTATATGTGATGTGATGTGATGTGATGTGTGAGGTGGGATCCTGGGTGTGAGCCTGTTGAGAGGTGGAGCCCAGGACAGGGGTGCTGTGGTGGCACGTAAAATGGTAAACCTGATGAAGATGTCCGCTTGGTCAGCCCTAAGGACTTACTAGTACTCAGACTCACAGGGAATCCTTGCATACCACTCGCTCTCTTGTAACGGGAGGGACGGTTGGACTACTTGGTATGAGTGATGCCATTACTGCTAGGTTGCAAGGTGATAGGGTGGGCGGCATAGATGTCAGAAGTTCCTATGTCGTTCTAGTCGGCAGTACCATTGGATGGGCCCAGTACTGCCTCCCCCAGTCTTAGCGTGCCAGTTTGCCAGAGTGACCTAGGGCTAAGTGGTTGGATGGTATCAGTCTATCAAGCAAGCATCCAGAATTTTCCTAGACAATGCATGGTCGAGGATGGCTATCTTGTGGGTATGTGAAACCTCTGCAGAGTGTCATGGTTGATCGATCGATACATATGTCGACTTGTCGGCTATGGACCTTTCCTGAGACCTGCTTCACTAGATAGGAGATGAGTCCTTTTCTCCCCCGTGTTGTGAGCTAGAGCCGGTCAAGGACCGTTGAGGCAGGCCGAGTGGGAGGGCCTATCGACACGAGTGAGATGATATGTGGTAGATGAGGTGGATGGGTGGTATGGGATAGATGGATGGTGTGTGGATGTGGTGTTAAACTTAAACTATATACATACTTATAATATATTATACTTGACAGCTATTGCATAGGAAACCACAGCCAAATATAGGTTCTCTTGATATAACATTATTGCATCCAGTTCGACAAAGCATAGCAAAACATAGGGTGGAAATGTGGCCAGTACATATCGTACTGATACTTTGGCACATAGGTTCTGAGGAGGCTTACCACTCCGAAGGATTCGATGGTTAGGGGTTTCGTCGCTATGCTCAAGTCGTCGGATAGAAGTTGCTTCTGTACCGTCCAGCTGTTCCAGTTAATGCTACTCTGTGATTCACGCCTATTGGCGTTGTAATAAGTTATTATAAACCTTTCTATTTGCACTTTATTATCGTTGTATGGATTTGATTATCGACTGGAATATGGGTAATATGATTTGAAAGGTCATGCTACACTTCGACTGTGTGGATTTTCCCTTCGTGGAAAATCGGGTCGTTTCAGGCTAGCACCTAAACGATGGTGCCAAATATGACGTCCTTGGCCTCAGCACGTGCCTCTACCATGCATGTGCCTATGAACAATCCCGCTTCCTCCAACGGTCTGACTTTGTAGCACGTGAAGTCCAGCATCAGGCCAGGACTAGGAGCGACACAACAAGGGGTAGGTTGATCGGGGCTGCGGACCATGCCGCCACTACGAGGTCAGATGCACTGTGGTGAGACAAGCAGTGTGTCGTGGAGCGGTGGTGGCTGGGGCTAGCTAGGGACGTGGTTTCTGGCTGCTACGGTTGCTCATGGCTAGCTTCTAGTGTGGTGCGTGTCCACAAGGCGAGCTAGCCCATTGTGGCTAAAGAATAGGAAACCCTAGCAACCATGGCCATGGCATCGTGGAGGGAGGCGAGAGAAAGGAAGCGTCGAGACTGGGGAGGAAACGAAGGAGTCGCTTGAGTCGGAACGTTTTCGTCTGAGAGGCCAAGAATGTATTGTAGTTGTTTCAATCGGGCCATGGAAGAACCAAAAAGTCATTTTCTGATTCCATGGATAGCCAAACATGCCACCTCTGAAAAGTAATTCTAATTCAGCCATTTCTATGGATCCAAACATGCCCTAATACTATTCATGGAACCAATGTATAATTAAGAAAAGACAAATCAGTACAAACACTCTACAACAAGAAAATTGACAATACAATAGACTTGCCTTAATGTCACTAAGAAAGAATTCAAAATAATACTATACTACATAAGGATGCCGATAAAAATACAACATAGGATCATATTAATAATAACAATAATAACTTTAGGAAACAATAATATGTGAATTTCAAGATGTCAAAGACAAGTAGATCTCAAGATCACTAACCTATAGACAATTCAACAAAATAATAATATTTTATTTTATTTTAATTTATCTCATCTAGATAACATAAACCTACAATGATTCAAGAATCAGATTTCATATTGAGAGCAACGATATCTAAAATGTAATTTTAGATCACAAAGAGCGATTAATCACAAATTGCAGCCATTTGAAAAGGGAAAAGATAACAAATATCATAACAACATTTATACACTTGGCAAGAACATTTTGGATTTTCACACTTCACTAGTCACTAATCACTACAATAGCACTCAGGTCAAAGTGTTACACCAATACACAACTACATGAATAGTCAAATAGAAAATCCATGAAGGTGGCCACTTATTAGTCTACATTGTGGTTACTTATGCCATTCTTCAAATGACTTCTATTATTTTACTCCTTGGAGGTGGAGAGCACCCCAATCATTCGACTTGTGTTAAGTGGCAACCATTCAAACACACACCCACAAAATATCTAGTTCTAGAATATTCAACACTCCAGCATATATCAGCTATATATATTTGAATATTCAACACTTTATCATATATCATGGTGAGATATATATCCACCAGCTATATTATTTCACACTTTCTCATCATATTATTATCCATATATTCATGCATGGCAATATATCTATATCTATAGTCTTCAAAGCATTTTAGTTTTTTTTTTTTGCTATGAAGTTAAGTAACTTCCCAATATATATTGTCATTTTTAATAATAAGTGTTATAGATGATATTTTTAATAAATGGAGGGAAAATACTAATGGATTTTAATAACATAACCAATATATAGTATGATGGATGATACATTAAATGTTTAACTTTATAATTTATGTTGTTTATAATTCCATCACTCATCTAGATTATTAGTACAGAGTGTGGATGCTCACTGTAACGAGATTTAGGATTCTATAACCTTGCAATTTGATTATTAGATGAAATCTGATGACCACTATAACCTCAAAATTTGATTATTAGAGGAAACCTGATGACCACTGTGAAGACATGCATGACAACACAGATCTTAACTTGTGCTTACATAAAGCAATAAAGTTCACTTGATCATCTTGATAGGGTGTCATGTAGGAACATCAATATACTCGTGTCTAGGCCTACCTACCCTACCCAAGAAAATAAGAAATCTAGCAACTCAGATCTATACTTACTAGATTGGCATCTGTCTAGAGCATGTAGTATGTAGCTTGATAGAAATCGAGGTGATAGTAGTGGGTGCAGAGAAATGAGATCATGCTACACAAAGAGCGGGTCTCAATGTAGCATCATGCAAAACCACATACATCTTTAGTTTAAGTGTAGGTGGAAACATGACATCATACCAAATTATGTAAGAATGATGATACAGGGTAGTGAGTAGGATGCAATGGTAGCAGGACTATAGCTCGTCAGCTGGTAATCAAGCAGCGGTAGAACAAGCCAACAAACTAACTAAACTTTTATGATAATAGAAAAGTAGCGGCTGAATAAAATATGCATAACTGGAGATATACACATCTAAACTTTATGATCTTTAATAGTTTAGAAAGCTTATAAAATTTCCTACAACTTTCATGTAGATCAGTTTATGAGATTATGAACTTAAGTTAACGTAAAATTGAATGCATCGATATTCTACAGAAGTTTGACATCACAAATGCATCATCAAACAACGCAAACAATAGTCATATCTCTCAAACCATAAGGGATATGAATATGATCTCAACACCAAAAAAGAAAGATATTGAAATTTAGTATTAGAATATAATTTCTCTATGATTTTTGGATACATAGGAACAACCTTGAACAACATATAAACAACAACTGCACAATCTAAAATAAACAATGAGCTTAGTTGTGGGAGCAGAACCATAACCCCATCAACTAATCAATGAAAAACTCTAAATCCTAGCATGGATTTCATATCAAAACAGTAGAAAAAAAAAGCAAGATATTACCTCCAAACAATGAATACCACAAGTATCGATAATAATTAACGTCATGTTTCCCTTCTTTCTTGTGGTGATCTCCGACGCTACACGTTTCGTGGACTTGATCTACTTCGTACATGTCATCACCATAAAGAACAGCGAGGGAAAGAATGGAATTGAGGGAAAAAACACAAATGGAATTGGATCTTTAACCATCAAGAAGGATGAACGGATTCCGCAACGTAAGTAGTGAAACCCTAGTTCCTCTCTCTCCCCCCTCTCTTCTCCATCTTCTTTTTTTCCCATTCATGTGAGCGTTAGCCGGGCAAAAGGTACGAAGGAATTAGGTTTTGTGGAAGAGATGATAAAGGCACTAGAAAGGAGGTGGGCGTGGGTAGTAGTTATTGTTCACATTTTGTTTTTTCCCCTTTAATCTTCCAACCGTCATAGCTTGTTGATCCAAAATCTAAACAACACATACGAATAGTCAAACGGGATGCGTTTGACAAGCCCTATGCATCAATGGGTCTCTGGTCATCCATCCAAGTGATATATAAAATATTTATTTTTTACCACACATTAAGACTTGTATTTAATTATTTACCATTTTATGCTTTCCAACATACAAAACATAATTTTGGAATGTTATAGGGCGAGAAGTGCTAACAACCTGAGGAAGAAGAAAGAGTAGGGCCGTTTGATCTAGATCAGATGGATGAGATCGTTGTCTGAAAGGATTGTAAATTTCTGGTGCACTATCAATGACGATGATTACAACATGAATATAAATATGTGTTTTCCTAACACGTGCAAAGGCCTTTCCTGCTAATCATGTTAAGATTTCAGGGCTATGTTGTATTAATGCAAACCATATTATTTTCTGTACCTGCAATCTTCATATTTAGCATCATTAAATCTACCTTGATTCTCTAGGCTTTGTAAATATAAATGACTGTTCTATGAACACACGATTGAAAATTATATGTGGTGTGGTTGCCAACCCTTTTGCGTTTGTGTGTGATATAATGACCTACATGCACTCCACTGCTATCATATATGTGTGGCTATGTGCTACGTTGTTCACGTTGGTTAGATGCATAGTGAACAACCACCCGGCGCGTGCACGCCAAAGCACGCAACACAATATATATATATATATAGCCTATCATAGACCGTGTTTTATCTCATTAATCAATTTGACATATATATGCGCCCTACATTTTCGATATGAAAATCTATGTGTTTCACTACTTATGGCTTGATGATGCTCATGTTGGTACAAAGGAACGAGGCTTCAGGCTTGCTGTCAACATTGAGAGATGCTTATGCTGCTTATGATGTTGCATGTGTGGTTTATCATTCCTTCCTATACTCATGTTAGTGCTCATGCATATTGGCAACTTTTTAGGCTAGCTCTTAGCTTGTACTAGTACGTAAATAAACAAACACCCCAAACTTGAAGTAGTAGGAGTAGGTGGGGATGACGCTGGCTTCGAACTTGCGGCTGCCATCGATGTAGGGAAAAAATTTGGGTGGACTCTGGGCTCATTGCGTCCACGGTGCGCCCCCTGCCCAGATGCACGACGCGTGGACGCGTCTCGCATCAGACAGCCGCAGGAATCCAGCGAGCACTCGGCTCTCTTGGCTGCTCGCACGATCGATCACTCGGCTTGTAATTAGAGGCACACGTCGTCGGCTCTCTCGGCTCCAAGGTCATGTGCTCGCACGATCACTTGGCTTCACTTTCCATCGGCTCAGAAATTATACCATCAGTCTTCGTCGTTTCATCTACTGCAAGTCTGCCGCCGCCATCAGCCCTAGGCCCGGTTGCACGCCCCTACTGCCGCTTCCATGGATGAACCAACAGCCTCCATGGATCCATGGAAGACGTTAGAGGCCAAGAAGACGGAATGACAACGGTTGACCAGATGACATCTTCTTCTCTTATGGAGGATTCGCGTGCACCAGCATTTGATGTGTTTGGTGATAGTCATACGAGAAGACGAACAACAGCTAACACAGGTTAGTTATATGCTTAGATCGTTCTGCAATTTTTTTGACAAATGTTTTTTCTTCTATGCTCTTTGGTTTCTAACATATAGTGCACATATTTTACAGAACATCACGCTTACCATGGGAGTAGAGACTGTTGGCACAATTTCATAGATGTCTGGATCAGTGCAAACTGTTGTTAGGAAGTTACATTTTCATGGAGTGCAAGAATAATGAATTTATCTAACTTTGGTCGTTTGCTGTTAGCAAGTCTGTTTTGCTCAGTACTATTTTACTGTCATGGAGTGGAAACATGTTCAGACTATTTTCTTTGCTCTAAAAAAGAACCCATTCAGCGTTACATGATCGACTAAAGCTCTACGCTTTTGAAACACATATCCATATATACATTCTATTTTGCCAATAGTTCCCATCTACTATATCTATGTTTACATCTTTGGCAACCATCCTAGTCACTGTCAAGCACAAGACACAAGTCCTATCTTCTGGAGCGACATCTTCAGATGCCAACAGCCGAAAAGAATTATCTTGAATTATCTTGTCCACCATCCTAATTCTCCTGGTTGCCTCGTTGCATTTGTAGGGAGGTTCTCATTCCCATTCGCATAATGCAAAAATACAATGAAGGATGGTGCCTGTTCTTCAATGTTCGTTACATCTGGCACCATACACCCTGCAACCTACAAGAAGTCCAAAACGTACTTCAGCTACATTAGCAGGACGAGGATGCAGCAGTAGCTTTGCCCAGATAGGCTTGCCTTCTCATGACTGCGTTTGACAACCTGCTGCTGCACAGCCACGGACCCCGTTGCTATCACCGTCCTCGTCACCGCCGCCGCCGCCGCCGCCGACCAGCGTTCGGTCTTGGCAGCGAGCATCCAGGTCGGCGTGGGTGCATCTGCTCCTGGCGGATCTGGGCCTCCTGCTGCTGCGACATGCGGCCGCGAGCCCCCTTCCGCCTCCGCCGCCGCGACATCCTACGGCAACCACACTCAGATCCGAAACATAAGAGTCGCACACGACGCTGGACAGCAAGAGCCGAGGGAGCCGACGACGTGTGCCTCTAATTACAAGCCGAGTGATTGTGCGAGCAGCCAAGAGAGCCGAGTGCTCGCTGGGTTCCTGCGGCCGTCTGATGTGAGGTGCGTCCACACGTCGTGCATCTAGGCAGGGGGCGCACCGTGGACGCAATGAGCCCGGAGTCCACCCAATTTTTTT
Organism: Chrysopogon serrulatus; assembly: GCA_015844335.1. Lineage (NCBI taxonomy): Eukaryota > Viridiplantae > Streptophyta > Magnoliopsida > Poales > Poaceae > Chrysopogon > Chrysopogon serrulatus. The sequence continues at coordinate 864,097 of JADLZL010002328.1, read as the reverse complement.
CCCGATGTAGGGCCCTTCCGCTGACCCAAACTTCTGGGCCCAGATGAACGGCGCCCTTCCGCTGCACGTCAACCGCACGCAAGAGGAGCAGCTGTGGCTGACCGGTGGGTCCCTTGCTAATAGGACCATGCAAACGGCGGCGGCGTTGCCTTCGTAGCTAAGGGAGCAGGCGGGGCGGCCGCGTCCCCATCCACTCGTGCGCGCGTGCGGTGCACGTGAGGGGAGGGAGCAGGTGTCGTCTAGCTGCTCTAGATGGGCCAACAGGGTTAGTGAGGCCGTTGTGGGCTTGCGCTAGCTGCTTAGCAAGCAATGGCCTAGGTGCAGTGTGTACGCGAGGGGAGGGAGGAGGTAGCCGGGCTGCTACGCCCTGCTGTTGGGCCTGGGCCACGGAAAGGCAGCGTGCTGCTGCTGCTCGACAGCTAGGTTTGCTTGTGTCTTGTGCATGCCTCCGCATTGAAGAACGAGAGAATTAGCCTCAAGGCTGCATCTTGTCTCTATGGCTTTTTTTTAAAAAAAAACTTTGCTCTATGGCCTCTGAATAAATTTTTGATCAGTTCTATGGCCTTTTGTCAAGTCCGTTCGAGTATTCTGTTAGTTTGCCCTCTAATTAATACGCGAAAAGTCTAAAATGCTCTTCTGTGTTTCAGGTTCTATCCTCGTCAAGACACACACGGGAAGCGGAACAACTCGTCCGCACGCACGGAAATGGGAAGGGGAGGCGACGGGGGTCGAACGCCGCCACCAGGAAGGGGGCTTGCAGCCAGCCCAACGTGTGCGTCTTTTTTTAATTTATTTTTTGCATTGCCTATTTCCTCCCTTTTTTTTCTTACCAAAAACTGGATTTCAGAAGAAGACAACACGAGCCATTGGCAATGAATATGTCCAGAAATCTAAATTTTCCAGCTGCGCCTTTGGCGCTTTAATTAATTAGACTAGAAACTACAGTTGGTGCAGGTTCCGTTGCAAGAAAATAACATGTGTTTTGCTGGATGCACGTATGAGAGTAGGTGCCTGGATTAGAGCCAAAAATTCAGCATCCAGCGAAACACCTTTTGTTGAATAAACAACTAGAACTCTGCAATTTTTTAGGGGCAAAACGGTCTTTTTACGATACACTTAACACCATTACATGCACAAAACAGAAGAAAAGCCATAGAACTAACCAAAATTCATTTGGAGACTATAGAGCAAAATTCGAAGAAAAAAAGACCGTACAGACAAGATGCATTTTTCAAGGGCATAGGACTAATTCTCTCTTGAAGAACGGCACAGGGGCATGCACTTGCTGACTAATTACGTGTCTCACGTAAATAAGCAAAGAGCATGCAGCTTGGTGTGCTGCTACTGCACCTCATACATGCACAATGCACAAGATGACTAGCACTTTGGGTTTAGGAAGGAGGGCAGGCTAGGTTGGATGACATGATTGAGTTTAGCTTTTAGGAGGAAGAAGAAGAAGAAGAAGAAGAAGAAGAAGAAGAAGAAGGGGTACCTCCGAGCACAAGCAAAAGAAAATCCAAATCACACATGCATTAGGAAATTTTGTTAAGTTACGCTAATCATGTTTTATTTAATTTTGTAAATCGAGTCGGAGGCAGAGAAAGAGAGAATATTTTGCAAAGTTGTTGGTTGGATTCTACAAACATCACACATTTACACAAAAAATTAAAAAGTTTGGATTTTTGGAGTCCCAAAAATCCGATATGTTACAAAAACATAAGCTGATAAGAGTAGGATTTGAACCCACACCATTCGATTATGTGGGGGTGCAGATAATGGCATTAGCCAAGCCGGTGCAGATAATGGCATATTAGCCAAGCCGCGATTGAGTGGGGCACTAAAATGGTGGCATTTGCAAAAAAAAAAAAAAAAGCACTTTTGTGTAGCGGAGTCTTCGGCTGGGAGCGTCGGGTCATGGGAGTGGTCAGCATCAGGGCCGAGGATTACCACTAGCTATTTAGTTGTAGAAGTGATATACAGAAAAACAGTACCATAGAAAAGTTGAGGGTTGCATGTCCATGCTTTCAAACATACCTAGTCAAGATCTATTTTTGGAAATTGAACAAGTGTCCACCGATAAACAAAGCCAGTCTTGGATCTCACGGGTGCACTGTACCTTCATGCCTGCCTTTCTTGCCTTCGCCGCCTATAATATGCAGCATCCAGCTACAACATCGATCACTGTACACATCCATCCCTCCAAAAAGAAAAGGTTACACTAACTTGCTAGGTCACCAATGGCCTCCTCGTCCTCCTCCTTTCTGCTTGTGTACGTAGCATTGGTGGCACTGTTTGCCATCGGCTCGTGTTTTGAAACACTCACCATCACCATCGGTAAGGACACCACCCCCACTAAACTAATCCTCATGATCGATGCTGCCATCTCCAATGTGTCGGTCCAGCCAAAGGGCACCGTGGAATGGTCGAATGACCTCAAGGAGTCACCAAAGAAGACCTTTACCCTCGATAGCAAGAAGCCGATTGTCGGTGTTTGACCACCGATAGCCTGCCACGGGGTTCCCGTAGCAGTTGATTCGGATCTCGGCGAATGACTAGAACTCGGCGGTTTCACGCAAGAGACACATGGTTTATCCTGGTTCGAGCCCTCGTCGTCGAGTAAAAGCTCTACTCCAGTCGGCCTTGGCCTTTTGCGTTGGATTGATGTCTGATCGTGTATTGTTCGTCTGTTACAAAAGAGTGTGCTCTGGCTCCTTTTTATAAGAGGAAAAGAGCCAGAGCTATGGTTTCTAATCCTAGCCGGATTCATAGGAAGTGTTATGATCTGATTACAGATGTTACTTTCTATTCGTCTAACTAGGATGATCCGTATTCTACTCGGATCCGTCCTTCTTGCTCTTGTCTGGCGGGGAGCCGTCTTTGGTGAGTAGCCGTCTCACGTCCCCGTATCGACAAGCCCCCCCGAGCATTTCGAAGTAGAACTCGGGGGGCGCCTTTGCTTCGGAGTGATGCTTCAAAGTGGTCTAGGCTGAAGAATTGTTCCCTTTTGTGCGCCGTAGGTGCACTCATTGAGTGTAGCCCCCGAGCCTCTTGCTACTTATTTATAAGTAGCTGGAGGGTCTTTTTGAGAAAAAAGAAAAAGTTGAGGTTGTATACCCCAGCCCCCCCAGAGCCTTCGTCGAGTTGTTTTGGTCAAAAAGAAGTCGGGCGATGGCTTTTATTTTCGTTAACCGTAGCCTTCGAGCTTTCCCTGATTTCTTTCTTTGCGGGGTAACCTTTAGGTGTAGCCCCCGAGCTTTTTCCGAGTTCTTCTTTAGCTGCAGCCCCCGAGCTTTTTTCGAGTTCTTCCTTAGCTGCAGCCCCCGAGCTTTTTCCGAGTTCTTCTGTGTAGGAAACGGACAACGGCTCGTGACTTTGTTTTTACTGTCCTTTATGTCTGCTTTTATGGTTGGGCATTGGCAGCTGGTGGTATAAAGGCTTTTACTGTGCTGGGATATGCCTGGAATATACTCTTCTGTTGCTCTCTTTACTGCCCTCTTTTTATTGTCCTTGTCAATGCTTCTCTGAATTGGTGAACTTGGTCTATGTACGCCGATCTTGGCCTATAAATTGCACTTCCCTTTCGGTTGCTTTCAGAGTCTTGTAGTATGCTTCTTTCTGTTCTTGTGACAATGATAGTTTGCGAGGTTGAACAGCCCCCGGGCTTCTTTCTTGTTCTTCCAGTATGGTCCTCTTAGTGGGTAGAAGAATTCTTGAGATAGGGATTAGAGGCGCACTAATCCCGAGTAGCATTGTGATTGGAGGCTCGTTACGGCGGGTAGAAGAAGTCTTGAGATGTGCCTTGTGCTTGGGTCATTTTGCACTCTTAGTACCTCTTTTCCACTCGCCCCGGGTTATGCTTTGCGTGGGAGGGTTCTTGAGCCGCCGCGATCTTCTAGGCGTGCGGTGCGGATCAGTTACCGCCCGACGCAGAGTAGCCGGAGCTTTCTTGTTCACATGGGGTTCGATCCGACTTGTTCTTGGAGAGGCCCGATGTGATGCTTGATCGGTCGGTGCTCCTTTTGGTGATCTTGGATGCACCTTGTGTTGGTGTATCCGGGTTGCTTTGGATCTGCTTTCGGCTCATTCTGCCTCGAGAGGTAGTCCAGGTCCGCAACGGCGACGGTCTTGGATTGTGCGTAGTTGTCTTCTATGACAGAATTCCACTGGGTTCCTTGTAGACCGTAATTTTCTTCTATGGCTAAATTCTACAGGGTTCCTTGTAGCCGTTGCTTTAATGTTCTTTCTGAATTCGATGGGTCTTGTAAGACTTGTAACCTTGTATCCTGTAATATTGAAGAATATTTGATCCTGCAATGATCCGAGTTGTTTTGTCCTGAGTTTATGGTTGTCCGCCTTCGAGCCGACTTGTTTCTGTTTGATATGAAGACTGTCTATCTTTGAGTAGACTTGTTTTGGCTTAGAAGTTGACTGGCTTCCTTCGACTGGAGTTGTTCGTGGCCGTCTTCTTTTGTGTCGACTTGTTATGATAATTTTGGCAAAGCTACCCTTCCTTGTAACGGTACGATTTTTTACCGTTGGTGGGTAACGGGATAAGGACCGTTATCCCGTGATTTAAGGGTTTACCGGCCTTTCCCCATTCTATCGTGCCTTGTATCCGTTGGCCTTTTTACCGTTGTCCTTTAAGTGGGCCTTTTAAGACCGGTCTATAAATTAGTCTGCGATTCTTTCTTCTTCTTCACCTTGCCCTTGCTTCCCGAAACCCTAGCGCCGTAGAAAAAAAGTCCCAAAATCTTTGCTCTTGCATTACCGCCACGCATCCTCCTCTTAGTTTGGGTGCTTGATTCGTTGCATGGGAAGGAAGAAGGTGGCCTCCAAGAAGTCGGTAGTTGAGAAGCCGCTTCTTGAGGAGGAGGTCGACGAGCAAAATGAATCCCGAGTTTTGTTTGCTATGAAGGCCATCGCGAAGAACTTCCCCGCTCCAACTACTCGGGGAGAAGCATCCGGTCGAGCTGCGGGAGTGGGGGGATGATCCAGCCCAAGGAGTTCTCCTGTTGGATTGCTCCCCGGTGAGCATCGTGTTCCTGTTCCTCGCCCGGGGGAAATTGTTCTTTTTATTTCTTTTTTCGGCGCCGGGCTCTATCTTCCAAATGTTCCTTTCTTCACCGTTTTTCTTCGCTATTTTTGCATCTCTCTCCATGATCTTACCCCGAATGGAGTTCTTCATCTTTCTTTTTTTTTGTTCATTTTTGTGAAACTTTCCTTGGCATTCCTCCTTCCCTAAATCTGTTCCGCTTTCTTTTCCGCCTCAAGCCGCAGCCCCGCAATGATTCCCTCCACACCCTTGGTGGATGTGGAATTCAATTTCGGCAGGGGCGTAAGTCGAGCCAATTCTTTGAGTACGATCTTGTTGAATCCGTGAAGGATTGGCGGTCCGAGTGGTTTTATGCTGGTAATCTCGATGGTGGTGCTGGTGCTCCAGCACTCCAAACCTACTCGGGGGTCCCGCCTGTTCCTAATGATCGGTGGGAGAAGGAGCAGCTTACTGCTACCGAGTTGACTCTTCTCCAACCCCTCTTCAATAGGATTAGTTACTTGAAGCAGAATGGCTTGTCTGGTTTCGCCATTGTGGCAAGCTATCTTCGTCGCCGAGTACAGCCTTTGAAGGCATGGGAGCATTTTGGCTTCGAGTACTCTGGTGCTGAGGATCCCTCCCGAATGGTGGCCACGACCGAGTTGTCTAATGGTGAGGTGCTTGTGCGCCTCCAGAAGATTTTGAAGGGAGCGTCGGTGGTCCCCATGATTGGCTTTGAGTACTCGGCCAGCAATCCTCCTCCTGCTGTAAGTTATATTTTCTTGTTTGAATTTTCATTTTCCCGAGTACTTTTTGATTAATACTTGACTTGTCTTTTTGTTTCTTTTGAAGCCTTTTGGCGGGGATTTTGATGCCGATGCCTCTCTTTATGTTGATGGGGAGATTACTCCTCTTCCTGCTCCTCCGGCTGCTCCTAGTCATAAGGTAATTGAAGGCCGAGTTGTTTTGCCGGGTATTTCTTTGACGGAGCCTTCTCTTCAAGATGTTCCTTATCAGCCGGTGGCCCTTCCTCGAATTACTGTGCCGGTGCGAAGAGACCCTGCTGGGAGATTCTTCTTCTTTAGCGGCACGTAAACGGGCGCGTTCTTCTCCTTCTCCTCGGCCTTGAGGTAACCTTCCGATAGGTGAGAGATTGTTTGATTTTTCTGACTTGTTTTCTTTTTTTGGAAAGTAGTCTTGATTCTTCTTTCTTGGTAGAAGGTGGATCAGTTCTTCTTTTTGAAGATGAGGCTGAGGATGTTGACAACTCTCCACTTCTTCGCCGGTGAGTGTTGTCTTCTTGGTTTTAGCGTGTATACTTCTTTGCTCTTTTAACTTTGATTCTGGCTCCCTGTGGCTCCCTTGGCCGACTTCTTCTCAACCTCCAGTTTTGGGACCCTTGCCGGGTCCCCGCTCCTTCGTCTCTGCCGGGTTGTTGGTGGATCCGGAGTAGGTCATGCCTCCTCCCACCACCTCGGCCTCGTATTGCTTTCCGTCGTCCTCCTAAGTAAGTTTTTCTTCTTTCGATTTCTTTTTTATTTTCTTGCATCATTTGTCTTTGACTTTTTTGGTTTTTGTAGGTTATCTGCTGCTATTTCTTACGCTCCACTTCCGACTCGAGAAGACGGAGAGTGTTGGTGTGGTGGGTCGGGTGCCTTTGCCCGACCCCAATCCCCGCTTTGGAGTCTGCCCTTATGGTGACTCCTTCTTCTGCTGTTGGATCTTCTTCACTACTGGCTGCTCAAGCGGTTGTGGCGACTTCTTCAGGAGCGGACAAGTTGCCATTTGCCCAACCCCTAACTTCTCCTCATCCTAGGGTTGGGTGTTCTCCTCCTTTGTCTCCTTTTTATCCTCCTTGGAATTCTGTTCGTGATTTAAAGTTGATGCAGGATTTGGAAGAGGATTTTAATCCGAGTTCTCGCCTTAAGAGGCTTGAATTAGGGTTTAAGTCCTTTGCTGAGCAGTTTCAGGTAGGACGGCTTGTTTGTAGATTCTCTTGTCTTGTTCTTTTTCCTTAATTTCTTTCTATCCATATGCAGGAATACGTGGCGATTCGACATCTTCTTTGGCTCGTCCTCGAGTCTCAAAAGAAGTTGTTGGATGAGCTGGCTTCTCTCTGGGGCCGGGCGCTGATGAGGAGCGTCAAGGACGTCAATCCTCGGAGACTGCCTTTGAGAGCTCAAAGTTGTTGTTTGCTATTGAATCCGAGAAGAAGGCTTCTCGAGATCTCCAAGGTACTTGTAAATGCTTTTTGTTGCGTATAATTTTGTCAACGTTTTTTTTCTCGACTTCCTTACGCTTCCTTTTTCAGCTTTGAAGAAAAAGTACTCGGAAGAGACCGAAGTTTTGAAGCTTGAAGTAAAAACCTTTCGCAATGACTCGGAGAAGGTAAAGGAGGATGCTGAAGAAACTTTAGCCCGGGCTCGGCTGATTAGGGCGTGGTGCCGATCGAGATCTTTTGCGTGCTAAGGCATCAATTGAAGACTTGTCCGCTGTCGTCAAGGCTTCAAGACAAGTGGTCGGCTCTGGGCTGAGTTCTGTCCAAGGTCTTGCTTCCATGCCGAGGAGGCCTCAAGATGCTTTGTCCGACCTGGTTCGCTTCATTCCTCGATCGACCGAAAGGACCGTCAATTTTGCCAAGGATGCGCTTTTTGCTTGGCGTTCGTGGTGTTTTTGGCTCGTATCCGAGTAGTTGATCCCAACTTTTCTCTTGATAGAGTGATGGATGGGACTCATACTCCCGAGGATGAACAAGCACTCGCGAGTCTGAAGTCGCTGTCCCTGTCCTTAGCTCGAGGAGTTTACCGATCTTGTAGAGATTACGCCAGTGCGTGCTGATGATGGTGGTGATCATCAGCAGTAAACTTCTTTGTTGTAATGAAACTTTGATGCCTTCTCGGATTTTGTATATGAAAAGAATTTTCTTTCTTGAATCTTGGTCAAATATTTTGTTGTTGACTTGAAATGCTTGAATATTTTGTTGTCTGTCATACTCTTTTTGTGAAACCGTCTTGGAAATGTTCAAGCTAGGTTGTAGTCATCTTGTACTTCAATGATTAGTTCGGACCGTAGGCCCTCATCCGAGTTCTATTTCTCTAGAAGTCGGGATAGGTCGAGCTCTCTCTTGGCTCTCATCTAGTCCTGAAAAGGAGCTAGGATAGGACGAGTGTTGACTTCTTTAGTCCGTACTCTCATCGGTGTTGTGAGAACAACCCGGAATAGTTGGGCTCAGTCAGCTTGTAGCCATTTTGCACTTCAACAATTAATTGGGACCGTAGGCCCTCATCCGAGTTCCATTTCTCTAGAAGTCGGGATAGGTCGAGCTCTCTCTTGGCTCTCATCTAGTCCTGAAAAGGAGCTAGGATAGGGCGAATGTTGACTTTTTTAGCCGTACTCTCATCGGTATTGTGAAAACAACCCGGAATAGTTAGGCTCGGGGCTAGGTTGTAGCCATTTTGCACTTCAACAATTAGTTCGGACCGTAGGCCCTCATCCGAGTTCCATTTCTCTAGAAGTCGGGATAGGTCGAGCTCTCTCTCTTGGCTCTCATCTAGTCCTCGAAAAGGAGCTAGGATAGGACGAGTGTTGACTTCTTTAGCCGTACTCTCATCGGTGTTGTGAGAACAACCCGGAATAGTTGGGCTCAGGCCAGCTTGTAGCTATTTTGTACTTCAACAATTAATTCGGACCGTAGGCCCTCATCCGAGTTCTATTTCTCTAGAAGTCGGGATAGGTCGAGCTCCTTTTGGCTCTCATCTAGTTCTGAAAAAGAAGCCGGGATTCTGTACTTCTTTATTGAGCGGTGAATCTTTATTGGAAGAATAGTACGTGTCTTTTGATTTCTAGGCAAAAAACCGTCGCAAATCGAGAGATGTGCCATGAATTTTTTATTGAGCTCCGTCTTCGGTCATCGGTTCGTAGGATCCCGGTCCTGTTACTTTTGTTACTATGAAGGGACCTTCCCATGGGCCGAGTAGTTTGTGTCTTCCATCCGGTTTTTGTATTTTCCCGAGGACTAGATCGCCAAATTGTAGGGTTCTTGGTTGAACGCTTTTATCGTAATATCTTCTTAGTCCTTGCATATATCTTACTCGATTGCGGTGTTGCATTTACTCTTATTTCTTCTAAGTCGCCGATTTCTAGTCTCCCGGTTTCTTCTCGCTTCCCTTCATTGTATTGCTCAATTTTGGGAGATGTCCGGATCAAGTCGGCCGGTAGTACGGCTTCGATCCGTATACTAGGAAGAAGGGCGAGTAGCCGCTTGCTCGCTTATTTGAGTTCTTAATCCCCGCACTACATTGGGTAGTTCATCTATCCATTTTGCTCCGTAATCTTTGAGGTCTTCATATAGTCTTGGTTTCAATCCTCGCCAAGATGAGACCGTTTGCTCTTTCTACTTGACCGCTTGCTTGAGGATGAGCCACTGATGCATAATCAATGCTGAATCCGCAGCCTTGAGCCCAAATTTTGAATTCATTAGCCGTGAATGGTGATCCTAGGTCTGTTATTATTCTATTTGGCATTCCGAATCTGTGCATGATTTCCTGGGTGAATTCTTGTGCTTTGGCTGAGCTGTATTTTACCAATGGCTTGTATTCTATCCATTTAGTAAACTTGTCTATAGCCACAAAGATGTATTCGAACCCTCCTTTGGATTTCTTGAGAGGTCCGACTTGGTCGAGTCCCCAGCATGAGAATGGCCATGCTGGTGGGATGCATATTAGGTTGTGTGCTGGGACATGTGCCTGTCTTGCAAATATTTGACAATTTTTGCAGTGTTTGACTAGTTCTTCGGCATCTTTTAATGCTGTTGGCCAATAGAATCCTGATCGGAATGATTTTCCGACTAGTGTCCTTGAAGATGCATGATTTCCGCAGCACCCAGAGTGCATTTCTGATAGTATTTCTTTTCCTTCTCTACTGTTGAAACACATTTTAATAATACGCCTGATGATGCTGCTCTCTTGTAAAGGTTGTCTCCTACTAAGACATAATTTTTGCTCCTTCTGAGGACTTGAGTTGCTTCTGTTTTGTTGCCGGGTAACTTCTTCTCTTTGATGTAGTCTATGAATACTTGCATCCATGTTGAGTTGTTTGTACTGATCATTAGAATTTGCTCTTGTCCTGTCTTCTTTTTTTCTCGTCTTCTTTTTCTTCCTCGACTTGATGGATGGCTTGTTTAGTTCTTTTACAAAGACTCCAAGGGTACTTTTTGCCCTGTCTGAGCCCGGTTTGGCTAGCACATCACCGCAACATTTGAGTCTCGTAATATATGATGAATTTCTAGTCCTTGAAAATTTTTCTCGAGCTTTCGATCTCTCTCGCACAGTAAGCATACATGTTTTCTTTAGTGCAATCCCATTCTTTGTTGACTTGGTTAACTACTACTGCGCAAATCTCCGTGAGACTAGTAGTCTTTTGATTCCAAGTGAAGTTGCGACTTGTAAGCCGTGGATGAGTGCTTCATACTCGCTTCGTTGTTGATAGCTTGCCATAAAATTTATAGAACATATCTGAGTTGTTTTCCGTCAAAAGCGATGAGTAGTACCCCCTCCCTGCTCCCCCAGTTTTAGGGATCCATCGAAGTACATTTTCCAATGGTCTAAGATGGTGTCGAGTAGGTTGTTGTATCTCATCCATTCTGCAATGAAGTCGGATAATGCCCGAGATTTGATTGCTTTTCTTGGTGTAAATTCTATCTTGAGTGCCCCCCGAGTTCAACCGCCCATTTTGAAATACGCCCAGCTTGAATCTCGGTTTCTTAGGATGTCTCCGAGTGAAAAATTGCTACCACGACTACTTTGTGATCCTCAAAGTAGTGTCCGAGCTTTTTGAAGTTATGAGTATTGCGTAGAGTAGTTTCTCGCACGTGTGGATATCTCACTTTTGATATCGTGAGAACTTCGCTTATGTAGTATACTTGGCCTTTGCACTTTGTAGGTATGTCCTTGTTCTTCTCTTTCCACCACAATAGTTGTGCTTACTACTGATGTTGTTGCGGTAATGTAGAGCATGAGGTCTTCGTCTTTCTTTGGAGGTACTAAAACTGGAGATGTACTGATATATGTTTTTAGTTTGTCGAAGGCTTCTTGTGCTTCTTCATTCCAGTGAATTTGTCTGTCTTCTTTAATAATTTGAAGAAAGGTAAGCCTTTTTTCCCCAAGTCCGAGATGAATCTATTGAGTGCTGCCATGCAACCTGTTAATTTCTGTAGGTCTTTGATATCTGTAGGTGGGCCCATATCGGTTATTGCCTTGATTTGTTTTGTGCTTGCTTCAATTCCTCTTTGGCTTACTAGAAATCCGAGTAGTTGTCCAGATGATACGCCAAATACACACTTGTTGGGGTTAAGTTTTCATTTTCATTTGTTGAGATTGTTGAAGGTTTGTTGTAGATCTTCGATCAAGGTGTCTGGGTTCTTTGTTTCGACGACTACATCATCTACATATGCTTTGGCATTTTTTCCAATCTGATCGCCCAAACAAGCCTGAATTGCTTTTTGGTATGTTGCTCCTGCATTTTTGAGTCCGAAAGACATTGTTTTGTAACAGTAGGCGCCGAAAGGTGTGTGAAAGAAGTCTTGCTTTGGTCTTCTTCTTTTAGTCCAATCTGATGATATCCCGAGTAGCAGTCCAGAAAGGATAATAAAGCTGATCCTGCTGTTGAATCCACTATTTGATCAATTCTTGGTAATCCAAAAGGGTCTTTAGGATAATGTTTGTTGAGATCTGTGTAATCCACACACATACGCCATTCATCCGTGTTCTTTTGTGTATCGAAATGGGATTTGCTAACCACCGGGGATGTAAGATTTCTTTTATGAATCCTCGCCGCTAGTAGTCGGGCTATTTTTTCTTTATTGCTTCCTTCTTGTCCGTGAAAATCGTCGTAGTCTTTGCTTGATTGGTTTTGCTCCTTTGTTAACTTCGATTTTTGCTCTCAATTAACTCCCTTGGGACTCCCCGGCATATCAGCTGGTTTCCAAGCGAATATGTCCTTATTGTCCCGTAAGAAGTTGGTGAGCGCGAGTTCCTATTTGATAGGTAGGTTTGCACTGATCGTAGCAGTCTTGGATGGATCACCTGTCCCTAGGTCAATCTTTTTTGGTACCTTCTCCTTCACCGTGGTGAGGGTACTTTGTTTTTTGGCTGGGATTTCCATCTCTTTTGTTCTTATTTCTGCCATTGCCGAGTTGATTTCTCCCCTGTATTTTTGAGGATATTTGTATTGCCTCATGCGTCGCATTCGTAGGCTCGTTTTTAGATCTCCTCTAAGAGAGAGTACTCCATGTGGTCCTGGCATTTTGAGTAATAGATATGGATAGTGAGGTATGGCCAAGAATTTTGCAAGTGCTGGTCTTCCCAATATTGCATGATATAATGATTCGAAATCTGCAACTTCGAACTTGATGAGCTCTGTTCTGTAATTTGTGGGAGTTCCAAATGTTACTGGTAGTGTAATTTGTCCAAGAGGCATGGCTGGTCTCCCGGGTACTATCCCATAGAAGGGTATGCTTGTAGGTGTGATCATTTTTGAAAATTCTAGTCCCATCTTCTTTAATGTATCTGCGAATATGATGTTGAGTCCCGCTCCTCCATTGATGAGTACTTTGGTTACTGTTATGGCGGCAATCGTAGGTCCGAGTACTAGTGGATATAATCCTGCGTTCCCAACACCTGTCCATTGATCTTCTCGTGAAAATTGTATTGGATATTGGGACCAATTTAGATATCTAGGTGTTGCTGGTTCTGCTGCCATGATTGTTCGCCAAGCAAGTTTGTCTTCTTGTTTGCTCCTGGAACCAGGAACTCCTGAAAATATTACCGATATCATTGCTCTTGGGTTTTGGAAACCGTTGTCGGTTGTAATTGTCTTCTTCTTTCTTCTCTTTTGTTTTCTTCTTTGTCTTGTTTGTCCTTCCTCATATATTTTTCTTGAAAATGCGACATTCTCCCATAGGGTGAATTTCTGTTGGATGATAGATGCATTTCATATTTTCAAGATCTTCAAATCTTTTTGCCGGGTAGAATTTCTTTCTTTCTTTGGGAAGCCACCATGTTGTCTCGAGTATATCTTTTTTATTATGATAGTCTTGTCTCATTTGTCTTGGTTATCCCAACTTCTTGAGCTGTCTTGATATCTTGAGTTGTCCCGATATCTTGGGTTGTTTTGGTTGCTCCACCTTTGGTTGTTTTGTTCGCTCGAGTTGTTCCTTCGTCCGTATTGTTTCTTTTATCCGAAGTTGTTCCTTCACTTGTCCGGGAATCTTTCTCGTGTCTTTTCTTCTCTTGTAATCATCTTTTCCAATTTGTTCTTTTGAACTCGTCATTTGTCCGGGGATTTTCTTTGTAAAAATCATGAAACATCCATCTTACTTTCAATCCATATGAGAATGCTTCTATTACTTCTCTCTCGGTAATGTCGTGAACTTGAGCTCTTAGCTCCCCAAATCTTCTCAGAGAAATCCTCGAGACTTTCTCCTGGGGTTTTGTTTTAAACCTTTCAACTCTGCTTGTGTTATTAGGTGTATGAGTATTCTGCTTGAAATTTTCGCAAAAAGCCTTTTGAAGGTCGCTCCATGTCTTGATAGATCTAGGACGTAGCTTGTCGAACCATTGAAGTGGTAATGTTTCTAATGCCATTGGGAAAAATAATGCTTTGATGTCATCATCCCCTCCAGCTAGCTCAATTGATTGGGAATAAATTCGCAGCCATTGCATTGGTTCTGTTTTGCCATCGTATTTTGAGTGGTTGGATGGTTTAAATTTGTGAGGTAATTTTACTGTCAGTAGTCTTCCTGTGAAGCAGGGAAATCTGTCGGGTACTTTTGCTGGCTTGTAGTCGGAGTCTGCTTGACTGTCGTATTTTGAAGTCATTCTGGGAGGGTCTTGGAGTGGTGTTGGTAGTCTTTCTCTGTTTTCCCCCGTTTTTTCTGTCCAATCGTGATATAGCTGAGTTCCTCTGCTGTGGTTTGGGGTTGATAATCTCTCGAATGCGGAAACCCTCTGAGTTCTCCGACTTGTCTGTTCAGATGGCATATGACGGGGAGGTACTCGATCGTCCTGTATTCTTTGCGCAGTATCTCTGAGTAAGCTTCTAAGTCTGGCTTGTTCTTCACTTGGCATTTGTATGGCATTTATTTCATTGATCAATTCTTGTATTTTTTCTACTGGGTCGAGTCTGGTTCTCGCTGTGGCACGCCTTTCCTCGGCTTCTTTTTCAGCTCTTCTTTGATTGTACTTGGCTAGCTCTTCTTCATACTTGCGCCATACTTCTCTTCGTTCTTGAACTCAATTTCTCCTCCCTCCTTTTTTCTTGTTTCTTCTTTCTCTGGCTGCCTTCTGGCTGTCAGTCTCTCCCTCTCTTGTGACGGAATTTGCTGGAATATCAGCTTCTGATTCTTCTGAAGATCTGTAGTTGGGTTGGACTGGTGGTACTAGGGGTTGCCTCATCATGAACACCTCTTTATGTGTCTTGGGTGGATAGCTAGGTTCTTCTTCTCTCAACGGTTTACCATATTGAAAAGGAAGAAAGGTGGAGTACTTATCTTGTTTGAAGATGTTCCATTGGTCGAGGTAGTAAGGTTCCATTGCCTTCTGAGTGATATTCTGATATATTCGTGCCGAGTTGTTGAAAACGAAGTGAAAAGAACTCGGCTTGTCTTGTAGATTTGAGCTTTCACTTCCTCCGTGAGCTTGAGTTCTGAAAAAATTTCTTGTATCTTCGGCTCGGGTTCTCGAAGTAGTCGACCATGGAGAATTCTTTGTTCGTCGCTGCGGACCCGGCTTCAAAAGGTTGACCCCATCGGGAAAATCATCTGTGTAGGTCCGTCGAGCCTTTGACGTCGATTTCGCCGGAAGCCCCTACCGCGCGCCCCGGTATCGGTGTTTGACCATCGATAGCCCGCCACGGGTTCCGTAGCGATTGATTCGGATCTCGGCGAACGACTAGAACTTCGGCGGTTTCACGCAAGAGACACACGGTTTATCCTGGTTCGAGCCCTCGTCGTCGAATAAAAAAGCTCTACTCCAGTCGGCCTTGGCCTTTTGCGTTGGATTGATGTCTGATCGTGTATTGTTAAATCTGTTACAAAATGGTGCTCGGCTCCTTTTTATAAGAGGAAAAGAGCCAGAGCTATGGTTTCTAATCCTAGCCGGATTCATAGGAAGTGTTCTGTTCTGATTACAGAGGTTACTTTCTATTCGTCTAACTAGGATGATCCGTATTCTACTCGGATCCGTCCTTCTTGCTCTTGTCCCGACGGGAGCCGTGATGGTGAGTAGCTGTCTCACGTCCCCGTATCGACACCGATCAAGGGTCCTATCTCCTTGCGCTTCACTTTGAAGGGTGCTGGCCATGTTGCCGAAGATGCCATCCCTGAAAACTTTAAGGCCGGATCAGTTTTCAAGATAAAATATATATAATTAATTATAGGAAAATTGTGTTCTTACCCTTGTTTAGAAATTATGGTTTTACCCTTGTTTGTTTAACTTTGTAATTTTGCCCTTGTTGTTTTTAAAATGAAAGCTCTGTTTACCCCTTGTTTGGATGACGTTAAATGCACTTGGAATAAATGAATTATAAAACAAATCAAATTCCCCAAGCACTAAAATGAAACGACCAAGATACCCCTTATCTCTTTCATTCTCTTCTATTCCCTAAGAATTAAAGGCACGATCCGCTTCTCTCGAGTCCCGCGTTGGGCGAGAAGAATCAGGCCATGATTCAGCAGCGGCGGCAGGGCGGGGCACTGGGTGGCGGCGCTTGGGGTAGCACGTGGAAGTGGAACGCGTCGCCCATGGTGTGGCGGGCAGTGCGAGGCTGCAGCGGTGGGTCAGGACGCGCGGCGCTCGGGGCAGTGCGAGGCTGTGACGGCGCGAGCGCTCCGGGTGGCACGCCGCACTTCAAGGATGCGAAGCTGCTGTGCTGTTTGGCGCTATAGGGCATGATTGGTTCATGTTTCATGGCAACCTGGCTCGTATGTGAGAGCCAAGCTCCAGCCAGCCAGGTTTGGTAAATACGGGGTGCTGGTGTTTGGTTCCTGTCGATGTTTAGCCTAGCTGCCGTTAAATTTTGATTGGTTGCCTGTTCTTCTGATCCGAAATACCTTGCTGCTATGCTTCTGAACCCGCCGCATGTTGCACCGCTCCGGCCTGGTTCGCGGGAAACGAAAGCCGTCCACGTACCTTTCCGCGGAGCCTGGCTGGGAGGTGCCCGCTGCACGTGCTAGACCTAGTTGCAGTAGTTCGGCCAGGCATCCAAACAAACGAAATCTGCATGAGAGCATGCATGGCTGCTGGCATACAGCAAACCAAACATGCCCAGCTGCTCCGTAAGGCTCGTGACTATCTTCAACAGCAAATACCCAAATACAAGACCCATTCAAATCTTCTCCACTCCAACGGCGAACCCAAAAGAATGAGTCCAGGGCAGGTGGCGGTAGAAGAGTCACGTGTTGTGCAGACTGCAGCAGAGACAGATGGGGTCCGTTGAGCTCCAGCTTCTCGTCGCGGACGACGCAGACCGGGCGTGGGCGCGTGGCTAGCTGCTGCAGCTAGGAATAGCAAGGTTTTAAATCGCCGGCTAAGAGTATTTAGCGGATGACCCCTAAAACAGCTATAGCGGAGGCTAAATGGGGATATAGCGGGCTATAGCTCGAAGCTTCAATAGCCGGCTACAGCTATAGCCGGAGATTTAAAACTATAGGAAAAGGATACAAGCAGGAGCTCAAGCGCGGCCACACGTACGTGCCTCGGATTATTCTTTCCCAGTTCCCAGGCGATTTCTAATCTAGCTCGCTCATGTAGTCATGTCCATTGATCATTGCAGTGTCGGATGTGTCCAAATGCAGCCAGACTTCCAGAAGCGCCGCTGGAGGCCGCCTGCTGCCGCTTCGAATGCTGCAGTCGTTTCCAGCTTCACCTTCTCCTTCTCCCCCATCTCGTGTGCTGACGGACGTGACGACGACCTACAACACCGGCCTGCGCTACGGCGCGGGCGGGCGTCCATGGCGCTGCGCTGGCTCTCTGTCTGCTCGAGTGGCACGGCGGCGCCACCCGCCTACCCCTCTGTTTGCTCGAGCTGCACGGCGGCGCCCCCCCCTCCCGTGCGGCCCCCTCCCCTACGCGAGACGGCGAGAGCTCGAGGTGCTCCCCATCTCACGGGCCGGTCCGCCCACACAGCAGCGTGACAAGGCGGGTTGCGGAGGCCACCAGCAATGAGCAACTCGCCGGGGCTGGGGCTGGAGCCCACGCGCGGCCTCCCCCGGTGGCGCAGCTCGAGCTCTTCTTCTTCCTCGGGCCCACCGTGGTCGACCGCGCGCTGATTTGGGCCACGCGCAGACGCTCCTCGCACTATCGGAATTGCCACCTTTGCCGAGTGCCGGAGGTTTTGCCGAGGACTGTTTGCTCGGGCACTCGGCAAAGAAGTACTTTGCCGACTGCTGCGCTCGATAAAGGATGGCGCTCGGCGAAGAGACCTTTGCCGTGTGCAGAGCGCTCGGCAAAAGGTCACTCTCGGTATTGTATGGAAGTGATTTGTTTAAAGCTAAGTGTCCCAAATTTTAAAGCTAAGTGTCCCAAAGCATTTTTTGAAACAATTTAAAGCTAAGTGTCCCAAATCATTTTTGGAAACAATGGAAGTGTTTTGTTTAGAGGAGCCTGGATCATGCCAAAGTGTAAAATCCTTCCAGTATTGCCTATGGCATGAGAGATATCAAAACATTTGATTTGTTGTATGTGTCATGTGCTAGGTTTGGTTCTGTAAATCAATTTATCAATCCAATTTGGTTTGATGAAGCGTGAGGAGGATTTAGGTATGCAACCAATCATGTGTACTGCATGCTATATATTTGAACTGCTTCATACTCTTGTGTCTATTTTTTAATTCAGTTTATGAGTCACCATTTCATCAGAAGGCATGCGAAGTTGTTTTTCATTCCAATAAAGAATCGACTTTGCTACTCCCATGTAGCTGTATCTTAGACGACCATAAATTTGTATTTTTTGCAATTGAAAATGTCATGTGTAAATGTTTACAAGTTTATAAACTGGACCCACTTGTCAGATCACGATGGGTGATTTAGATACGTTGGATCCGATCTTAAAGTAGATCTAACAGATAAGAATTGAGATGGGTAGGAGAGATCGGGATGCGAGCTTATTTATAATTCCTTCACTCTTTTATAGTATAGATTTACAATTTTTTAAATGTTGTATTCTCCTAATTTTCACTTGAATAATTTGTTTATTCCTTTTGTACTATCTCTGAGTATGGTTGCAGTTACTTCGCTATATATCAAATTAAAATTCATAAATGGACTATGCAACGAATATCTTTGATATTTATGAATTTTTTCATAGATATGTGCATGTCGCACGTGCATAGCTGCTAGTATATATAAAATACAATACCAATACGCATGGGTAGCTTAGTGCTTAGTGTAGAGCGTGACGTTGGTCCATCGCGACTCCATGCAGCTGGACTGGTCGCGGTGCTGCATGTACACCCGAACTTGAAGTAGTAGGAGTCGCTGGGGATGACGCTGGCGCCGAACTTGCGGCGGCCGTCGACGTAGACGGCCACCGTGGACACGGCGACGTCATGCACCACGTTGAGGCGGAACCAGCGGTCGTAGATGCCGGCCTCCACGGCGGCGCCGTCGTAGAAGCGCAGCACGCCGTCGTAGACGTGGAGCATGAGCACCGTGGCGTGCGCCGCGCCTTCCTCGTTGTGGATCTGCATCACCGACACGCCGGACGTCCCCGACGGCACGTAGCCGTATCCCTCGAACTGCCACACCCCCGACGAGTACTCGTGGCCCTGCAGATCGATAGATCGATCATGCATCGAACGAAGAGGATTAGATTATATTGTTCGTGTTTCATTTTTGGAGTGGCATCAGGAATTGAATTTCATCCGATCTGGATCGCTTTGTGCGTGCATACCCGGATCATCACTTCGGAGCGAGGGTTGGTGTGGGTGGCGGTGTTGAAGGGCTTGACGTTCCGGTACACCCAGAACGTCCGGACGCCGTTCCGGTACTGGAACCGCTGGCTCTTAGGCACGTTGTACGGGCTCTGCACCACGAAGTCGCCGTCGGAGAGCTCCGCCTCCTCGAACCCGGCGGTGGGGTCGTCGTCGTGCACGCCACGGTGGGCCGCCGCAATGGGGGTATGCAGCAGGAATGTGCCCATGGTAACGACAAGCACTAGGAGGAGATGAAGCCATGGACGACCTGTGAGAGAATCCATGGCAAGCAATATTAATCTCTAGCTGCGAGGAGGAGGATGGGTAAATGGGTGTTTGTGTGCATCAGGAGGTATATATCAATAACAACAATTGTTATTGATCGCGATCTCTAGCTAGCAGCAAGATCATCCAAGAGATGTCTTGTTCAGGTCGATGTGGACGACGATTGTGCAGTGGTTAAATAGCAGTCCGAGTAGCTTCAGCCCAATAAATGATAAATGGATGATTGGCGATCGACGACACACCTGCTGTGTGGACACGCAGCTCGCTCCATCGTGTTCACGGTCGTTGTCTGACGTGCACTGGGATGCATGCATTGATACAACGTTCCAAGCACGTACGTAGTCGTAGCCCAGGCGTGCGATCGATATTGCATTATTGGAGATGCAGTCGTTTTCTGCTGCGCGTGCTTCATTGGGCTAGGGGTTTATTTTCATATTTAGAGAACAAGAGTGGAAAGGGGGCTAGCCAAGCAGCCTCGAAAGCCACGATAACAGGGGTTCATGCCGATGCCGGACAGCGATAGTTGGCGTTGGCGACGGCGTACGTCGTCGCAACGCGCAGTGCTGGAACATTCTGCATCGTGATTTCCACATACTATGCCTTTCATGCGATTTTTTTCGAAATAATATCATGTTAATACATAATTAAATATCTAGTTTATGTCATAGAGACATTGTGAGTTGGATGGACGATGGGTACTAATCTATATATATACTATAAAGGAACGAAGGAAATGAAAATAAACTCTCACCCAAATATTTCATACCCACCTTTATTCTTATCCGTTAGATCAAATTTAGACTCAGATCCAACGTACCTAACCCTACTATCCTCATCTGACATACGGTTCCGATCAGAAACTCTTTTACATTGACAACGTAATTCTGTGTTGCCGACGTCTTGCCTTGATTCTTTTCTTACCGTCCCCGACTCTTACCCGCCCGCGCGTACCCACACCCACCCCTCTTCCCCGCGCACGGTTTCTCGGACGCCGCCTCGGCCTCTTCCTGCCCATCGGCGAACTCGAGCAGGCGCCCGTCCCGGAGGCGCGCTCCCTCCTCTCCCACCTCCCGATCCCTCATTTCATCGAAAATAACCGCTGCATCGATCCCTCGGTGATCCACGTGAAGGCCGGGACGTACGAGGAGCCCTTGTCAGCGAAGGCCGAAGAGCGCGACACTACTGTCATCACCGGCAGCCGCATCACCGCCAACGACTGCCTCCATTGTCTGGATGAAGGCGGAGGACGGAAGGTGGAGGCAGCACGCACGCGGCCTCGGCATTCACCGGTGGCCGTTCAGGTCGAAGCGACGCAATCAACGGGCAAGGAACGACGGCGGCGCTGCCCGCGACTTGGTTGGGCAAAGTTCGTTCCTTCCTGTTCCGTCAATCTCTGGCTAGCATTCCCGACTCCCGATTTCCGCATCCGATGATCTTTGCTGGACATCGAAGCAGCCGCGTCTCCGGCCCCGCTTCTCGTGCCGCCGGCACTGCACCCTGCCGAGAGGAGGAAGAGGAAGGTGAATGCCTGGCTGCGGATGTGGATGGATTCGGTGGGGCAGACCGCCTCCATCCAGCGATTCTGGACGTCGAAGCAGCCGCCTGAAAAGCAATCTAACGTCTCTGCTCGCTGGTGTGCACAAGGTATTATTGTTACATATTGGTTCACTTTTAAATCTTAAATCTTACTCAATTTAATGCTTTGTTTGAAAATGAATGGCCGAGCAATATGTTTTACTTGACTATCAATGTGCATGTAAGTTCAGAACTATATGGTTCATTCAAACTTTATTGCTGTCAGTCAGGTATCAAAAAATGAAACTTTGTGGTATTTGTTCAGCATTCTTTTCATCCATTCAATGTTGTAAGCAAGCATGGTGGATAAGCGTAGTTCATGTCTCTTGGTGCCTGACAGGTGGGAGCACAAACAGAAACTGAACTAAAAGACAAGAAATTGATATTTGAGGAAGTTCTAAATGTAAATGAAGTAAATTTGGCAGAGTAACTAACTATATATTTTATACTGCTAATTTGTATTTGTTTCATGAGGAATACTTCCTCTGATCACAAGTGTAACTTCTCTAAATTTGAGAAGCACCATCTATAATATTATATTTATAATATCTTGAATTGAAACATTTACATTGGAAGTGGATAAAATCAGTCAAGCAAAAACACCCTAATTAAGGTATTGATGACCAGCTGGCGGCGGTCTTCTATTTCGGCAATAGAAAAGCGAGTCTCAGCTAAGGTC
The DNA here is from genome assembly GCA_015844335.1 of Chrysopogon serrulatus. Lineage (NCBI taxonomy): Eukaryota > Viridiplantae > Streptophyta > Magnoliopsida > Poales > Poaceae > Chrysopogon > Chrysopogon serrulatus. The sequence goes on along the minus strand of JADLZL010002328.1, from coordinate 842,558 downwards.
TTGGCGGTCTTCTATTTTGGCAATAATAGAACAGCGAGACTAAGCTAAAAATAAGTTCTCATTTGAGAAAACTTGTAACAGTCTTTACCATGCATTTGGAGATGAACCTTATACGTGGGAGCTGTATATCTGCATGCATGCATCATTTATAGATCTGCAACTAGCAAACTACTATGAGCTACCACGTCAAGACACCCAAAGAAATGGTTGTTCCTGTCGGTAAGCTAAATCACCACAACATCACTACCGAGATAATGGTACTTGATCTGCTGACTTTTGTAGATTTGTTCTAGCATGTAATTGATTTCCAATCGCATTTGCTATAAAATATGGGTTCTAATATACATTTTGGTTTACTTTTGAACAAATTTTGCAGAATCTAGACAACCATTACAAATGCAGTGTATCACTATAACACAACATACCTTTGCCGACACTTTTTACTGTCGGCAAATGGTACCTTTGCCGACACATAACCTCCCACAAAAAGATTTGCCGACAGTTTAGAAACAGTCGCGGTAGAAGCTGTCGGCGAAAGTTTTGCCGACAGTTAATAGAATCGCCGACAGTTTTTATGTAGCGAAATGATGCACCTTCGCCGACAGTTAAATGATTTGCCGACAATTAAACCTAAGCCGACAGTTAAGACCTACGCCGACAGTTAGGTACTTAGCCGACAGTTTGTATGTTGGGGAAACCGTTTTCGTGGTATAATTACCAAGCATGCTGTCTTTAGCAGTTAAACTGTCGACAAAACTGTATAACAAAAATAATTATATAATCACAATACAATATGAATAATTTGATAATACCTTTTATATCAATCACAAATCCAATTCTTTCACGCAGAAGAAAACACATTGAGCAAATAACTTGATTGCATAGAAATAATATATTAGATCTTCCATTACATACATCAATTAGATATATAGCAAGTCCAGTGATGCTCAGAATACATAAAAGCCTGCATATACAGGTCCATGATATATAGTCACTAGCAGACATATACTACAATTCATGTACTAATTGATCATGGCTAAGCTAACAGATTAATAGAATATGACTTGGGCACAAAGTGGCATCCAACACCTCCATGTCTTGGCCTACAGGATAGTAGGTGCAAACAAAACATAACAACAATTCATGTCTTCCTGCAACAATTCTAGGACAATTCAGAATAGTCCTTTTCTTGATACAAATGGCATGTTGTGATGAGTTTCACACTCCAAAATACTTGAACACCAGCTGCGTGCACAGATGGCTACTGCCACTCCAAAATGTTGGCATGTATCAGCTCCTTGATCATACCACAAAAGGCTGCCGATCTAAAATACTTGCAACACCACATAGCTAAGTACCTAACCTGGAAAAGGCGGAATATTAGTGAAATGTGCTCCATGCTTTAAATTTGTTCTAAACAGTTCAAACAGTTTGGATAACATATAAGTACAATTCAAAACAAGGTGAGAAAGTAAGTGGTTATTCAGATTTTGTACTTGAGTAGACTGAGGTCTGTACCATTAACTCTTGCTTTATTATTAGGTGGAAATAATGAAACAATATTATGGACAGCTATGCTATCAACATTTGGTGACACAAGCCCATTATATAATCACATTCAATCTAGTTTCAAGTGTTGCATTAATCACTCAATTTAAATTATTTTTGAAACTAACAGAATGGTGATCAATCTTGTTGTACTCATTATTTTCATCACTATATTGGGCTTCTGCAAAAAAACTATTAAAATAATTATAATATATTAGACCATAGCTTGTTCAGTAGCACTTCTTTGCAGTAGCTACTGCTGCAGCCCATTATCAAGTACAAAACAAAAAAGCCCACTATCAAAATTGGTGGTGCTGCTGCTGCTCTACTACCGCTGCTTAGCATTAATAAAATCTATTAAAGTAATTATAGTTTATTGGATTAAATTGGACAGCTACAAAATTTTTACTGTACTAAGTTGGGCAGCTACAAAAATAGTTAAATATATACAAGCAGCAGCAGCAGCCATTGTTGAAATCTGCTAGCAACAAGTCATAATCACTAACTGCATTGTTTACAGCACTTATTTTTCTCATTTCTAATGTCCAATCAAGTGACTACAAACTTGGTGAATATGAAGCATGAAGAAAATATATGTAGCCATAAAGGTTTCCTTTTCGACAATTGAACAGTTTGGATCGCATATATGTCAAAATGTTCAAGTAAAATACCTTCAAGCTGTGATGGCCTTCCTGTGCCACCACCTTTTGAGTGCTGCAGTGACTTCTTGTCATCCTTCATCTAAGTAGAAACAAATATATTACTAATCAGCTATATATAATGATCTTTTTTTCAATGTAGCCATAAAAGTTAGACCATTACTCTGTCATGTGGCCATGCAATGCATCTCCCACGAGCCTCTACAATGGTGGTGACCCCTTCATATGGACGAGGCAACACAGCATTCCTCACAAACACATGATTAACAACCACTTCACAGAACTGCACGCCAAGAGCAGTACCTCCCACGACTGCCCTTGGGTTCTTTGTTTGAATGGTAGCCTTTGCCACAGCGACATCATAGGGCCTTACTACATTATATAATATCACATCCTTGCCACCCTGAATTACAAAATATATTTAAGAACACCATACATATATAAATCTGATTGTATACCTTTTTTCTAAATCTAGTTGTATCAGCAAACATCAGGTTGCATAAAAGAAGCAACAGAACCAGAAATTGTGATCTAAATTTGCTTGTATACCCTTATTTTTTCCTTTCAACTCCAGCATTTCAAATTAGAATGTGATCCAAATCATTTGGTTGGTGATCATGTGTGTTTTTATTTCACAAAACTGATTCTTAAAGTCTATGGCTGCTAATTACCTCATTGTGCTGTTGCTCTTGAAGGACCACTCGTCTACTTGGCGTAAAGTCATCATCATCATCATGTAAATGCATATTGTTCATATCAGCCCCTATAAAAGATCTAGCATCTTGTTCTTGTTCTTCTTCATATACTTCATCATGATGAGTTGGTGCAGCCCTTAAGATCTAAATCAAAGCAAAACCATTGAACAATTACTGCACAAACAAAGAATAAATGTAAAGAGATAAAGCTTAACAGTTACCTCCTGTGGTGCATTATTAGATCCATAGGGAGTGCTATTGCCATTCTGAGAGGATAATTGTTGCTGCATGAACCTATCTATAGTTTCTTGAAATTTGTCTAGACGGTTTGTTAGATCTTCCACCCTCTTATCAGACTGCCGATGAGCTTCTATCTCCATTTATAGCTTTGTTGATGTGTATTTTCTAGCTCCAGGCATTTCCAAATCTGCCGGACTTGGCCCCAAACCCACAACACGAACATATCCATTCTTCTCTGCCCCACAAACATAGGAGTAGGCATCACCTTCCTGGATACTCTTGTCTCTCAATGAAGGGTTATCTCTAATTGCATCTTGAAGAGCATTCTGGAGCAAACAAAAAAAATTAGCAAAATATTATGGCACAAGAAAGTGTTGTGTTTATCACACTTACAATTGTTGTTTCAGCTCCTTTATGAGGTACTCCATTCTTGTGTGTGTGAGTTTTGATAAACAATTCATCTCTACTAGGGGGACGCCCTAGCTCCTCACCCTAAAACAGATATGTTATTATAGTTACAGAAAGTGAATAAAGGGAAAACAAGCTAAATAAGATATGTTGCATACCATTTCATTACCAACACGTGCATGACTCTTACTCCCAGTTGTATGGTTTTGTGATAGCTTTGAACGATTTGCTTTCCCCCTCAAAGAACGGGCCTGGCAAATTATTTCATGTTTTTAACTTGGCATCACATGCATTATGAAAGTAAGCAAAGCAATTTGTAACTTACAGCTGCCTCCGGAGACCTCCAATGATTGATTAGCCACTTCCAGTCATCCTCATGAACTCTGGCATCACGCAAAGCAAGCAGTTCATCATCTTCCAAGTCATCATCATACACCTTTCTCAGTTCTGCTTTAAACTCCTTCCACTTTGTAGCTGTAGTCTTCATAAACCAATTGAAGACAAGCCTATCTACTTGCCAATACAGCTGTACAGCACGCAAATAATAAGTTAGGACTCAGTCACATGACTACACTAGGTACATCTGCAACCAATTTTAGTACATGTGTATCTATCCAAAGCTTATACTTTTTGCGTGGACAGACCTTCCTCCAATCATCATGTGCAATTGGGAAACCCTTTGTTCTCACAAGTGTTCCAATGAAGTTAGCAAATTTAGTGCCTGATGATCTGCAAGGTTGGCCACACTCATTGACCTCCAATTGGAGTTTAGGCTTATTTTGCCTTGCATAGATATCAGCCTTTGTAGTAGGTCCTCGAACATTTTTGGGGGGCTGTTCAGGAACACCTACAAAACAAATACAGCATAGTACAGCCAACTTAAGTATGCATGATGCATGCATTGCATTATTAGTTGTCACACCATAGAGAAGGATACCTTCATCAAGTGGATCCTCAGGATGTTCATTCACAGCCTGCTCATTAACATGTGGGGCCCTTGTTCTAGAGCTGGACCGTAAGTTACGTCCAATTGCAGTTGCCTCAATAGGAGTTCGGGTAGTTGCCTACATTAGGGGACACAATTAGTTCAGTTTTCTATAGACACTTTATAGAAAACAATATATAGGATAACATTTCAGATTCATGAAAACATACACTTTTCTTTCTCTTAGATTGATGCAGTGCTTTTAGTTCTTCTGCAGTGGCCTGAATATTGAGTTCTTCTAGCTTCTGTAGCTTCAACCTTATGTTTTCATTCCTTTCAATTTCATATTCAGTTAGCTCCACGTCATTTTCATGATCAGTTTGTTGTACGGCTTTTCTTTTTCCCCCTGCATTTGGCATTGTTTCTTCTGGAAAAAAATAGTAATCAGTTAGTATAGGATTCTTAAAAACACCACTGCAAGTATGTAAGCAATCAAGAATAGAAAGACCAAATTCCCAAGAAATTATGTCAAAGAAATTTCTGCATAGCACCATACAACAACTAAAGGTGTTTCAGACTTACTTCCTCTTTCTTTCAGCAACAATGACTCCTTCAATATCAGTCCTTACATGTACAACATGTCCAAAAAGACCACTCACATCAACATTTGTATCCAAATCAGGCATTGGATTACGTATTTCATTATCAACCTCCATATCATAAAGATCACGTGGTTTTGACTGGGCAACACCATACCAATCTGATTCAGGACCTTCCTTAACATAGTAAACCTGTATGCCTTGTAATGCCAAGATAAAAGGCTCATCTAACATTTTTTCTCCAGTATTGAAAAAATGCTTTAAGTTAACACTTGTCACCCCAAATTGATCTTTTTTACCCATTTATCTTGTATGCGATTGTCCACCCAATCACATTTAAACAAAACTACATTTCCTTTGTTGCGATAGTTTAACTCAATGATTTCTTTGATGATGCTATAATATACCTTGCTTCTCATAACTGGGTCCACATTGTTTCCATTTTCAAAGCAATAGGTCTGGGCACACAAAGCTACTCCACTACCTTGAACTGGTCTACCCTCATCATAGGAGGATGTATGGAATTTAAATCCATTAATAGCATAGCTATTATACATTGTTGCAATCATGAAAGGTTCATTTGCCAAAATTTGTATCTCTTCAGGTACTTCTACACCACTCTCAACTAACCCTTCCACTGTCAATATCACGATATGTCTAGTTAATTTAAGTGTATTAGATCTGTACAGAACATGTTAATTACACTTTACTTACATGCTTCCTAAACCAATCGTGAAATGTTTCATGATGGATACGATTGATTTCTCGCTGATTACGGTGACCAATCGAGGAAAGGTACTCAATATGCTTGCTGCAAGGTGTAGTATCCCTTGAGAAATGTATAGATAACATGAGAAATACAATATACCTAAAGTTGAGTGGATTTCTTACTTCAAGTATGGTTCTATGTTATCATAGTTGAACAGCACATATCTATGTGCTTGAACCCAAGCCTTGTATTCTAAGGATACAGTGCACTTGCCACTTAGAGCTTGCCCTTTGTTTTGGAAGAATGGTGTAGTACAGATTTCAATGTCCATACTTTCACCATTTCCTACTTGTCCAGTCTCATAGCCTTTCAAAAATTTAGAGCAGAAAGTAAGACTCTCATCAAATTTATAGGCCTCACAAATTGATCCCTCTGGATGACTTCTAGTACGAACAGAGCCCTTCAACTTCATCAAATACCTATGAAGCAACAATTTTTAGTGTGGAGTCTAACTTCAAATATGTCTAGTAGCATTTGAAAATAGTTTAGTACCTCTCTACTGCCCACATGCTACGGTAGTGTACAGGACCAGCAAGTCTTGCTTGAGCAGGAAGATGCACCAACAAATGTACCATGATATCAAAAAAGATGGCAGAAATATAGTCTCAAGGACACAAAGGGTCTCAGCTATCTCAGCCTCTAGTTTTTGCATGTCACTGATACAAATAGTGGGTGAATAAATCTTCTTGAAGAAATTGCTCACACGAATTAGTGCTGCACTCGACTCTTTCCCCAATTTATTCCGAACAGCGATTGGAAGCAAGTCTTTGCACAATATGTGATTGTCATGGCTCTTTAATCCAATTATTTTCTTCTCCTTAACTTGCACATTATGGCGCATATCGGATGCATAACCATCTGGAAACTTTACTTCTTTCAATACTTGTAAAAATGCTTCCTTATCATCAGGACTCATTGTAAACTGTGCTGGAGGTAAATAGAAGTTATCTTCTACACTAACGGGATGAAGATCACTTCTAATGCCAAGTTCCCGAATGTTAAAGCGGGCATTTAAGTTATCCTTGGATTTTCCATCAGTGTCCAAAAGTGTGTCAATAATATTCTAACACACATTCTTTTCTATGTGCATAATATCAAAATTATGCCGTAGAAGTAGGTCTTTCCAATATGGCAGTTTAAACCAAATGGATTTTCTTTTCCAAACAATTGGTGAGTCATTAACTTTCTTGCGTTTTTGCTTTGATGGCTCCTCAGTAGTGGGATTGCACGGACGCTTTGCTGGCTTCTTGGTTATTGGGTCCTTTCCAAAGGTTGTGCATATATTGGCTGTCAGCTCCAATATTTCCTCTCCACTAAGTGGTCTAGGTGCTGGTCTAAGTTCTGTGGTACCATCAAATGAATCTGCATCAAACCGAAATCTATGTTCGGCATCTAAAAATCTACGATGGCCCATGTAGACACATTTGCCACCCTTTTTCAGTTGGAAAGAATATGTATCTAAGTGGCATTCAGGACAAGCAACTTTGCCAGAAGTGACACATGCCAACAAATAACCTAGACCGGGAAAATCAGATATGGTGCAAACTATGGCAGCACGTAGTTGGAAGGGTTCACGCTTAGAAGCATCATATGTTCTACACCATGAACAAACATTTCTACCATATCATCCACCAACGGCTCAAGAAACACATCCATATCACCACAAGGTGCCTTAGGTCCAGGGATCAACAAGGACAGGATGAAATTTGATTGCTTCATACACTTCCAAGGAGGGAGGTTGTATGGGATCAGAATAACAGGCCAAATGCTATAAGTTGATCTCATGGTTCTAAAAGGATTAAATCCATCGCTAGCTACAGCAAGTCTAAGATTTCAACTCTCTAAGCCAAATTCAGGATGCTTAGAGTCAAAATCTTTCCAGAAAGGAGCATCAGCGGGATGCCTCAGCAAACCATCATTTGTGCGTCCTTCATCATGCCACCTTGTGTCACTTGCTGTTTTTGAGCACATAAAATACCTTTGCAGCCTTTTCTTTATAGGAAAGTAATGCAGGACCTTCCTAGGAACCTTATGCACACGTTTTCCACTAGGACTACTCTTTTTCGATTTCCATCTTGAAGTATTACATGTTGGACAAACATTTTTCTTGGCATGGTCTTTCCAAAATAGTATGCAGTCATTCTCGCATGCATGGATTTTCATGTACCCAAGACCTACACCTTTGGCCATTTTTTTAGCTGCATTAAAGTTTTTAGGAAGTGATGACTCTTCTGGTAAGACATCCTTAAGTAACTCTAGCAGCATGTCAAAGCTTTTGTCGCTCCATCGCCCAACAAATTTGATATGAAGTAATCTTACAATGAAACGTAGCTTCGAGTACTTGCAACCTGGATACAGTTCCTTGCCAGCATCTTCTACCATATTGAGAAAAGCTTCCATATCCTCATCGTGCTCCTTTGTGTTCACTTCTAAGTCCCCCCTGACATCTAAACCCCCCGCTATGTCTTGAAGTAAACCAGAAATATCATCCTCTTCATTTGGGTCTCCTACTTCTACCCTTTCATGTTGCCTGCTATTTGTGAAAGAACTAGAACTAGGTTCACCATGATTCACCCATGTTATATATCCTTCTGTAAATCCCTCACATATCAGGTGCTCCCTTACAGTACTACGGACCTTCCAACAAGAGTTCTTGCATGTCTTGCAGGGACACAAAATCTGATTTCCTTTTGCTGAATTACTGAAGGCAAACTCTAAAAACACATCCACTCCTTCTATATACACAAGGTTTTGCCTACATATGATTATCAAGGCATCAGACCAAACACCCTATGCATGTTGATTCTAGTATATGCTCACAGGTTTATAAGGTACCTAGGCTGATCCATCCATGTTTTATCCATGACGCACCTTTTACAAAATACAGTATGTTCTTAGTACTCCCAAAAGAAAAAAAATATCATTCAGTTCAGATTGCATTGTTCAACAAAAAAAAGAACTTGCCAAACAATTGACCAAATCAAATCTCAAGTTCACCACACTTGATGCTAGAAAAATTCTCTCACCACAAGCCATTAACAAGTACTATAGGGGAAATTTGAGCAAGGTTGAATAGTCCAGTTTTTACAATCCAAAATCATTGCATCATAGATCACACACAACCTGCAATTCTATGCCATGTACAGAGACAAAGTTCATAAGAACAGGAAAGCATACCAGTCAAGCAATGACACTGGAAGAGCTGATGAAGACTAGAAGACCAACTTGCTCGTGCTCCCTGTAGATAATATTGCCAAAGCTAATTAATCACACAAGGCGATACAAATAAGTCAAAAAGTTTAGCACAAGCAAACTTACTTTCTAGCTGCTCCAGATGGGCCAACAGGGTTAGTGAGGCTGTTGTGGGCTTGCGCTAGCTGCTTAGCAAGCAATGGCCTAGGTGCAGTGTGTACGCGAGGAGAGGGAGGGAGGAGGTAGCCGGGCTGCTACACCCTGCTGCTGGGCCTGGGCCACGGAAAGGCAGCGTGCTGCTGCTGCTCGACAGCTAGGTTTGCTTGTGTCTTGTGCATGCCTCCGCATTGAAGAACGAGAGAATTAGCCTCAAGGCTGCATCTTGTCTCTATGGCTTTTTTTATAAAAAAAAACTTTGCTCTATGGCCTCTAAATAAATTTTTGATCAGTTCTATGGCCTTTTGTCAAGTCCGTTCGAGTATTCTGTTAGTTTGCCCTCTAATTAATACGCGAAAAGTCTAAAATGCTCTTCTGTGTTTCAGGTTCTATCCTCGTCATGACACACACGGGAAGCGGAGCAACTCGTCCGCACGCACGGAAATGGGAAGGGGAGGCGACGGGGGTCGAACGCCGCCACCAGGAAGGGGGCTTGCAGCCAGCCCAACGTGTGCGTCTTTTTTTAATTTATTTTTTGCATTGCCTATTTCCTCCCTTTTTTTTCTTACCAAAAACTGGATTTCAGAAGAAGACAACACGAGCCATTGGCAATGAATATGTCCAGAAATCTAAATTTTCCAGCTGCGCCTTTGGCGCTTTAATTAATTAGACTAGAAACTACAGTTGGTGCAGGTTCCGTTGCAAGAAAATAACATGTGTTTTGCTGGATGCACGTATGACAGTAGGTGCCTGGATTAGAGCCAAATATTCAGCATCCAGCGAAACACCTTTTGTTGAATAAACAACTAGGACTCTGCAATTTTTTAGGGGCAAAACGGTCTTTTTACGATACACTTAACACCATTACATGCACAAAATAGAAGAAAAGCCATAGAACTAACCAAAATTCATTTGGAGACTAGAGAGCAAAATTCGAAGAAAAAAAGACCGTACAGACAAGATGCATTTTCCAAGGGCATAGGACTAATTCTCTCTTGAAGAATGGCACAGGGGCATGCACTTGCTAACTAATTACGTGTCTCACGTAAATAAGCAAAGAGCATGCAGCTTGGTGTGCTGCTACTGCACCTCATACATGCACAATGCACAAGATGACTAGCACTTTGGGTTTAGGAAGGAGGGCAGGCTAGGTTGGATGACATGATTGAGTTTAGCTCTTAGGAAGAAGAAGAAGAAGAAGAAGAAGAAGGGGTACCTCCGAGCACAAGCAAAAGAAAATCCAAATCACACATGCATTAGGAAATTTTGTTAAGTTACGCTAATCATGTTTTATTTAATTTTGTAAATCGAGTCGGAGGCAGAGAAGGAGAGAATATTTTGCAAAGTTGTTGGTTGGATTCTACTACAAACATCACACATTTACACAAAAGATTAAAAAGTTTGGATTTTTGGAGTCCCAAAAATCCGATATGTTACAAAAACATAAGCTGATAAGAGTAGGATTTGAACCCACACCATTCGATTATATGGGGGTGCAGATAATGGCATTAGCCAAGCCGCGGTGCAGATAATGGCATATTAGCCAAGCCGCGATTGAGTGGGGCACTAAAATGGTGGCATTTGCAAAAAAAAAGGCACTTTGGTGTAGCGGAGTCTTCGGCTGGGAGCGTCGGGTCATGGGAGTGGTCAGCATCAGGGCAGAGGATTACCACTAGCTATTTAGTTGTAGAAGTGATATACAGAAAAACAGTACCATAGAAAAGTTGAGGGTTGCATGTCCATGCTTTCAAACATACCTAGTCAAGATCTATTTTTGGAAATTGAACAAGTGTCCACCGATAAACAAAGCCAGTATTGGATCTCACGGGTGCACTATACCTTCATGCCCGCCTTTCTTACCTTCGCCGCCTATAATATGCAGCATCCAGCTACAACATTGATCACTGTACACATCCATCCCTCCAGGGGCGTCCCTGGGCCCGTGCGGGCTGTACGACCGAACAGGGCCCCCAAAAATCATGGGCCCCAGATTTACTAAGTACCCTATAAATATATAATACCTTTAGGCTTTGTTTTAATGAAAAAAATGAGCCAAAGCTGTATTCTTTGGCCAAAAACGTGGCCTGCTGGACCTAGTCACGATCGTGACTTGCATCTCGACTAGAAGCAAGACGGAGAAAGAGCCTGCGGCCCCAGCGGCAATTCCAGTTTTCACGTAACCCTTCAACCGTTACCGGACGGGCGACGGCCGACGGGGCTTCCGATTCCTCGCTTTTGCCGACGCCCGACGCTGTTGTTCTAGATCGAAATTGGAGACAAGATTGCCGGGTAAATTCCATGTCCAGCCCGTACTTTATTTAGATAATATTTTGTTGTCTTTGTATACAAATTAATCTAGTGTGATTGTTCCATCTTGCCAGTCATGTCTCTTCAAATCAGAAAAATATGAATCAGGAAATCAAAAGCGTAAAAAAAATAAAGAATTGAGGAATTGACTCAATCTCAGAAAGGATCTATGGAGAGATCTATTATTAGAGAACCACATATTAGTTACTAGGCCTCTGTTTCGTGCTTCGAACTGGGCCTCATTTTTTCACAGGACGCGCCTGATCCCTCCAAAAAGACAAGGTTACACCAACTTGCTAGGTCACCAATGGCCTCCTCGTCCTCCTCCTTTCTGCTCGTGTCCGTGGCATTGGCGGCACTGTTTGCCATCGGCTCGTGTTTTGAAACACTCACCATCACCATCGGTAAGGACACCACCCCCACTAAACTAATCCTCATGATCGACGCTGCCATCTCCAATGTGTCGGTCCAGCCAAAGGGCACCGTGGAATGGTTGGATGACCTCAAGGAGTCACCAAAGAAGACCTTTACCCTCGATAGCAAGAAGCCGATCAAGAGTCCTATCTCCTTGCGCTTCACTTTGAAGGGTGCTGGCCATGTTGTCGAAGATGCCATCGCTGAAAACTTTAAGGCCGGATCAGTTTTCAAGATAAAATATATATAATTAATTATAGGAAAATTATGTTCTTACCCTTGTTTAGAAATTATGGTTTTACCCTTGTTTTTTTAACTTTGTAATTTTGCTCATGTTTTTTTTAAATGAAAGCTCCGTTTACCCCTTGTTTGGATGACGTGAAATGCACTTGGAATAAATGAATTATAAAGCAAATCAAATTCCCCAAGCACTAAAATGAAACGACCAAGATACCCCTTATCTCTTTCATTCTGTATTCCCTAAGAATTAAAGGCACGAGCCGCTTCTCTCGAGTCTCGTGTTGGGGCGAAGAATCAGACCGTGATTCGGCTGCGGCGGCGGGGCGGGGCACTTGGTGGCAGCGCATGGGGTAGCACGTGGAAGTGGAACGCGTCGCCCGTGGTGCGGCGGGCAGTGCGAGGCTGCAGCGGCGGGTCAGGGCGCGCGGCGCTCGGGGCAGTGCGAGGCTGTACGTGGCGGCGCGAGCGCTCCCGTGACGGGGTGGCATGCCGTACTTCAAGGATGCGAAGCTGCTGTGTTGTTTGGCGCTATTTGTAAGGCTCGTGGCTATCTTCAACAGCAAATACCCAAATACAAGACCCACTCAAAGAATCGAGTCATGCACACGCACAGTAAAAAGTGTCTCCACCCAAATCTTCTCCACTCCAACGGCGAACCCAAAAGAATGAGTCCAGGGCAGGCGGCGGCAGAGGAGTCACGTGTTGTGCAGACTGCAGCAGAGAGAGATGGGGTCCGTCGAGCTCCAGCTTCCCGTCGCCGACGACGCAGACCGGGCGTGGGCGCGTGGCTGCTGATACAAGCGGGAGCTCAAGCGCGGCCACACGTACGTGCCTCGGATTATTCTTTCCTAGTTCCCAGGCAATTTCTAATCCAGCTCGCTCATGTAGTCGTGTCCATTGATCATTGCAGTGTCGGATGTGTCCAAATGCAGCCAGACTTCCAGAAGCGCCGCTGGAGGCCGCACGCTGCCGCTCGAATGCTGCAGTCGTTTCCAGCTTCACCTTCTCCTTCTCCCCCATCTCGGTGCTGACGGACGTGACGACGACCTACAACACCGGCCTGCGCTACGGCGCGCGGGGCGGCGTCCATGACGCTGCGCTGGCTCTCTGTCTGCTCGAGTGGCACGGCGGCGCCACCCGCCTACCCCTCTGTTTGCTCGAGCTGCACGGCGGCGCCGCCCCTCCCCTCCAAAGCCACGATAACAGGGGTTCATGCCGATGCCGGACAGCGATAGTTGGCGTTGGCGACGGCGTACGTCGTCGCAACGCGCAGTGCTGGAACATTCTGCATCGTGGTTTCCACATACTATGCCTTTCATGCGATTTTTTTCGAAATAATATCATGTTAATACATAATTAAATATCTAGTTTATGTCATAGAGACATTGTGAGTTGGATGGACGATGGGTACTAATCTATATATACTATAAAGGAGCGAAGGAAATGAAAATAAACTCTCACCTAAATATTTCATACCCACCTTTATTCTTATCCGTTAGATCAAATTTAGACTCAGATCCAACGTACCTAAATGTCACACCCGATGGCGAGTGACACCAGAAGGCGTTTCAGTAGCTACTTAGCGTATTTCATGTTGGGCGTTTATCATTTGTGTAACTGACCTGTGGGCCAACGGCCGAGACCTGTAATAGCACATAAGTGCTGGGTACTGTATTGTGCGAGACTCAGAACAGAATTACGGAATAGAAACCTGCCAAGCAGAGGGGTTTGCCTCGCCGGCACCCTCGTTCTTCGATCCACGCGTTGTGCTCACGTCGACGGCGTCTAGCCGGCGGCCAGGGGTATTACAGTGGTATCAGAGACGGCGTATCCTCGGCGTGGGCGACGGGCGGCATCCGCTCTTCTCCGACGCTGGTTATCCAGTTTCTTCGGTGGCGGCGCGGCGGCGAACCCAGTCGACGAGCTGCACCAACCACCCCACACCCCTAATCCACGGTAACGTATCCTAGTTCGTTTTGCTTCGATCTTCAGCTCGTAATTCCGGCGGGCAGATCGATTTCCGTTCGACGCCCGCAAGGTGTTCGATCGGAGGTCTCGTAGGTCCTTCCTTGGTTGAGCTGGGTCAGCAACAACAGGGTACCGATCCCACAAATCCACCTTCACCATAGCCTTCCACAACACACATCCACCACATCTACGGCATCACAACTCAACTGGGGGACTACATCGACTTGGGTGGCGGCGGCGTCCACAAAATTGTGAGATCCACAACTCTGATCTACTTTACATCATCTAGCACGGTTGAATTGACTGCGAGGGTTGCAAGACACTTGTTCTTGTGTAAAATTCCGTAGCTAGTCAGTTCAATTCGGTGTGGTGGCGTGTTCGGCGGGGGAGTGTCCATGAACTTGGGTTGCAAGGCCAGTCCTTGTGTAAAATCCCTTGGTTCTGCCTCACTCCCAGGCGGCGGTGATAGTACTTAGCACACAGCGGGGAGGATTGTTCCAAACCGGTTGCCAAGTACTCATCTCGGGTCACTTCACTAAAGGCTCAACTTTGGTTGCACAAGACAGTCACAACGGCTCCAATTAAGCCTTCCAAGCAGACCCAGATTCTACTGGACAACATGTCTAGGAGCAATGAAGAAGAACAGTCTCGTTGGGACCAAGTAATGAAGAACTTTGATTTGCTCTTTCACACTGTAAATGACATAAGCACAGTGACTCAACAGCTCAAGACCCAGATGGATATCAGAGGAGCTGCTATGGATCAATACTCTGCAGAACAGCATATGATTGCTCAACAAGTGAAGGCCAATGGTGCAGCAGTGGCACAGTTAACAATGCAACAGTTTGACATCGACAACAAATCTCAAGGTGAAGAATCTGTCTCTGTAATCTTTGATGAATCTGAGCAGTTCCAGAACATTTTTGCCAAGGACAAGCAGCCGTTCAGGGCTGAAACTTCCAAACAACCAAGGCAATTCAAGAAGTCAGACCACAAAGGAGAGCCCAAAGCAGAATACAAGTCAGATTACAAGGCTGACAACAAAGACAGACTTCCACACCAAGCAATGCCCAAGATATATTTTCCAGTGTTTGATGGTACAAACCCAAAGGTGTGGCAAGACAAGTGCAGAGACTACTTTGAGCTCTACCAACTGCCTCAGGGAATGTGGATCACTGCAGCAACTCTGTATTTTGAAGGCAATGCTGCTAAATGGTTGCAGGCCTACAAACAGATGCACACTTTTAAAGATTGAGATCATTTCTGTGCAGTGCTGGAAGAACAATTTGGATCTGATGATTTCAGGTCAGCTATGAATGAGCTTCTCCAGCTCAGACAGACAACTACAGTTGAGGAGTATACTCTGCAGTTTCAAGCACTCCAATTTGACATTACAATGCATGAACCCCAATACAATGACAAGTTCTTTACACTAAGGTACATCATGGGTCTCAGACCTGATATAAGAGGGGCAGTAGAGCCACAAATGCCACCAACAGTCCTGAAAGCTTCCATCATAGCAAGAATCCAATAGGGTGTACTGGACAGGGGAAAAGCCAGGTATCTCAAAAGTAACCAGCCAACCAGACAACAGTATCCACCAAAAGTAGACAAACCAGTGCAACCCCAGCCAACACTCTGGCAAGATAGACAGCTCAGACAACACAGGAAAGACAATGGTCTTTGCTATGGATGTGGTGAAAAGTACACTCCTGGCCATTGGGAGGTCTGCAAGCAAAGGAACAAACCACAAACTAATGCAATGGTTGTCAATGATCTGGACAGAGAAATACCTGATGCAGTACTCAATGAGCTAGAGGCTGAAGATATGCTTCAAGATGAGTTTGGTCAACTGTCTCTGAATGCAATGTCAGGCCAAGATCATGTGAACTGTATTAAACTCAAAACAAGGGTCAAAGATAAAGTCATGTTAATTCTGATTGATAGTGGCAGCACCCACAGTTTCATTAATTCCCAATTTGTAACTTTGGCTAACCTACCAATAGCCCCAATGTCTCCCAAGAAAATCAGACTAGCCAATGGGGGTTGCATAGTGGCAGACAAGATTGTCCCTCAGCTGCAATGTTATTGCCAGGGTCAAACCTTCCAGACTAACATGGTGGTACTCGACATGCATCCTTATGATGCCATTCTGGGCTTTGACTGGCTACAAGCTCACAGTCCTATGGAGTGTGATTGGAAGAACAAAACTCTGCAATTTTCTGAGCAAGGCAAGTTGATTAAATTACAAGGATTGCTAGAGCCACCTCTGCAGCTCTCACCATTTCAGCAAACCAAAGTTTACAATTCCACAAAAAGGGAATGATGTTTGGGCTTTTGTCATGGTGGATCAAGTACCAACCTCAATTTAAGACCACACCCAGCCCAACAGCCACCAGCATCTATACAGAAAGTCTTGGACACTTTTACAGATGTATTCCATGATCCAAAAACACTTCCTCCCCAAAGGGCATATGACCATGCTATACCACTCAATCCTGGTGCAACACCAATTAACTCAAGACCATACCACTACTCCCCATTACACAAAACTGAAATTGAGAATCAGGTTAAACAACTTCTACAAGCAGGCCTAATTGCTCATAGCCACAGTCCCTTTGCATCTCCTGTCTTGTTAGTCAAAAAGAAAGATGGCTCTTGGAGATTCTGTGTTGATTACAGAAAATTGAATGCTATCACCATCAAAAACAGGTTCCCAATGCCTGTCATTGAAGAAATTTTGGATGAGTTGGCAGGAGCCACAGTATTTACCAAACTGGACATGAGGTCGGGGTACCATCAAGTAAGAATGCTACCAGCTGATGAGTACAAAACAGCCTTCAAGACACATCAAGGGCATTATCAATTCAAAGTTATGCCCTTTGGTCTAACCAATGCACCAGCTACATTCCAGTGTGTCATGAACCAAATTCTGCAGCCATTTCTAAGGAAGTTTGTGTTGGTTTTCTTAGATGACATACTCATCTACAGTTCCAACATGCAAGACCATGCCAAGCATTTAGAGCAAGTGTTAGCAACATTGCAGCAGCACCGGCTCTATCTCAAAGAGTCTAAATGTACATTTGCCAAGGATAGCTTGGAGTACCTGGGGCATATCATTTCCAGCCAAGGTGTCTCAACTGACCCTTCCAAGATACAGGCAATGTTACATTGGCCAGTCCCAACAAACATCACTGAGCTCAGGGCATTCTTAGGCCTCACGGGCTACTACAGAAAATTTATCAAACACTATGGGCTCTTGACAAAACCTCTTACAAATCTACTGAGGAATAAGCACTGGGAATGGAACCCTAAAGCTCAGGAAGCTTTTGATACAGTTAAGCTGGCTATGACCAAAGCCCCTGTTCTAACCCTCCCCAATTTTCAAGAGCAGTTCACCATTGAAACTGATGCCTGTCAGGATGGCATAGGAGCAATACTCATGCAACATGGTCAGCCCATAGCTTACCTCAGCAAAGCACTAGGGCACAAACATCAAGCAATGTCCATTTATGAGAAAGAGTTTCTTGCCTTGATAATGGCAGTGGAGAAATGGCGACACTATTTGCAAAGACAGGAGTTTCTCATCCAAACGGACCATAAAGCATTGGCTTATCTAAATGAACAAAACCTTCACTCTGACATGCAAAGGAAAGCAATGGCACGGTTAATGGGTTTGCAATTCAAAATAGTGTACAAGAAAGGCAGAGACAATGTGGCAGCAGATGCATTATCAAGAGTGGGTCACCTCATGGCTTTGCAGGCAGTATCTGCTGTTCAACCAGACTGGATCCAAGAGGTTCTCAACTCATACACTACTGACTCCCAAGCTCAGCACTTACTGCAACAGCTGGCTATCAGTAGTCCCAACCAACAAGGATACAGTCTGCACAAAGGCATCATTTGGCATCAAGGGAAGGTATGGATTGGGAACAACTCAGCATTACAAACTAAGCTTATTGCAACCTGTCATTCAAGCCCTATTGGAGGACACTCTGGAACTGCTGCAACATACTATAAACTCAAAAGACACTTCCATTGGAGAGGCATGAAACAAGATGTTGACAATTTTGTAAAACAGTGTGGTATTTGTCAGCAAGCAAAACATTCCCTCCAACATCCCATGGGCCTCCTGCAACCTCTCCCTATACCTACAGGGGTCTGGCAGGACCTAATAATGGACTTCATAGAAGGTTTACCCAAATCAGATGGCTGTACTGTGATTCTAGTGGTTGTCGATAGATTAACCAAGTATGCACATTTCCTGCCTGTCAAACATCCTTACACAGCCAGCACTATTGCTCAGCTCTTCTTGGACAATATAGTAAAACTGCATGGACTGCCAGCTTCAATTATTTCAGACAGAGATACAATATTTGTCAGCCAGTTCTGGAAGCATCTCTTCAAACTGTACAAGGTCAACCTTCAGCTAAGCACAGCTTATCACCCACAGACTGATGGCCAGTCGGAGAGGGTGAACCAGTGCCTGGAAATGTACTTGAGGTGTGCTGTTCAAGACTCACCTAAGTCCTGGAAATCCTGGATTTCTTTGGCTGAACTATGGTATAACTCCACTCTCCATTCAGCTATTGGTTGCTCACCATTCAAAGCACTCTATGGCTATGAACCCAACGTTGGTGCAGTGCCATCTATCACTGATTCCACTCCTGCTTCTGTTGCTGAGATCATTGAGCATAGGGCCCTCCACCTGGACTCCCTGAAGCTTCATTTGGCTCGCGCTCAAAACAGAATGAAACTACTGGCTGATCAAAAACGCACTGAGCATGAATTTGCAGTGGGCGATCAAGTACTCCTCAAACTCCAACCTTATACACAGTCCAGTGTCGCGAATCGACCCTACCCAAAGCTGTCTTACAAGTTTTTCGGTCCTTACACAGTACTGGAGAGAGTGGGTGCAGTATCTTATCGACTGCAACTCCCTGAAGATGCCATGATCCACAATGTTTTTCATATATCTCAGCTCAAACCCTTTACTGTAGATTACACTCCAGTGTATGACTCTTTCCCAGTTCTGACCGATCTGGACGCAGCTGCTGCAGCGCCACAGGACATCATCGACCGCCGCATGGTGAAGAAAGGTAACACGGCTATCCCTCAGGTCAAGCTCACCTGGACGGGGCTTCCACCAACTGTGACTACATGGGAGGACTACAACGTTGTCAAAGAGAGATTTCCAGATGCGCCAGCTTGGGGACAACCTGCAAGTCAGGCGGGGGGAACTGTCACACCCGATGGCGAGTGACACCAGAAGGCGTTTCAGTAGCTACTTAGCGTATTTCATGTTGGGCGTTTATCATTTGTGTAACTGACCTGTGGGCCAACGGTCGAGACCTGTAATAGCACATAAGTGCTGGGTACTGTATTGTGCGAGACTCAGAACAGAATTACGGAATAGAAACCTGCCAAGCAGAGGGGTTTGCCTCGCCGGCACCCTCGTTCTTCGATCCACGCGTTGTGCTCACGTCGACGGCGTCTAGCCGGCGGCCAGGGGTATTACACTAAACCTACTATCCTCATCTGACATACGGTTCCGATCAGAAACTCTTTTACATTTACATTGACAACATAATTCTGTGTTGCCGACGTCTTGCCTTGATTCTTTTCTTACCGTCCTCGACTCTTACCCGCCCGCGCATACCCACACCCACCCCTCTTCCCCGCGCCGGGTTTCTCGGGCGCCGCCTCGGCCTCTTCCTGCCCATCGGCGAACTCGAGCAGGCGCCCGTCCCCGAGAGGCGCTCCCCTCCTCCCCACCTCCCGATCCCTCATTTCATCGAAAATAACCGCTGCATCGATCCCTCGGTGATCCACGTGAAGGCCGGGACGTACGAGGAGCCCTTGTCAGCGAAGGCCGAAGAGCGCGACACTACTGTCATCACCGGCAGCCGCATCACCGCCAACGACTGCCTCCATTGTCTGGATGAAGGTGGAGGACGGAAGGTGGAGGCAGCACGCACGCGGCCTCGGCATTCACCGGTGGCCGTTCAGGTCGAAGCGACGCAATCAACGGGCAAGGAACGACGGCGGCGCTGCCCGCGACTTGGTTGGGCAAAGTTCGTTCCTTCCTGTTCCGTCAATCTCTGGCTAGCATTCCCGACTCCCGATTTCCGCATCCGATGATCTTTGCTGGACATCGAAGCAGCCGCGTCTCCGGCCCCGCTTCTCGTGCCGCCGGCACTGCACCCTGCCGAGAGGAGGAAGAGGAAGGTGAATGCCTGGCTGCGGATGTGGATGGATTCGGTGGGGCAGACCGCCTCCATCCAGCGATTCTGGACGTCGAAGCAGCCGCCTGAAAAGCAATCTAACGTCTCTGCTCGCTGGTGTGCACAAGGTATTATTGTTACATATTGGTTCACTTTTAAATCTTAAATCTTACTCAATTTAATGCTTTGTTTGAAAATGAATGGCCGAGCAATATGTTTTACTTGACTATCACTGTGCATGTAAGTTCAGAACTATATGGTTCATTCAAACTTTATTGCTGTCAGTCAGGTATCAAAAAATGAAATTTTGTGGTATTTGTTCAGCATTCTTTTCATCCATTCAATGTTGTAAGCAAGCATGGTGGATAAGCGTAGTTCATGTCTCTTGGTGCCTGACAGGTGGGAGCACAAACAGAAACTGAACTAAAAGACAAGAAATTGATATTTGAGGAAGTTCTAAATGTAAATGAAGTAAATTTATATTTTATACTGCTAATTTGTATTTGTTTCATGAGGAATACTTCCTCTGATCACGTGTAACTTCTCTAAATTTGAGAAGCACCATCTATAATATTATATTTATAATATCTTGAATTGAAACATTTACATTGGAAGTGGATAAAATCAGTCAAGCAAAAACACCCTAATTAAGGTATTGATGACCAGCTGGCTGCGGTCTTCTATTTCGGCAATAGAAAAGCGAGTCTCAGCTAAGGTCTTGGCGGTCTTCTATTTTGGCAATAATTGAACAGCGAGACTAAGCTAAAAATAAGCTCTCATTTGAGAAAACTTGTAACAGTCTTTACCATGCATTTGGAGATGAACCTTATACGTGGGAGCTGTATATCTGCATGCATGCATCATTTATAGATCTGCAACTAGCAAACTATTATGAGCTACCACGTCAAGACACCCAAAGAAATGGTTGTTCCTGTCGGTAAGCTAAATCACCACAACATCACTACCGAGATAATGGTACTTGATCTGCTGACTTTTGTAGATTTGTTCTAGCATGTAATTGATTTCCAATCACATTTGCTATAAAAATATGGGTTCTAATATACATTTTGGTTTACTTTTGAACAATTTTTGCAGAATCTAGACAACCATTACAAATGCATTGTATTGTGATAATGTACTTTAATTTATTTAGGACGGAGAAAATATAAATGTTAAAAAGTTATACCTATAATCACGTGCGTGTCGCACATGCATTTTCACTAGTCGGCGAGTAAGGAGTCAACACTACTACCAAACTGATCTTTAGTGGTGGTTTCTCTTGAACCAACAATGATACATCTTTGTTGTTGGTTCTTAGCTTTAAAATCAGAAAAAATGATTGGGGGTCCCCCAAAAACCAGCAGTGAAGATCTATATCGCTGCCAGTTGAACCAGCAGTGGAAATATACTATCATTACTCGTTTGGACCAAACTAACAATGACTTTGTAAATTGTGTGATATCACTGCCGGTTTTGTCTTGAGCCGGTAGTGATAGCCCATAATACAAAAATCCATGCCCTCTCCGTCCTCCCTCCTCTCTCCCATCTCGAGGACACTCATCCAAGACAGGTGCGTTTTCCCCACTTGTCCCATTGTTGCGTCGTTCCCCACCAAAATTCTTAAAAAGGTCTTGGATTTTCAAGCATCTGCATTATTTTCTTACATTAATTAAGGTTAGTAACAAGCATCCACTCCTTTGAATTTGTAACTTTACAATTATTTTGATGGCTAGATTGCTTGATTCTCATTGTAGTTGTTTCTCTGTTTTAGAGAGCACTTCTCAATTGGATTTTGAGGAAAGGCATCCAAATTATGGTGGATCCATCTTTCAAAAGGTTGTGTGTATGAACCCATTTCAATTCCTAGCAAATTACATGGTGTTTTTTATAGTTGTTAGTATGTGATGCTTAATTTAATTAGTTCTTGTATCGAGTAGAGTAGATTTTTTAAAATATATAGGTTGCCAATTTCCGTTTCGATGAGCAAATCCATGTGACACCTATCGACCCATTATTTGGAGCTACATTGTTATTCATGATTAAGTCTCTAATTTTTTTGTAATTAATATCTCCATTTTTATGGGAATGAATTCACAATTGTTATCGATTAGTTTAGAGTCATTGTTTTTATGGCCACCAATTTTAATTTTTATAGGGCTACCAATTTCAATTTTGCTATAATAATAAGTATAGAATAGTTATTTTTTATAAAAAAATAGGGCAACCAATTTCAATCAGTTTAGAATAAATTATAGTTTAGATCGAGCTACAACTCTTGATCATGAAAGGGGTGCTTGTATTTGAGTCCATGCAGAGATTGCAATAATTAAAGGAAATAGGGTAACGTAGAGTCTATGCGAATGCAATTGATTATCACGGGTTCATGGGACACTACACAATATGAATATGCATGGGGAGGCTGGTGATAATGTTTCTTAAGAAAACAATAATGATGTAACCATGCATGTGTGACGGAGCCTTCCACGAGGATGTTACTAACAAGCAAACTGGGGTTCACACACAACATGTGACTACCGATGATAATATATTTGAATACGTTAGTTGACGCTACGTAGCATAATGATAGCCTTTCTCATGTACTACATGATGAGCGGATTTCTTAGTGCTGGATAGTTAAAAAAGTTAGAGGTAATGAAAAAGGATGGCAAAACATCGTTTTATGGGGATGTAAATAAACACACGAATCAAGAATCTTTATTCAAACCCTCTCGATGATGGTGTACATGAAGGATACATGCTACACAACAATATAATACAATAACAATTCGCATGGGTGGGTAGCTAGCAAGATCGATCTAGCTTAGTTCTTAGTGTAGATCGTGACATTGGTCCAACGCGACTCCATGCAGCTGGACTGGTCGTGGTGCTGCATGTACACCCCGAACTTGAAGTAGTAGGAGTCGCTGGGGATGACGCTGGCTTGGAACTTGCGGCTGCCGTCGACGTAGACGGCCACCGTGGACGCGGCGGTGTCGTGCACGACGTTGAGGCGGAACCAGCGGTCGTAGATGCCGGCCTCCACTTCGGTGCCGCTGTAGAAGCGGAGGACGCCGTCGTAGACGTGGAGCATGAGCACCGTGGAGCGGTCCGCGCCCTTCCGTTGTGGATCTGCATCACCGACACGCCGGAGGTCCCCGACGGCACGTAGCCGTAGCCCTCGAACTGCCACACCCCCGACGAGTAGCCCGGCCGGAGCTTCACCTCGGTGCGCGGGTTGGTGTGGGTGGCCGTGTTGAAGGGCTTGTCGTTCCGGTACACCCAGAACGTCCGGACGCCGTTCTTGTACTGGAACCGCTGGCTCTCCGGCACGTTGTAGGGGCTCTGGATCTCGAAGTCGCCGGCGGAGAGCTCCACCTTCTGGAACCCGGCGGTTGGGTCGTCGTCGTGCACGCCGCGGCGGGCAGCCGCTGGGGCGTACAGCAGGAATGTGCCCGTGGCCACGAGAAGCACCAGGAGATGAAGCCATGGACCTGTGAGAGAAGCCATTGTTGCAGTTTGCAAGCTCTCCAAGATTATTGCTTGGTTCAGATCGATGTGGGTTGTGGAAGAAGATTGATCGAGCTAGGCTTAAATAGCAGTCGATCGTCGGTCCGTTCAGCCCGATATATGTATATGATTGGCGATCGACGACGTACGGCACGCCTGCTGCTGTGTGGATGCAGCACGGAGGCAGCTCATCATCTCGATTGTACGTGTTCACTTTGTCTGACATGCACTGGGATTCTTTGATCCATGATATGAGACGTTTGAAACACGTAGTGTATTACGTAGTAGTAGCCCAGGCGTGCGATATTGCATTGGACATGCGGTCGTTTTCTGCTGCGCCGTGCTCTTTTGGACTCTAGGGATTTCATTTCATATTCGGAGAACAAGAGTGGAAAGGGGGGGCTAGCCAAGCAGCCTGGAAAGGCACGGTAACAGGGGTTGTTCATGCCGATGCCGGACAGCTAGCGATAGTTGGCGACGGCGTACGTCGTCGCACGCCGTGCTAGCTTGGAACATTCTTGCATCGTGGTTTCCACATGTACATATGTGTGTTCCTTTCATGCATTCTATATTTCTATGCGACAGTTTTCTCTTGTCGTTATGTGTTATTAGTAAAAAAATGGTTAATATTATGATTTGCAAAAAATTAGGTTTATTATTCCCATGAGTTTTATAGACCACACTTATATACGCATTGTGAATTTAGATAAGGAAATTTTCCTTTTGCCTTTAACTCATATTACGCCTGTTTGGCAAAGCCAAGGCTTTTGCATCACATCTAAGTAGAATTTCAGCAGGCTGCTGTTATATATGGCTGTCTTCCTCTTCACATATTACTGTAGTATTGAACTAGAAGCAGCTAGCAGCAGTGGCTGACACAAGGAGCCAAATAGGCCTAGACTAAAATGAAGTGATATATAATGACAATTTCAGTCTAATGAAAATATTAAACAAAAATGACTCCCCACCCAATCCCGACGACATCTTGCATGTATCTTTTATATCTACTCTTTTCTAAAAAAAACTTTTATCTCTACTAGAACCTAGATCCAAGAACATATATAAGTGGTTCCGTTTAACAATTACGTTTCAGAACACATGTTGGCATTGTACTTTTTTAATTTAAAAAATAAAAACAGGAGTACGAAAGAATCTACTACTACTAAAAAATTACGGAAGGGAATCGTTCACCACCAGGTTTCACCTCGCTCCCCTCGTAAGTCCCCGGCTTTTACCTCGCGTAACTGACAGCTGGGCCCCATGCTCCCACGCCCGTCCACTCCCGAAAGTCTGGTACCAAAAGGCTGAAACCCCGCTTCTGGCAGCGTTCGCGAGTGCTTCCACCACTACTTGCTGCTCCCCGGCCTGCTTCAGGCGATCTCCTCTCTCCCGGGCGGCATGGCTGCCAGCGACGGCGGGACAAACGGCTCCGACAAGGCAGGGGCAGCGCGCTCACCCACTGTCGATACGGGACGTAGACGGCTACTCACCAGCACGGCTCCCGTCAGGACAAGAGCAAGAAGGACGGATCCGAGTAGAATACGGATCATCCTAGTTAGACGAATAGAAAGTAACCTCTGTGATCAGAACAGAACACTTCCTATGAATCCGGCTAGGATTAGAAACTATAGCTCTGGCTCTTTTCCTCTTATAAAAAAGAGCCAGAGCACCCTGCTTTTGTAAATGACGAACAATACACGATCGACATCAATCCAACGCCAAAAGGCCAAGGCCGACCGAGTAGAGCTTTTACTCGACGAGAACCCGGGATAAACCGTGTGTCTCTTGCGTGAAAAACCGCCGAGTTCTAGTCGTTCGCCGAGATCCGAATCAACCGCTACGGGAACCCGTGGCGGGCTATCGATGGTCAAACACCGGCAATGGCGCGCGCCCGTAGGGGCTTTCGGCGAAATCGACGTCAAAGGCTCGACGGACCTACACAGGATGATTTTCCCGATGGGGTCAACCTTCATTTTCGGAAGCTGGGTCTGCGAAGCAGACGAACAAGGAATTCTCCATGGTTGACTACTTCGAGAACCCGAGCCGAAGATACAAGAAATTTTTTCAGAACTCAAACTCACAGAGGAAGCTGAAAGCTCAAATCTACAAGACAAGCCGAGTTCTTTTCACTTCGGTTTCAACAACTCGGCACGAATATATCAGAATATCACTCAGAAGCAATGGAACCTTACTACCTCGACCAATGGAACATCTTCAAACAAGATAAGTACTCCACCTTTCTTCCTTTTCAATATGGTAAACCGTTGAGAGAAGAAGAACCCAGCTATCCACCCAAGACATATAAAGAGGTGTTCATGATGAGGCAACCCCTAGTACCACCAAATCCAACCCGACTACGGATCTTGAAAGAATCGAGAAGCGATATTCCAAAGAAATTCCGTCACAAGAGAGGAGAGACCGACGACGAAGGCAACCGGAAAAAGAAGAAACAAGAAAAAAAGGAGGGAGGAGAAATCGAGTTCAAGAACGAAGAGAAGCATGGCGCAAGTATGAAGAAGAGCTAGCCGAGTATAATCAAAGAAGAGCTGAAAAAGAAGCCGAGGAAAGGCGTGCCACAAATGAGAACCGACTCGACCCAAGAGAAAAAAATACAAGAATTGATCAATGAAATAAATGCCATACAAAGGCCAAGTGAAGAACAAGCCAGGACTTAGAAGCTTACTCGGAGATATCTTTGCGCAAGAAGAATACAGGGACGATCGAGTACCTCCCCGTCATATGCCATCCGAATGCACAAGTCGGAGAACTTCGGAGGGTTTCCGCATTCGAGAGATTATCAACCCCAAATCACAGCGAGAAGAACTCAGCTACATCATGATTGGACAGAAAAAACGGGGGAAAACAGAAAAGATTACCAACACCACTCCGAGACCCTCACAGAATGACTTCAAAATACGACAGTCAAGCAGACTCCGACTACAAGCCGCAAAAAAAAGTACCCGATTTTTCCTCTTCACGGAAGACTACTAACCGTAAAATTACCTCACAAATTCAAACCATCCAACTACTCAAAATACGATGGCAAAACAGAACCAATGCAATGACTCCGAATTTATTCCCAATCAATTGAGCTAGTTTGGAGGGGATGAAGACATCAAAGCATTATTTTTCCCAATGGCATTAGAAACATTACCACTTCAACGGTTCGACAAGCTACGTCCCGGATCTATCAAGACATGGAGCGACCTTCAAAAAGGCTTTTTGCGAAAATTTCACAGGGAATACTCATACACCCAATAACACAAGCGAGTTGAAAGGTTTAAAAACAAAACCCGGGAGAAAGTCTCGGGGATTTCTCTGAGAAGATTTGGGGAGCTAAGAACTCAAGTTCACGACATTACCGAGAGAGAAGTAATAGAAGCATTCTCATATGGATTGAAAGTAAGATGGATGTTTCATGATTTTTGCAAAGAAAATCTTCGGACAAATGACGAGTTCAAAAGAACGATGGAAAAAAGATGATTACAATGAGAAGAAAAGACACGAGAAAGATTCCTAGACAACGGGAACAACTCGGATAAAAAGAAACAATACGGACGGAAGGAACAACTTCGAGCGAACAAAACAACCAAAGGTAGAGCAACCAAAACAACCCAAGATATCGGGACAACTCAAGATATCAAGACAGCTCAAGAAGATGGGATAACCAAGACAACGAGACAAGACTATCATAATAAAAAGAGATACTCGAGACAACATGGTGGCTTTCACCGAAAGAAAGAAATTCTACCCGGCAAGAAGATTTGAAGATCTTGAAAATATGAAATGCATCTATCATCCAACAGAATTCACCCTATGGGAGAATGTCGCATTTTTCAAGAAAAATATATGAGGAAGGACAAACAAGACAAAGAAGAAAACAAAGAGAAGAAAGAAGAAGACAAGACAACCG
Source organism: Chrysopogon serrulatus (assembly GCA_015844335.1). Taxonomy (NCBI): domain Eukaryota; kingdom Viridiplantae; phylum Streptophyta; class Magnoliopsida; order Poales; family Poaceae; genus Chrysopogon; species Chrysopogon serrulatus. The sequence goes on along the minus strand of JADLZL010002328.1, from coordinate 814,794 downwards.
ACAACGGCTTCCAAAACCCAAAACAACGATATCGGTAATATTCTAAGGAGTGCACGGTTCGAGGGAGCAAACAAGAAGACAAACTTGCTTGGCGAACAATCATGACAAAGAGAACCGGAACACCTAGATATCTAAACCGGTCCCAATATCCAATACAATTTTCACGAGAAGATCAATGGACAAGTGTTGGGAACGCAGGACTATATCCACTAGTACTCGGACCTACGATTGCCGCCATAACAATAACAAAGTATTCATCGATGGAGGAGCGGGACTCAACATTATATTCGCGAGATACATTAAAAAAGATGGGACTAGAATTTTCAAAAATGATCACACCTATAAGCATACCTTTCTATAGGATAGTACCCGGGAGACCAGCCATGCCTCTTGGACAAATTACACTACCGGTATCATTTGGAACTCCCACAAATTACGAGCGAGCTCATCAATTTCGAAGTTGCGATTTCGAATCATCATATCATGCAATATTGGGAAGACCAAAGACTTGCAAAATTCTTGGCCATACCTCACTATCCATATCTATTACTCAAAATGCTAGGACCACATGGAGTACTCTCTCTTAGAGGAGATCTAAAACGAGCCTACGAATGCGACGTCATGAGGCAATACAAATATCCTCAAAAATACAAGGAGAAATCAACTCGGCAATGGCGGAAATAAGAACGAAAGAGATGGAAATCCCAGCCAAAAACAAAGTACCCTCACCACAAATTTGAAGGAGAAGGCACCAAAAAAGATTGACCTAGGGACGGTGATCCATCCAAGACTGCTACGATCGGTTTAAACCTACCTATCAAATAGGAACTTCGTGCTCACCAACTTCTTACGGGACAACAAGGACATATTAAACTTGAAAACCAGTGATATGCCGGGGAGTCCCAAGGGAGTTAGGCCGAGCACAAAATCGAGATTAACAAAGGAGCAAAACCAATCAAGCAAAGACTACGATGATTTTCACCGGACAAGAAGGAAGCAATAAAGAAAGAAATAGCCCGACTACTAGCGGCGGGATTCATAAAAGAAATCTTACATCCCGGCGGTTAGCAAATCCGTTACGGTACACAAAAAAAAACACGGATGAATGGCGTATGTGTGTGGATTACACATCTCAACAAACATTGTCCTATGGATTACCAAGAATTGATCAAATAGTGGATTCAATAGCGGGGATCAGCTTTATTATCCTTTCTAGGCGCTACTCGGGATATCATCAGATTGGACTAAAAGAAGAAGACCAAAGCAAGACTTCTTTCATCACACCTTTCGGCGCCTACTGTTACAAAACAATGTCTTTCGAACTCAAAAATGCAGGAGCAACATACCAAAGAGCAATTCAGGCTTGTTTGGGCGATTAGATTGGAAAAAATGCCGAAGCATATGTAGATGACGTAGTTGTCAAAACAAAGAACCCGGACACCACGATCGAAGATCTACAACAAACCTTCAACAATCTCAACAAATGGAAATAGAAACTTAACCCCAACAAGTGTGTATTTGGCGTATCATCTGGACAACTACTCGGATTTCTAGTAAGCCAAAGAGGAATTGAAGCAAACACAAAACAAATCAAGGCAATAACCGATATGGGTCCACCTACAGATATCAAAGACCTACAAAAATTAACAGGTTGCATGGCAGCACTCAATAGATTCATCTCCAGACTTGGGGAAAAAGGCTTACCTTTCTTCAAATTATTAAAGAAGACGGAGACAAGTTTACACGGAATGAAGAAGCACAAGAAGCCTTCGACAAACTAAAAATATATATATCAAGTACATCTCCGGTTTAGTACCTCCAAAGAAAGACGAAGACCTCATGCTCTACATTACCGCAACAACATCGGTAGTAAGCACGACTATTGTGGTTGAAAGAGAAAGAACAAGGACATACCTACAAAGTGCAAAGGCCGGTATACTACATAAGCGAAGTTCTCACGATATCAAAAGTGAGATATCCACACGTCTGAAACTACTCTACGCAATACTTATAACTTCAAGAAAGCTCGGACACTACTTTGAGGATCACAAAGTAGTCGTGGTAACAATTTTCCACTTGGAGACATCCTAAGAAACCGAGACTCAAGCGGGCGTATTTCAAAATGGGCGGTTAATCTCGGGGCACTCAAGATAGAATTTACACCAAGAAAAGCAATCAAATCTCGGGCATTATCCGACTTCATTGCGAGAATGGACGAGAGATACAACAACCTACTCGACACCATCTTAGAGCATTGAAAAATGTACTTGATGGATCCCTAAAACTAGGGGGAGCGGGGGCGAGGGTACTACTCATCGCTCTGACGGAAAACAACTTCGGATATGTTCTACAAATTTTATGGCAAGCTACCAACAACGAAGCGAGTATGAAGCACTCATCCACGGCTTACAAGTCGCAACTTCACTTGGAATCAAAAAACTACTAGTCTACGGAGATTCTGCGGTAGTAGTTAACCAAGTCAACAAAGAATGGGATTGCACTAAAGAAAACATGGATGCTTACGTGCGGAGATCGAGAAAGCTCGAGAAAAATTTTTAAGGACTAGAAATTTATCATATATTACGAGACTCAAATGTTGCGGTGATGTGCTAGCCAAACTAGGCTCGAGACAGGGGCAAAAGTACCCACTTTGGAGTCTTTGTAAAAGAACTAAACAAGCCATCCATCAAGTCGGAAGAAAAAAAGAAGATGAGAAAAAAGAGAGCGGGACAAGAGCAAATTCTAATGATCGGTACAAACAACTCAACATGGATGCAAGTATTCATAGACTACATCAAAGAGAAGAAGTTACCCGGCAACAAAAAGGAAGCAACTCAAGTCCTCGGAAGGAGCAAAAATTATGTCTTAGTAGGAGACAACCTTTATAAGAGAGAGCAGCATCATCGGGCGTATTATTAAAATGTGTTTCAATAGCGAGAAGAAAAAAAAAATACTATCAGAAATGCACTGCGGATGCTTTGCGGAAATCATGCATCTTCAAGGACACTAGTCGAAAAATCATTCCGATCAGGATTTTATTGGCCAACAGCATTAAAAGATGCCGAAGAACTAGTCAAACACTGCAAAAATTGCCAAATATTTGCAAGACAGAGCACATGTCCCAAAGACACAACCTAATATGCATCCCACCGGCCACGGCCATTCTCATCTTTGGGGACTCGACCAAGTCGGACCTCTCAAGAAATCCAAAGGAGGGTTCGAATACATCTTTGTGGCTATAGACAAGTTTACTAAATGGATAGAATACAAGCCATTGGTAAAATACAATTTCGGCCAAAGCACAAGAGTTCATCCAGAAAATCATGCACGCATTCGAATACCAAATAGAATAATAACAGACCTAGGATCACCATTCACGACTAATGAATTCAAAAATTTGGGCTCAAGGCTATGGATTCAAAGCATTGATTATGCATCGGTGGCTCATCCTCAAGCAAGCGGTCAAGTAGAAAGAGCAAACGGTCTCATCTTGGCGGGATTGAAACCAAGACTATATGAAGACCTCAAAGATTACGAAGCAAAATGGATAGATGAACTACCCAAAGTAGTGCGGGGATTAAGAACTCAAATAAAAAAGCGAGCAACCGGCTACTCGTCTTTCTTCCTAGTATACGGATCGGAAGCCGTACTACCCGGCCGACTTGATCCGGACATCTCCCAAAATTGAGCAATACAATGAAGGGGAAGCGAAGAAACCGGGGAGACTAGAAATCGGCGACTTAGAAGAAATAAGAGTAAATGCAACACTACAATCGGCAAGATATATGCAAAGACTAAGAAGATATTACGACAAAAGCGTTCAACCAAGAACCCTACAAGCCGGTGATCTAGTCCTCAGGAAAATATAAAAACCAGATGGAAGACACAAACTACTCGGCCCATGGGAAGGTCCCTTCATAGTAACAAAAGTAACGGGACCGGGGATCCTCTGAACCCGATGGCAAGACGGAGCTCTAATAAAAAATTCATGGCACATCTCTCAGTTGTGACGATTTTTTGCCTAAAAATCAAAAGACATGTACTATTCTTCCAATAAAGATTCAACGCTCAATAAAGAGTACGAGAATCCCGGCTTCCTTTTCGAGAACTAGATGAGAGCCAAAAAGGAGCTCGACCTATCCCGACTTCTAGAGAAATGGAACTCGGATGAGGGCCTACGGTCCGAATTAATTGTTGAAGTGCAAAATGGCTACAAGCTGGCTTTGAGCCAAACTATTCGGGTTGTTTTCACAATACCGATGAGAGTACGGCTAAAAGAAATCAACACTCGCCCTATCCTAGCTCCTTTTCGGGGACTAGATGAGAGCCAAGAGAGAGCTCGACCTATCCCGACGTCTAGAGAAATGGAACTCGGATGAGGGCCTACGGTCCGAACTAATTGTTGAAGTGCAAAATGGCTACAAGCTAGGCCCGAGCCCAACTATTCGGGTTGTTTTCATAATACCGATGAGAGTACGGCTAAAAAAGTCAACACTCGCCCCTATCCTAGCTCCTTTTCGGGGACTAGATGAGAGCCAAGAGAGAGCTCGACCTATCCCGACTTCTAGAGAAATGGAACTCGGATGAGGGCCTACGGTCCGAATTAATTGTTGAAGTGCAAAATGGCTACAAGCTGGCTTTGAGCCCAACTATTCCGGGTTGTTCTCACAACACCGATGAGAGTACGGCCAAAGAAGTCAACACTCGTCCTATCCTAGCTCCTTTTCAGGACTAGATGAGAGCCAAGAGAGAGCTCGACCTATCCCGACTTCTAGAGAAATAGAACTCGGATGAGGGCCTACGGTCCGAACTAATCATGGAAGTACAAGATGACTACAACCTAGCCCGAACATTTTCAAGACGGCTTCACAAAAAGTCTGACAGACAACAAAATATTCAAGCATTTCAAGTCAACAACAAGATATTTGACCAAGATTCAAGAAAAGAAATTCTCTTTATACAAAATCCGAGAAGGCATCAAAGTTTCATTACAACAAAGAAGTTTACTGCTGACGATCACCACCATCATCAGCACGCACTGGCGTAATCTTTACAAGATCAGTAAACTCCTGAGCTAAGGACAGGACAGCAGCTTCAGACTCCACGAGTGCTTGTTCATCCTTAGGAGTATGAATCCCATCCATCACTCTATCAAGAGAAAAGTTGGGATCAAATACCCGGATACGAGCCAAAACACCCTGAACGCCAAGCAAAACTGCGTCCTTGGCAAAATTGATGGTCCGCTCGGTCGGTCGAGGAATGAACGAACCCAGTCGACCCGGCATCTTCGAGCCTCCTCGGCATGGAAGCAAGACCTTGGGCCAGAACTTCAGCCAGCCGACCACTTGTCTTTAGAAGCCTTGAGGCAGCGGACAAGTCTTTAATTGATGCCTTAGCCCGCAAAAGATCTCGATCGGCACCACGCCTAATCGGCCGAGCCCGGCTAAAGTTTCTTCACATCCTCCTTTAACTTCTCCGAGTCATTGCGAAAGGTTTTTACTTCAAGCTTCAAAGCTTCGGTCTCTTAGAGTACTTTTTCTTCAAAGCTGAAAAAGGAAGCGAAAGGAAGTCGAGAAAAGCAAAGTGACAAAATTATACGCAACAAAAAAAGCATTTACAAGTACCTTGGAGATCTCGAGAAGCCTTCTTCTCGGATTCAATAGCAAAGAACAACCTTGAGCTCTCAAGGCGGTCTCAGAGGATTGACGTCCTTGGCGCTCCTCATCAAGCGCCCGGCCCTTGAGAAGCCAGCTCATCCAACAACTTCTTTTGAGACTCGGGCGAGCCAAAGAAGATGTCGAAAATCGCTTACATATTCCTGCATATGGATAGAAAGAAATTAAGGAAAAAAAACAAGACAAGAAAATCTACAAACAAGCCGTCCTACCTAAAAGCGCTCGAAAAAGGACTTAAACCCTAATTCAAGCCTCTTAAAGGCGAGAACTTCGGATTAAAATCCTCTTCCAAATCCTGCATCAACTTCAAATCACGAACAGAATTCCAAGGAGGATAAAAAGGAGACAAAGAAGGAGAACACCCAACCCTAGGATGAGGAGAAGTTAGGGGTTGGGCAAATGGCAACTTGTCCGCTCTGAAGAAGTCGCCACAATCGCTTGAGCGGCCCGGTAGTGAAGAAGTTCCAAAGGCGAAGACGGAGTCACCATAAGGGTAGACTCCACAGCGGGATTGGGGTCGGGCAAAGGCACCCGACCCACCACACCAACACTCTCCGTCTTCTTAGAGTCGGAAGCCGGGAGCGAGAAGAAAAATAGCAGCAGATAACCTACAAAAACTAAAAAAAGTCAAAGACAAATGATGCAAGAAAATAAAAAAGAAGTCGAGAAAGAAGAAAAAACTTACTTAGGAGGACGACGGAAAGCAATACGAGGCCGAGGTGGTGGAGAAGGCATAACCTGCTCCAGATCCACCAACAACCCGGCAGACGAAGGAGCAGGACCCGGCAAGGGTCCCAAAACTGGAGGTTGAGAAGAAGTCAACCGGGAGCTACAGGGAGCTAGAATCAAAGTTAAAAGAGCAAAGAAGTATACACGCCAAAACCAAGAAGACAACACTCACCGGCGAAGAAGGGGAGAGTTGTCAACATCCTCAGCCTCATCTTTAAAAAGAAGAACTGATCCACCTTCTACCAAGAAAGAAGAATCAAGACTACTTTCCAAAAAAAGAAAACAAGTCAGAAAAATCAAACAATCTCTCACCTATCAGAAGGTTACCTGAAGGCTGAGGAGAAGGAGAAGAACACGCCCGTTTACGTTTACGTGCCGGCGAAGAAGAAGAATCTCCCGCAGCAGGTCTCTTCGCACCGGCACGAGTAATTCGAGGAAGGGCCACCGGTGATAAGGAACATCTTGAAGAGAAGGCTCCGTCAAAGAAATACCCGGAAAACAACTCGGCCTTCAATTACCTTATGACCAGGAGCAGCCGGAGGAGCAGAAAGAGGAGCAATCTCCCCATCAACATAAAGAGAGGCATCGGCATCAAAATCTCTGCCAAAAGGCTTCAAAAAGAACAAAAGACAAGTCAGTATTAATCAAAAAGTACTCGAAAAATAAAAATTCAAACCAAAAAATATAACTTATAGCAGGAGGAGGATTGCTGGCCGAGTACTCAAAGTCAATCATGGGGACCATCGACGCTCCCTTCAAAATCTTCTGAAGGCGCACAAGCACCTCACCATTAGACAACTCGGTCGTGGCCACCATTCGGGAGGGATCCTCGGCACGCAGTACTTGAAGCCAAAATGCTCCCATGCCTTCAAAGGCGTACTCGGCGACAAAGATAGCTTGCCACAATGGCGAAACCGGACAAGCCATTACTGCTTCAAGTAACTAATCCTATCGAAGAGGGGTTGGAGAAAGAGTCAACTTCGGCGGCGATGGCTGCTCCTTCTCCCACCGATCATTAGGAACAAAGGGACCCCCGAGTAGGTTTGGAGTCTTTGGAGCACCCGGCACCACCATCGAGATTACCAAAGATAAAACCACTCGGACCGCCAATCCTTCACGGATTCAACAAAATCGTACTCAAAGAAGTGGCTCGACTTACGCCCCTGCCGGAATTGAATTCCACATCCACCAAGGGTGTGGAGGGAATCATTGTGGGGCTGCGGCTTGAGGCGGAAAAGAAAGCGGAACAGATTTAGGGTAGGAGGAATGCCAAGGAAAGTTTCACAAAAATGAACAAAAACAGAAAAGATGAAGAACTCCATTCGGGGGTAAGATCATGGAGAGAGATGCAAAAATAAGCGAAGAAAACGGTGAAGGAAGGAACAGGCCGGAAGACGAGCCCTACAGAACAAAAAAAATAAAAGAACAATTTCCCACAGGCGAGGAACAGGAACACGATGCTCACCATGAGCAATCCAACCGGAGAACTCCTTGGGCTGGATCATCCCCCACTCCTGCAGCTCGACCAGATGCTTCTCCTGAGTAGTCGGAGCGGGGAAGTTCTTCGCGATGGCCTTCATAGCAGCAAACTCGGGATTCAGCTGCTCGTCGACCTCCTCCTCAAGAACTGGCTTCTCAACAACCGACTTCTTGGAGGCCACCTTCTTCCTTCCCATGCAACGAAACAAGCACCCAAACTAAGAGGAGGATGCGTGGCGGCAATGCAAGAACAAAGATTTGGGGACTTTTTCTACGGGCGCTAGGGTTTCGGGAAGCAAGGGCAAGGTGAAGAAAGAAGAACAACCGCAAATTCAATTTATAGACCGATCTTAAAAGGCCCACTTAAAGGACAACGGTAAAAAGGCTAACGGATACAAGGCACAGTAACAGGAAAGGCCCAGTAAACCCTTAAATCACGGGATAGCGGTCCTTATCCCGTTACCTACCAACGGTAAAATATTGTACCGTTACAAGGAAGGGTAGCTTTGCCAAAATTATCATAACAAGTCGACACAAAAGAAGACGGCCACGAACAACTCCAGACGAAGGAAGCCAGTCAACTTCTAAGCCAAAACAAGTCTACTCAAAGATAGACGGTCTTCATATCAAACAAGAACAAGTCGGCTCGAAGGCGGACAACCATAAACTCAGGACAAAACAACTCAGATCATTGCAGGATCAAATATTCTTCAATATTACAGGATACAAGGTTACAAGTCTTACAAGACCCATCGAATTCAGAAAGAACATTAAAGCAACGGCTACAAGGAACCCTGTAGAATTTAGCCATAGAAGAAAATTACGGTCTACAAGGAACCCAGTGGAATTCTGTCATAGAAGACAACTACGCATAATCCAAGACCGTCGCTGTTGCAGACCCAGACTACCTCTGAGGCAGAATGAGCCGAGCAGATCCAAAGCAACCTGGATACACCAACACAGTGCATCCAAGATCGCCAAAAGGAGCACTGACTGATCAAGCATCACATCGGGCCTCTCCAAGAACAAGTCGGATCGAACCCCATATGAACAAGAGAGCTCCAGCTCTATGTCGGGCGGCAGCTGATCTGCACCGCACAGCTAGAAGACTGTGCGGCTCAACAACCCTCCCACGCAAAGCATAGCCCTAGCAGAGTGGAAAAGAGGTACTAAGAGTGCAAAATGACCCAGCACAAGGCACATCTCAAGACTTCTTCTACCCGCCAGAACGAGCCTCCAATCACAATGCTACTCCGGGATTAGTCTGCCTCTAATCCCTATCTCAAGAATTCTTCTACCCACTAAGAGGACCATACTGGAAGAACAAGAAAGAAGCCCAGGGGCTGTTCAACCTCGCAAACTATCATTGTCACAAGAACAGAAAGAAGCATGCTACAAGACTCTAAAAGCAACCGAAAGGGAAGTGCAATTTATAGGCCAAGATCGGCGTACATAGACCAAGTTCACCAATTCGGAGAAGCATTGACAAGGACAATAAAAAGAGGGCAGTAAAGAGAGCAACAGAAGAGTATATTCCAGGCATATCCCAAACAATAAAAGCCTTTATACCACCACCGCCAACGCCCAACCATAAAAGCAGACATAAAAAGGACAAGTAAAAGCAAAGTCACGAGCCGTTGTCCGTTTCCTACACGAAAGAACTTCGGAAAAAAGCTCGGGGGCTGCAGCTAAGGAAGAACTTCGAAAAAAAAAGCTCGGGGGCTGCGGCTAAAGAAGAACTTCGGAAAAAAGCTCGGGGCTGCACCTAAAGGTTACCCAAAAGAAAGAAATCGAAAAAGCTCGAAGGCTACGGTTAACGAAAATAAAAGCCATCGCCCGACTTCTTTTTTGACCAAAACAACTCAGACGAAGGCTCGGGGGCTACAGGGTATACAACCTCAACTTTTTCTTTTTCTCAAAGACCCTCCAGCTACTTATAAATAAATAGCAAGAGGCTCGGGGGGCTACACTCAATGAGTGCACCTACGGCGCACAAAAGGGAACAATTCTTCGCTTAGACCACTTGAAGCATCACTCCGAAGCAAGGCGCTCCCGAGTTCTACTTCGAAATGCTCGGGGCTTGTCGATCACGGGACGTGAAGCGGCTACTCACCCGGACGGCTCCCGTCGGGACAAGAGCAAGAAGGACGGATCCGAGTAGAATACGGATCATCCTAGTTAGACGAATAGAAAGTAACCTCTGTAATCGAGCAGTAACACTTCCTATGAATCCGGCTAGGATTAGAAACCATAGCTCGGCTCTTTTCCTCTTATAAAAAGGAGCGAGCACCCTCTTTTTGTAACAGACGAGCAATACACGATCGGACATCAATCCAACGCAAAAGGCCAAGGCCGACCGGAGTAGAGCTTTTTACTCGACGACGAGGGCTTGAACCAGGGATAAACCGTGTGTCTCTTGCGTGAAACCGCCGAAAGTTCTAGTCGCTCGCCGAGATCCGAATCAATCGCTACGGGAACCCCGTGGCGGGCTATCGGTGGTCAAACACCGACACCCACCATCACCATCGTGATCCAGTCCACTCCCCATCTAGCGAGCGGTGGCGATTCCTAAACCCCCACTGCCTTCTCCAAGTGGCAAGCGTCCGATGGACGCGACGGCGGCCGCGGCGAGCGGACTCAGCGGCAAGGCGACACCTACGGGACCAGAGACGGCAACGACTTCCAAACCCTAGCGCCGCCTCTCTGAGTGGCGGACGACGGCGATCATGGCACGGGCGCAGACTCAGCGGCAGGGTGGTGGCACCAACGGGACCAACAACACGCCGCTATGTTGGCAGCCAAGGGCCCGCAGGATGCTTGGTCCTGGTCGGGGGCGTCGCATCGAGTGGAGGGCGGGACGAGCGGAGGGCGGAAGCGAGACGAGTCCGAGGCCCCGACAATCCGATTGCGAGGCGAGCCCCAAGTTTGTCTCAACTTCTGAATGTTCGAATTCAGACATTCAATCTCTATCTCTTGGCTTAGCTATTTCTTATTCAATTTTTTAGTAGTATTACGTGAATCGCAGACGCACAAAGCCTATTCGTCGGCAATCAGCAAAATAAATTAGTGCAATGCACATAAAAAAGTAGCGCCAGGCCCACTACCGGATTTCGTTTCTTTGCCGAGTGCCCCATGCACTCGGCAAAGCCCATATTACACTCGGCAAAGGTTTTGCCGAGTGTTGCACTCGGCAAAGGCCACTCGGCAAAGAATCCGTCGGCAAAGACCTCTTTGCCGAGTGTTTTTTTTCGGGCACTCGGCAAAGCCTTTGCCGAGTGCCCGACACTCGGCAAAGATCAAAATAAAAAAAACCCAAAAATAATAGAAAAAAAAATTTTTAATCGGGGGAGGGCCCCACCGACCAACACCCATTCTTCTCTATCTAGCAGGTTTTTTGTGGCATTTTTCGAGACTTCGTGTCGAGCGGGATTCGAACTCACGACCTCTCCCTCGCGGGAACCTCCCCTACCACTACACTACATAGTCACTTGTGTCTACACTTCATTTGGGTTCCCTAAATATTATGCAAAATTAAGTGAAAATTGCTTGTTTAAGATTATAAACGAATTCAAATAAAAAACTTGTCAACTACAAAGTTTTATAACTTTTCGAGATCTATAATTTTTATTTAAGGAGTTTTTCCATCCAAGGTCGTTTATAAAATTTGAATTTCAAATTTCAATGGATTCATGCGGTTTTAGCATGATAAGATAAATTCAAATGAAAAAGTTGTCAACTACAAAGTTTCATAACTTTTCGAGATCTATAACTTTTATTTTAGATGTTTCTCCATCCGAGATACTTTTAAAAATTCAAATTTCAAATTTGAGAAATACGATTTGTACTTTTTTAGTTAGCAAAATTAATTCAAATTAAAATGTATTCAACTACAAAGTTGTATAATTTCACAACACCTACATCTTTTATTTTGGTCATTTTATCATCTAACATAGTGGTAGAAACATTGTTCACAAATCTTATATATCTCTCTTGTAGTTTCGTAAACTACGAGAGAGATATGTGAGATTTATAAATAGATTTAATTTTACTTTGTCAAATTAAGAAATGGCCAAAATAAAAGTTGTAGATCTTGAAAAGTTATACAACTTTGTAGTTGAAATTTTTTATTTAAATTAATTTACTGCTCCAAAATATACTCTGAAATCTGTCTTTGCCGAGTGTAAAAATAAAACACTCGGCAAAGACCTTCTTTGCCGAGTGCCAAAAGATAACACTCGGCAAAGAGCCTTCTTTTGCCGAGTGCCAAAAAAGCACTCGGCAAAGAGTTCTTTGCCGAGCTTTTTTTTGGCACTCGGCAAAAAGGCTCTTTGCCGAGTGCTTTTTTTGTGAGTTTTTTTTCTTTGGCACTTGGCAAAGAGCTCTTTGCCGAGTGCCCGAAAAAACACTCGGCAAAGCAATTGACACTCGGCAAAGAGCCAGATTCCGGTAGTAGGCAGGTTAACCGATTTGCTTTCTTAGCACCATATGGCAAATGTAACTGAACTTCAAGCCATTGTTTGCTGACCCCTATATATATACACACCCCTTTTGGTGTTGCATTTGGCATGAATTTTTACACAGCTACTCTTTTGCTTATAGATAACTGCAAGGGAAGCATTGAATTATGCATTAGATGAAGGACTGTCTATAGACCCTTCCTGTTTCCTTGATGGGAGATGAGGTACCACCAGTCCCTGCACTTGTTTATTTTCATGTCCCTAATTGTTGTGCCTGTGTTAGGTTGGCGAGTATTAAGGTTCATACATGGTTAGTAATATTTCCAAAGATTTATACCTTGTTTTTTCTCTCTGTGTCAACTGAAAGTAATATATGAATATTTTTGGCATTGAGCTTCTCATCATTGTTGCAGATATCTAAGGTTTGCTTGACAAGTATGGCCCTGATAGGGTTCTTGACCTATTATTTTTATTATTGAAGATCTTAATCAAAGCCCGAGGTCTTTTGTTTGATTGAAAATAACATACTGAATTCCAGACTGAATATCACTGGCATTTGTGATTTAATGTCTTGGTGCAGAATTGTGTGTTTGTTGCCATTTGCAGGAGCATCAGGATTGTCAGAATGCCTCTGGTGCTTATAGTGGGTTCATCTTGCACTTACGAGATGAGAACATGGTTGTAAGTGCACCAATCAACATCATTGTTAGATAAGATGCCATTGTTCTATACTTTAATCAAATTCATCCTTGGTATTCAGTCCCAATCCTGCATATAAATAGCATCATTTTGTTCTGGATCTATACTTTTTGTTGTTTTGCCTATGTTTTTATGGATAGCACAGATTTTACAAATTACATAGAAAAGTGTCTTAGCTTGTTGACTAATCGTAAGTCCAATTAGTTAGATTTCTGAAGGCAAGAACCCTTGTAATATTGCAGACATATCTTGACATCCTATGTGCAAAAAGAAAAAAAAAATACTTCCACGTATCCTTTTGCAATTTAATGCTTCTTGGGTATAGAAGTCAAATGTTGTGCCTTTAGCCATAGCCAGAAGAACATCAGTATGTGGTCTTATATAATATGCAATTATTTGCAAAAATTCAAAGGTATTGAACCCACTTGCTACTGCATGTCCACACCTTCCATAGGTCATTAGTTTTCATGCATTCTGAACTACTTTCAATGGCCCGCACACACTGTACACAGATGTTGTCCAAGTTACAACCCTCCCTCCCCCCCTTCCCTCCCTCCCTTCTTTTTTTCCCTGAGTTTAATGGACAACTGAACTCAGCATATGGCAACATTGCCTGATAGTCTATCTACCAGGGAGTTGTCACAAACTTCCTTGAGGGACATAGATGCCTGAACACTTGAAAACTTACCTGTAGAAAATGATGGGTTGTATTTGTAGGGGTTACCAGTGATTAGTGGGGTCCAGTTTTATTTCACACTGGGATATATTGTTGTCGTGAAAACATGATTGATTTTTTTTCTAATATACTCTACCTGTAGGGGCATCTCTTGGTGAGGACACTGGGGCAACTACGTCTGATGATGAAGCCAATTAGGTAGACGGTGAGAGCAACATGTTTGATCGAAATGAGGGGACAGATGGAATGAGATTTCTTTTTATACGGTGAGAGCAACATGTTTGATCGAAATGAGGGGACAGGTGGAATGTGATTGTTTTACATTTGAAGCCTTGATAGTGCATACCCGGCAGTGCATGAAGATTAATGACCTGAACCCGTTGAAGATTGCTATCCCAACAATGGGCACCACACATCATCTTAGAGCAACTCCAACATAGCAACTCCAACAGTTTACTAAAAGCACTTGGCATCCTAAAATTTTTGTCAAAACCACAAAAAACAGCCTCCAACAAGTTGGCAAAACTACTTGGCATTTTTGTGAGCTTGGCAAAATTTCCCTTTCACTTGCCAAATATGCCAAGTCCTCCATCGCTTGGCATCACGTGTATCCCAATTTGCCAACTAGTTTTGCCAACTTGTTGGAGGCTCAATTTTGTGATTTTGGCAAAAGTCCTAGGATACCAAGTTCTTTTGCCAAGCCCAAATAGCAAACTGTTGGACAAGGCCTCTTTTTTCACTTGGCATTTGGTTTTGAGACTTGGCAAAACTATAAATTTGCCAAGTAAGTTTTAGCAAACAGTTGGAGTTGCTCTACTTTCTGATTTCATATTCCACTTTGCAAAGGACGGTCAAAGGATACAAAATGGCTTTGTGATCTGGCATACCAGAGAAATTCTAGGAATTTTCAGTTCCTAAAGAAATGTAAAAATATCTTGGGCGTATCATGGCATAAGTGGTAGCTAGATAGTCCTAATGATTTAGGTTCTTCCAATATGAACTTGATTGTTTCAGGTTTGCATTTGAACTTGAGTTATATTTTAATTATCTGTCATTTATCAAGTATAGCATATGGTCATAGATATGTTATTTGAAATTATTTTTTCCCGTTGCAACGCACGGGCATTTACCTAGTGAAGCTAAAAAACAAAGAAACTAAGAAAGAGAAAGAATGAGAAAGATGACAACCGAGCTTCTATCCATAGACTAATGAGGAGAAGTATTTCTGCTTGCCCGATGGATAATCATGGTAAATTAACTCCTCCTTAATTGAAGACGCAGCAATTGACTTGCTCCACCATGGGCATCATTACAAACTAGCCAAATACTCTAAGAGAAGTATAATAACCTCCATAAAAAAGGAACTCTTAACTGGTCTTTAATGGTTGTGAGCACAGGTAGGACTGAATGATGATTACCATCAAAGTGAATGTCAACAAGATTCCAGCAGGCAAGAGCAAAAGTGCATTGAAGAAAGAGGTGGTCCAGAGACTCTTCATAGCTAGTAAAACAAAGAATGCAAGCATAATACTGAGGGGGTGTTTGGATGTAGTGGTAAAAGTTTTGTTTGTGTCACATCAGAATGTCGGAGTGATATCGGATGGGGTGTTTGGATATCAATAAAAAACTAAGTATAGAACTAATCAGTATACAACGAGACAAAAATTTTAAGTATAATTAATCTATCATTAGCAAATGTTTACTGTATAGCATCACATTGTCAAATCATGGACTAGTTAGGTTTAAAAAATTTATCTCGCAAAATAGTCGCAATCTATATAAATATTTATTTTTTAGTCTATATTTAATACTCCATGCATATGTGATAAGATTCGATGGGATAGGGCAAAATTTTTGCCGGGAGAATCCAAACACCCCCTAAAACCTCATATTCCTCCATTTCAACAAATTTCTTGTGCTAAGACGATGATCAATCCTTTAAAATAAGCCACAAGAAACCTTGTGCTTCAGCTGACAAGAGCATTCCCAGAGCCACAACAAAACTACTAGAGTATTCGCATGACCTATAAGTGACTTGTAAGCTTTGTTGCAAGAAAAAGTAGAATATCCCCATAAGTAACACCAGTGATCTTTATTGTCAGTCGAACTGAATTGTTCCATGACTGCTTGTAGCTCAAGCCATTGCTCAAAAGCTTATCTTAGGAAGTGGTAGATGAAAAAGGGTATGTAGCCGATGCATGGCGCTTTTGCTTTTTGGAAGGTAATGGTCCAAGTTTTGGCAAATGAAGAGTATCATTGTTTGCAGACCTAGTGCCCCCAAAAATCATGCCAAAAATTGTAAGTTAGACCATCCTGAAGAGTAACTAATGCCAAACCCTTGTAAGTGTCCATCAATTAAAGAATGTACCACCACCAAAAGGATCCTTATAGACATGGTTAGGTAAATTGTTGTTACGGTAGTGGTGAAGCAAATTAACCCAAGGGAGATCCATTCTATTAAAAACTTGTGCTGCTACTTTAGGAGAAGTGCTTCATTATGTGTTGTGTTAGGTTAGTGACACCAAGTACTCCTTCCAATGGCTTGCAGACCATCTCCTTTGCCGCTTTAGGGGCTTATGGGAGTTGAAGTTAGCCCCCTCTCCGCAATAGTGTTTGTGAAATTTATCAATCTGTTTAACCATGACTTTTGGAAGATGAAGGTACACATATAAAAAGTGGAAGGAGTTAAGAAAACCAAATTGTGACTTCAAACCTGCTTGCTTGACATAGAAAGGTTGTAGTACTGGCTAGGCGTCGCTCATATATTGTAATTAGAGGCCAGAAATCGTCCACCCTAGGTTTGGAAAAGGCCCAAAGGTAATCCTAAATAGGTAAAAGAAAAAGATGCTTTAGCAAATGTAAAAGTATATATTTGGCAAATGTGTCAACCTCTCATTGCCAATATTAAACGATATCACCATATTCTTGTTATAGTTTACCTTTAAACCAGCGAACTCTGCAAAGGTGTTAAGAAAGCTTTTAAAAAACAAGTTGATTGTTGTATATCAAAGTATTATTAGCATACTAAAGAGTTGGAAATTCAGTACTGTGTTGGAGAGATACGAGAAGTCTCAAAAGGCCCTGATCATTTGCTTAAATTGCTTTACTTAGAGTGATTGTAGCAGGTCTTCTACTAGCACAAAAAGGAATGGAGAGAGAGGGTCCCCTGGTCTCATCCCCCATTGACAATGGAAAGTCTTTCGAGGAACACCATTAAGAAGAATAGAAGTACTTGAAGAGAAGACAAAGTTTATCCATTTCAACCAAAAAGGTCCAAAACCTTTATGTTGCATGATTTGTAACATACTTTCATGCTCTATCTTGTCAAAAACCTTCTCAAAATCTAATTTGAGAATAATGAATTCTTTTCTAGAGCAATGGCACATGTGCAAATATTCAAAGACTAAGCAATGAAGTTTTGGATGGTACAATTTTTAATGAAGCCATATTGGTTACAAATGCACTAGTGACGTAATGAATGTTTGAAGATGATTTGCTAGAAGCTTTGTACTTAATAAGTTGGCAGAAATGTCAACTAGAGAGATTGGCCTAAAATCACCCACTCTGATGGTATTCTCCTCTTTAGAAACCAGGGTGATATATGAGCCATTGATACTCTGCAAGTAGAACACCAACATTTAGAAAGATAAGCAAAGCTCAAAGAAATCCTGCTTAATGACATACTAGCAATTTTTTTAAAGAAATCCTGCTTAATGGCAGACTATATTTTTTTTTGAGAAACAGCCCTCTCTCATCTTTATTCAGAAGCAACTATATTACAAACTCCGTCCGGCGGAGAGAGGAACCAGACATGCCTACCGAAAGAAAGACTTACTGAACTTCTAGCTAACAAATGAGCATCACAATTAGCCTGTCTAATCTCATAGTCAAACTCCACCTTGCTAAAGACTTTTATTCGCGACTTGATCTCCAAGATGATTGTACCGTATCTCTCAAAGCCATCACCCTGGATACTCTTCACCACGTTTGCGCAGTCTGTTGCCCCCACAAAGGACCGCAACCCCAGATCACTGGCAAGTGCTAGCCCTTCTCTGCAAGCTAGTGCTTCGGCCACCTCTGCTTCATCTATGCCTTCAAAAACAAGGGCCGAGGCACCTAGGATTGGCCCCTTTCATCTCTAGCCACCGCCGCTGCCGATGCTGTCCTTGTGTTTTTGGAAATCGCCGCATCGACATTGATCTTTGCAAGACCACTAGGCGGCCTAATCCACCTTGCTTCGCTCCTCTGGGCTGTCTGCTTCTCCTTGGTCCTTGGCTTGCTTAGCTCCAGTTCGTCAATGAAACGCTCCACAAAACAGTGAGTAGAGAGCGGGCTTTGAAACTGGCCCTCATGTATAGCCTTACGTCTCATGTACCAGATTGCCCAAAGGCGCACCACCACCCGCGTCAGGTCCTTGTGTGGTAGATGGTTCATTACCACCGATAGCCAGGCCCGCACATCGACTTCTGGAACCTGTCTTACGAACTCCACGATCTCTTCCCTTTCTAGGCTCCACACACATCTTGAAACATTACATTCGATCAACGAATGTTTCCATGAATCTGATTCCCCGCATAAAGAACATCCTTTGTTCGGTGCCATATTCCTGTGATGACGGATGTCTCCCGTCGGTATAGAATTTCGAGCTAGTCTCCACAAGAAGACATGCACCTTAATGGCAGACTTTAATGTCTGAGCAATTCCTCTGTTGGGCCGGCCCGCCGACCGTACTAGGTCGGACCTCGCGCGTGCTCCATTCATGGGCCTTGTTTTTCCTTTTGGACCCTATATGCAGCCTACTAAGAAAAGTGTGGTCTTTCTCATTCCAAGCGTGGCTAAACCCTAAACCCGTAATCGCGCTCGCCTTCCCGCCGCCGGCGAGCACCGAAAGCCACCATGGCCGCCACCACCGGCTCCGAATACTCCATCGACCGCAAGCTCTCCGCGCTCGTGGAGCAAGCTCGGCCGAGCGCGGCGGCCATGCGCGCCGCCGCCGAGGCCGTTGACGCCGTCGCGGAGCTCATCAAGTGTGTGCCGCAGCAGCAAGCGACGCCGGAGGCCGCGCGGGGGTTCGTGAGGGACCTGAGGCTGGAAAGCGAGAAGCTTTCGTTCACCTTCAGGCCGCCGGAGGTGGTGCGGCTCGCCGGGAGCCACGCGGTCGGCGCGGTCGCGAGGCCCGACGTCGCCGCCGACCTTCTCATGCGCTTGCCAAAGGTATGCGGAGTTCTTCGAATTCACCTGTTTGATTCACTCGAAGAACAAGTTTTTGTGTTACCGTCAACAGAGAAGCTGTTTATTTTTCATGGGATTCCGAGGAGCTGTTTATTTTTCATGGGATTCATTGGCGTGGTTCTGCCTCTGTAGCAGCTGGGCGATGTCCATTTTACCTTAAAAAATTCTAGTGTTATGTTTATACCTTTCAGGATTGTCAGCTTATAAAGAATGTAGCTTGTTTGGTTAAAAACAAAAATCCTCGTAGTAGTTCCGTTATTGTCCAATGCACTGCTTGTTCGTTAAAAAAATATGCTTTCTGTCTGGTTCAGTTTATATGAAACCTCTGTTCATGTTTATTTTTGCTTGCTACAATGTGCTTTTATTTGACTGTACTTCTTGAAAAATAAACTAAAGGGAAGATTTTGTTGGGAAGTATGGATTTTCTGTATGTTTATTCTAGGGGTCATTAGTTTCCTTCTTCGCAAACATTTATTTTTACTGATTGACATGTAAGTGCTGAGCTATGTGAAATTGTTCAATCAAGTCTTCTCAACAAAATTTTGCTGGTTGGAAAGATTATAAGTAGAATAAGTGATGCTTCAATCAGAAAAACCTCCTTTTGTCAATCTTTTCTTTTCAAAGAAGAGTTTTCTTAGCAACTAGTTTGGTACAACTTCTGGCCTGCTGGGGTGACCAGCTTACAAAGGCAGGTGCTGAACAAAAGAAAGCATACAAAGATCCTATTACAACAAAGATTCAAACTTCACCAATGTATGTCATTTGAAACAGAATTAGGGTTGTGAAGCTGCCTAACATGGATTGCGCCGTTCCAAATTCATAAGTCTGGGTATTTAAATGGAAAATGAGCTTGCTATGGTTACCAAGATGACTCTTCGCATGCTTTTATTTTGCTTGCTAATTTGAATCAAGATTTAAGATTGCTACTTTTGGAAGCAATTAACAAATTTTTGGGTTTTAGATTGTCATGTGATTAGTTTTGTATGCATTTACCCCAGGAATGCTTCCACGAGAAGGATTTCCTAAATCACCGGTACCATGCAAAGAGGTGTCTTTACCTCTGTGTCGTCGAGAAAAACTTGAGGTGCTCTAAATTAATCCGCAAAGTTTCATGGTCTACCCTCCAAGATGAGGCTCGAAAGCCTGTGCTTCATGTATATCCAGGTTGTTATTCTACCAATCTTCCCTTTTTTCACATCATTGGTGCGCCGAAGCTGATACTCCTGCAAGTGACATTTTTGTTGTTATGCTTCCCTCTCATTTGTTTTTAACTTCCATTGGCGCAGCAACTGAAATTGCAGACCTTCCTGAATTCTATGTGAGAATAATCCCAACTGCGGATTCTTTGTTCAACGTTTCAAAGTTGAATGTATCAACGAGAAACAATGTCCGGGCATATACAAAAGGTGATATGACTGCTTTACATATGTTCAATTCCATTGCGATGTTAATAAGAGTTTTTGTTCTTTGAAACTAGTGTCGTTATACCATATTTTTGGCCTTTAGCATAGTTATATAGTTTTTTGTTTGAAACTTTGCTGATTAGATGGTGTAAACCTACCCACACCAAAGTACAATTATAGCATATTGGAGGATATGTTTTTGGAGGAAAATGCAGAATTTTTTAGTAACACCTTTGCTAACTGGAAAGCTTTGCAACAGGCCTTGGTGTTGATAAAGGTATATTTCATCCTAAACTATAGTTGGTCTATGCTTGTTCATGTGTTCTCTCCCCGTTTAAAACAGCCTAATGTTTTAATTGAAATGTAGGTTTGGGCACGTCAAAGAACTTCAATATACACACATGATTGTCTAAATGGATACTTAATTTCTGCCATCCTTGTGTTTCTTACTGTGGACTCTGGAGGAAGCATGATTAATAGATCAATGACCACAAGACAAATTTTCCGTGTATTCATGAATTTTTTAGGTACATCCAAGCAACAAAAAGTTGATTTTCTAGGGATATTCGACCATGTTTACTCAATTGAAGCATATCTGTATTCTTGTAGCAACTTCCAAAGTGTGGGCAAAGGGATTGGTGATTCAATCAATGAAGAAGCGTACGATCACCAAAGAGGTTTGTCAACCTTCTGCACAGAGTCCATTGTTGGGAGCCATCGAACTAGATTTGTATCTAACTATCTATACCTGTATATGTACAATAAATGGAATAAATGTCTACAGATAAGTTCTTCGTCTTATAGTGTGAACATGGTATATAGTATGAGTATGACAAAATGCTATGCCATAGTTAAATGCTTGTCTGGTCATATTTCACCTTGGATTCCTGTAGATTATAGCAATAAAAATACCTGAGGAGTTACTTGATATACATGATACCTAGTTCTGTGTGCAACTTTTGCAGAGTTCTGTTGACTAGTGCAATAACGTTGAGTAACCCATTGATCTTCAGTTCTGATCAGAAATGAAATGTTTCAGGACATTGCCACTTGCCTGAAGACATTTGATGTTGCCATATTCGATATATCTGGCCACGTAAATTTGGCATTTCGGATGACGAAGTCTGCTTTTCTAGAGGTATGTACCATTATTAAAATAGTCTATATCCACTAAACCCTTTTTCATTCAGCTTCTTTCTCCCTTTATTTATATCTCATGTATAACTACTCAAATGTACAACCTTGTGGTATAATCTAGCAATCCCTTCTAGATATCTAGTTTGGTGTTTTTTGTTCTTCAGATTCAGAGTAATGCTCTCCACATCTGTAGTCAAGCTTTCAAATTTCTTTGAGTTCAAGTCTTATGCCTGTCTTTCCTTGTTCAGCTTCAAGATGAGGCAGCTTGTGCACTTAGTTGCCTTGATAAATGCAGAGATGGTGGACTTGAAGAACTTTTTATGACCAAAGTTGACTTTGGTGCTAAGTTCGACTCATGCTTGAGGTATGCTGAATTATGATGCATCACATTGGTACATGTTGTATTATGGATTTATACTGGAACCATTATTTGAGTGAACAGTTCAACTCCATCCTCAGTTTGAAACTATCTAGTTACATTCTGCATCTGTCATTATTTTGTGTACATGTGTATGATGGTGTTAACTATTTTCAGATGTCCATATAAATAATCCATGCACCCACCCAAATAATCTTTTCTCTCCTACTTAATGTGGCTCTGGCCCAACTTGTCAGCCTCTTTTCATATTATTTCCACTGTGCACATATTCCTAGTGTCACTGAGCCAATTTTGCCTTCTAGTATCTTCCCAGATTAAAGACTTCTCTATCAGCTGATCAAGTTCTCACTTGTATTTCTTTCTGTCAGGATAAACTTGAAAGGTAACTCTAAGGTTACTGCATTAAGCTATTGTGTGGATGACGAGTCTTGGAGAATTCTTGAGAAAGATGTTCAGTCTTTGCTGCAACGAGGGCTTACAGATAGAACAAAGATGATCCGAGTCCTGTGGAGAAGCACACCTTCTGAATGGAAAATAGTGGAAGTATGTAGTGTGAGCATCAGTATTATTGATCACTTTCCTGCATTTCAGTCCAGTGACAAGCACAGTTTTGTAGGGTTTCTCAGAATTTGGCAGCAGTCCACTTCTTGTTGGTATGATGGTTAGCTCATTGGAAAAAGGTTTTCGCCTTGTTGATATTGGTCCAAACCCTGAGAACCGCATTGAGGTATTTTTCCTTTTCTAGATTCTAGATTACGGAACAATGAACTGCCACTATTGCGATCTAACACACTGATATGCATTATTAAATCACAGGCTATTAAATTTAGGAAATTTTGGGGAGAGAAAGCTGAGCTTAGAAGATTCAAGGATGGAAATATTGCTGAAAGCACAGGTAACTGATGCATTTTATTTTTACTTCATTATCTCAAAAGTGTGTTACTTGGGCAGCTGTTGCATTTTATTCTTAATGATCCTACTTGCTTAACTGCAGTTTGGGAATGCCAATCTTGGGAGAAGCACACAATTATTAAAAGGATTGCTGATTATGTGCTTATGAAACATTTGTCACTGCAGAAGGATGATTTGATTCATGTTGTTGATCAGCTAGACTTTTGCCTCTTAGTTGATGGCCAAGGTAAGTTCGAGATCTTTCTATGTGTTGCTTTACAGTTTACATATCCTTAGTTTTAAGCTTATTCCTGATTATGCAGATCCGGTCTCGTCTTCTGGAGCTTTGCTTGAAGCTTTTGACGCTATTGCCAAGCAGTTACGTCTATTAGATGATATTCCTCTTAAAATATCTACCGTACAGCCCCTAGACTCAGGTTTGACACAGTATCTTTTGTATTCTTTATACATGATCTTGTTTTCACAATTTCTCTCATTGTATATGACATTTCCTTTCGTTTTTCCTTTTTTTTATTTACACCAGCTTTTAGGCACACTTCTGTGTTCCCTCCTGAACCTCATCCACTGGCATATGGAAGGAATTCTCAGAGGCTACCGAAATTCGCAACAACTTGCATAAGATCTTTAGAAGTTATGATTCAGGTATGACCTTTCTTTAGTTGTGCTGTATCACAATAGAATAATATTAATTTCTTATTATCCTTCTATTGGAATAGTATATCACACCCCTTGTTCATTCCATTTTCTATTCTAGAACTTTGGTCTTCGCAGATTTTTCCTACAATAGGGTGGGTAGCACACACATTAATTGTTACTTCTTCCTTTACCTTCCTACTGGCAAGAAAATAATAGAAGAGTAGATAATTTCATATATGGTGCTGATTTGCTCAGAAGCTTGCATGTCATGATGTCTATCTGATAGAGTTGGACTTCATTTTGGGATTTGTTTTGTTCACAACCTTCATTATTTTAATAATAGCTAGAGGGATCTGGTAACTGGCCCTTGGATCCCGTGGCCATGGAGAAGACAAAGGCTGCATTTCTTTTAAAAATTGGTGAAAGGTATGAGATAGCATTTAAGGAAAAAAAATGTTAGCTTGAATTTGCTTTCTGTTTCACTGACTCATTGTTTTTAATTTCAGCTTGGAGGATCGAGGAATGTTTGTTTCAGCCAGTGAAGATGAGGTGAATGTCCTTACATCTGGATATTCATTCTTACTCAAAATATTTCATGAAAGAGGTTTAGTGCCGCAAAAGCCAGGTTAGTCTTTTATTATGTATTCAAATAATTTCCTATATTTGCTAATTGTGTACTGTAGAAAGATGGCACAGTTCGGTAACTTTATTTCATTATTATCTGGCAGTTGGAGATGACAAAACACAAAGTGCTCTATCAGAAGATAAGATGCTTTTTCTGCGGAGCCAACACTCTAGTATGATCAATGGTCTGCATGGCCGTTACCAGGTGTATGGACCAGTAGTTAGGTAACTACCAAGGTTCTGAATGTTATTTAAACATCCCATATCTTAAACTATGAAGCATGCTTATGATGCTTGCATTTGTTTTCTGTTTCAAAGGCTAGCAAAAAGATGGATTTCTGCACATCTATTTTCTTCATTTATCTCAGAGGAGGCAGTCGAGTTGGTAGTTGCATATATATTTTTGAAGCCATTCCCGTTCCATGTCCCTTCTTCTCGGGTTGCTGGGTTTCTCAGGTAAACTTCTGGAACCTTTCATCAACCTCTGGTTTACCATCTGTATTGTTGCTCTTTTTATCAGCTTCATTCTTTCTGTTATGGCATAGACATATGCCTAATGCTGCATTCGAACCAGCTGTCTTTGTTATTTCTTGACTGCTGAAAAAAAGTTTAGTTAGTAGTTCTGAAAATTGTGGAGAACAGTTTTGTTAAAGATCTCTTAGCCATCCTGTGAAAGCCACAATTTACCCCCTCCAAAACCCATTTTTTCTCAAGTTGCATATTCTAATCTCTCCCTCCATTCCAAATTATAATACATGGTAATGGTTTTCAGCCAGGAAAGGGAATTATGAATATTTAAGGTTATATTTAGTTTTTTTCTCAAAAACGCAGGAGAGCTGTGTATCATTTTATTAAAATAAGAGAGAGCTATACATAGACCCAAACCCACACACACCCCCACTACTACAGGAAAACTGAATCACTGGTTAAAAAACAAAAGGTCATATTTAGTTGTCAATGATCATCGAAGTTAAGGATTTGGGAGGGCCCAGGGTCCACTATTTTTAAGGGTGGCCCATTGTTCTGGATAAGAATGAGTCTAGTCTCCCCCCAGTACTATTTCATCCCTATCCCCTATATCATGTGCTAATTTCCCTTTTCAATAACCTAATACTGCTTGAGCCTTGCGGTCTGACCATCCCTTGCATTATAGTATCTTCTTGTGAATCCCAATTTTCGGTGTATAGAGGAGTTAATATTTTCACAGAGATTAGAGAATCCATTTTGGTTTCTTGATACGCGTTATAGCAAATGTGATAGTATGTTAAAGGAAAACAAAAATGATATGTTGCTGATTATAAGTTATACAATTACTCTTATGGCTTGTTTGGGACAGCTCCACCATTCAAAAAGTGAATCTGGATCTAGGATTCACTGTGGAGCAGCCCCACTAGTGGATCTGGGATCCACCGTGGAACATTTTTTGGCTATGCAACCAGCTCCAGATCTATGCAAGGGTATTTTGTTTGGAATGGCCTGATTTGCCCTTGGGATAGGGGGCCATGTGTCATGAGGCAAAACCAGAAAAAAAAATCTTTCGTTGGCCATGATAATTTTCCCATCGTGAGGAAGAGAAAAAAAGTACACAAGGAAGTAGAAAAGAAAGAACCATTTTCTGTGTAATCACTAATCAGTGGCAGTGATGGGTAATTTTCTCCAACTCCAATTCGAGTTTGGTGGTGGACCTGTTGAGGCACTCCACCATTTTGGTGAATCTGGCCCCTAGATCCACTGAATTTGGTGGAGGTAGACTGTTTGACAAACTTTTTGTGGAGTGGAGCTATATTTGCTGAATCTGGAGCCAGGGGAGTTGTCCCAAACAGGCCCTTAAATAATGAAGCCATTACATCTAGTTTCTTATACCTAAACACACTAGGCTTTATAAGGCTCATAATCAACTTTTTAGGTTTTGGTGTCACTCTCTCCATCCATCCATCCTACTTTTCTAGTTGGTTATACCTTTCACTAGTCCTAATAATCATGACCGACAAAAGGTGTCTAAGTCCTCTAACGAATCACAAAAAAATCACAGGTTTTTGCGGCTGTTATCGAGTTTTGACTGGACCTTCTCACCCATGGTTATTGACATAAATAATGACTTCAACCTGAAGGATGGGAAGGAGATCAATGTCAGTACTCTTCTCTCTCTTTTCCTTTAATGTTTTTTAGTTAGCTCTAAAGCTCTTCACACATTGATTCATACAACTACAGGATAACTTCATGCTGAGCAGAAAATCTTATGAGCAAAACCCTCATGATATAGAGCCTGCAATGTTTCTTGCTACGTCATATGATAAAGCATCTGATGCATGGACAAAACAGTCACCAAGCAAGTCGGTATGTGCTTTATTGTTCTACAGCTGAAAATGACTCCTGCTGTTGAAGAAGTTTTTTGAAAACAAGATTAAGCACTCGCCTAGGCACGCTTAAGTGTAAGGTGGAGCCCTGGCGGCCTAGGCCATGGGTGTCCAATTAAACACAGGCCAAACACAGGCCAGCAGGTAAGTAGCACAGAATCAGGGAAATCGGGAGCGAGGCCGACTCGTGTGGGCATGGGCGGGTGGCAGCACAAGCAAACAGGAGTGTGTGGGGCGAGCTTGCTGTGCTGGGAAGAGGGAAGAGGTGTGGGTGTGTGGCGTTGGGAAGGGAACAGGAGGCTGCGTCTGGATAGGGCAGTGTGTTGCCCAGAAAGCCCAGATGGCAGCTTAGCCATGGGCTGCTTGGATTGAATTGAAATTGCAAAAGTGATACGAAGGTCTAGTGACCTTACCCTCCCTTCTTATACACTTCATTGCAGCACAGCTTGCTTAGCCCCTACTCCAACTGCTTTAGGCAGTTTTACACCAGCCTCCCCCCCCCCCCTCTCCCCAAATAGCTGTCTGTAATGCAGCTTGTCAAAAAAAAAGAAGACTAAGAACAAGTCCTAGGATACATTAGCAGTAGGCTTAACCATCAATCTCCCCCTAAGCCTAGTGCTAGGTGATCTGCTTCAAGCCAATTCTCCTCATCTCCTGGAACTTGGCCTTGCCCAGTGACTTGGTGAGAATGTCTGCAAGCTGATCAATGGTGGCAATGTGATCTGCCTTGATGCTCCCTTCTTCCAGACAGTCCCGGATGAAATGGTTCTTGATCCGGATATGCTTGCTTCTGTCGTGGAAGGCAGGGTTCTTGGCAAGAGCCAAAGCTGACTTGCTGTCAACCTTCAGCTCGACCACCTCCACCTCTCGTCGAGGGCTCCCCGAGCAGCCGAGGCAGCCCGCGGGGGCTTGAGTAGCTGCGGTGGCGGTGGCGATGTATTCTGCCTCGCAGCAGACGAGCCACCACCTTACTTCTCGCTTGATAGATCGCCGGTGACCAAGCAATTGCCCGGGAAGAACATAGTTCCGCTGGTGCTCTTGCTTGTGTCAATGTCGCCGGCAAGGTCGCTGTCGCCGTAGCTGATGAAGCGCGCCATGCCGGGAGCCTTCTTGTAGTGGAGACCGTAGTCCAGCGTCCCGGCCACGTAGCGGATGGTGCGCTTGACCGCCTGTAGGTGCTCCGTTGTGGGTCGCTCCATGAAGCGGCTCACATACCCGACGGCGAACGCTAAGTCCGGCCGGGTATGCACGAGGTACCGGAGGCTGCCCACGAGCCGCCGGTAGTGCGTGGAGTCCACCTCCTCCGCCTTCTTTGTCGTGGCTGAGCCGGAGCTTCTCCTCCATCGGCGTGTGCGCGGGATTGCAGCCCGCCATTCCGCCAAGCTTCGAGAATCCGCTCGGCATAGCGCGTCTGACGGAGAGCGATGCCATCAGCGCCTTGGCGCACTTCGACGCCGAGGTAGAAGCTGAGAAGCCCGAGGTCGCTCATGTCAAAGCGGCGCTGCATCTGCATCTTGAACTTCTTCACCGCTTCCTCCTCGGCTCCAATGATGATGAGGTCGTCAACGTAGACGCCCACGAGCGAGCGAGGCGTCCGCTGCCCCGCCGCCCGGTACCGCCGCCTCATGCGGCGCTCTCGCGGAAACCCCATCGCCTTTGGCGTGGCGTCGAAGCCGCATTCCGGCATGCGGCGCTGCCGCAAGCCGTAGAGAGCCTTGCGCAGGCGGTAGACCATGCCTTCCTTCCCGGCGATGGCGAAGCCCGGCGGCTGCCGCACATACACCTCGTCCTTGAGGTCGCCGTTCAGAAAGCGGACTTCACGTCCATGTGATGGACCTTCCACCCCTCCTGAGCCGCCAACGCGAGGAAAACACGGACTGACTCCATCCGTGCCACAGGCGCGAATGCGTCGTCGTAGTCGATCCCCTCATGCTGCACGAAGCCTCTCGCTACCAGCCTTGTGCTTGGTCACCGCCCCCTTCTCGTCTTTCTTCAACTTGAACACCCACTTCAGAGTGATCGGGCGGTGACCGGCGGGAAGATCCACCAGCTCCCAAGTCTTGTTCTTCTCCACAGACTGAAGCTCTTGTCGCATGGCCGCCTCCCATGCTGGATCACCCTGTGCCTCAGCATAGGTGGTAGGCTACCGGCGTGCGTGAGATACAGCTGGGCGAAGAGCCGCGGTGCCAGCCCTGGGGGAGACTCGTCGCCGATGATGTTGGTGATGCGGCGGTACCGGAGTGGCTCGTCGTCGTAGAACGCGTCGAGCCAGTCCTCATCGTCCCCTCCGGAGGCGTGGCGAGCTCGACATGGGGCTGCTCGGTGGAGTCGATCGGTGGCGCTTGAGGCGGAGGAGTGCCGGGTGCAGCGACGTCCTGAGGCGCGACGAGGCAGAGGGTGAGGATGGCGAGGCCGCCGCTTGGTCAGTCTCTGGCTCCCCTGGAGCTGGAGATGGTGAGCGCGGCGGAGCTGGTGAAGCAGCTAGTGAAGTGCCTTCACCGCTCCAGAAGTGCTCGACGATGAACTCCTCCGTCGTCGCAGCCGCTTCTCCGCCTTCCTTCAAAGAGTCCCAGCCCCTGTTCTTGTCGAAGACCACGTCGCGCGACACGCGCACACGCTGTGTCGCAGGGTCGAGTACACGGTAGGCCTTGGCGCCGTCGGCATACCCAATGAAAATGCGGGGTGGCTGCGGTCGTCCAGCTTCCTCAGCTGCGACAGATCCTTGGTGAACGCGACGCACCCGAATGTGCGCAAGTGTCCCACCGCCGGCGTCTTGCCGTGCCATGCTTCATACGGCGTCTTCCCCTTCAAGCTTTTGGTGGGTGCTCGGTTCAGGGAGGTGGGCCGGCGGTCACCCGCCTCCCCCAAACCGGCGAGGCGGGCTCCTCTGCTTCAACAAAGCCCGCGCCATCGCCACCACCGTGCAGTTCCGCCTCTCCACGACTCCATTCTGGCGTGGCGGTAGGGGCTGTACTTGTAGTGTCATTGGATGCCTTCATCCGTGCGGTATGCCGTGAACTTCGCCCGGCGGTGAACTTCGCGCCCATTGCCGGTGCGCGCCTTCCGGGCTTCCGGCATTTCTCCTTCTCCGCTGCAGCCTAGAGGTGCTTGATGGCGTCGGCGGCGGTGTCCTTGGACGTCAGTAGGGCCACCCACATGTACCGCGTGGCGTCGTCGACCAGTAGCAGGAAGTAGCGTCTGCCCCCGGGAGTCGCCCGGCGTGGCCAGACGCGAGAGGTCGCCGTGGAGCGAGCTTTCGGCGGGTCTGCGTTGTCTTGAGCTTGGAGGGGAATGGAGCTCGCCGATGCTTGGTGAGGACGCAAGTGTCGCAGAATTGCTCGATGTGGTTGATCGCCGGCAGTCCGCGTGCCATGCCATCCTTGGAGAGCTTGTGGAGGGCGTCGAAGTGGATGTGGCCGAAGCGCTCATGCCAGCGCCACGCTTCGTCGTCCTTGCGCACGGTGAGGCAGAGCGGCTTGGCCGTGTTGAGGTGGAGGATGTAGAGACGGCCGGCGTCCGCGCACTGCACCCCGGCAAGCGGCCGTCGGTGCACCCCGGATCCTCAACACGCCGTCCTCAATCTCCACCTTCGAGCCTCCTCATCCAAATTGGCCGAGGCTCATGATCGAGTTGCGAGCGCCGGGATGTAGAACACGCCGTGAAGCGCCCGGTGCTCGCCGTTCTTGGCCTCGAAGACGATCGTGCCGGCCGCGGATCTTCACCTTTGATTCGTCGCTGAACCTCATCGATCCCTTGACGGAGGTGTCCAGTTCGGTGAAGAACTCGGGACGCCCGGTCATGTGATGGGTGGCACCGCTGTCGAGGTACCATCCTCCAAGCTTGTCGCCGCCATCATTGCCGGTGTTAAGGTAGGCGCGTGCCCGGGGCTCGTTGAGATCGAGGGGCGCGGTGGCGGTGTCGAAAGTTGAAGCTTGCGCCTTGCCGCAACTCCTTCCGACATCCAACTCGACGAAGAGCGCGGCGTCTCCGTCTGCCTCGGCGACGTTTGCCACAGCGCCTCGATCGCTTTCCGTCGTGGCTAGAGGCAATCGCGTGCCTAGTGGCTGGGGCGACGCCGCGATTGAGGCAGGTGTCGTCGCGGTTCGCCTTGCCGCCCGGCAGCTCCTTCCTTGTGCGCTTGCCCTCCGCCGCCACCAGCACCGGCGTCGTCCCGATCCCCGCGCGGGTTGTTCTTCTTGCCGCTGCGTGGTCGTCGACGCCGATCCTTGCTTGACCCAGCGTCTTCCTCCTCTTCCTCGAAGGCCCGCCACTGCTCGGCGGTGTACAGAAGCTTGCCGCCGACGTCGCTGGGTCCGGAGTCCGCCACCTGCTTGCGATCCTGGACCGCCTTGAGCCGCTCGGTGACGTCCTCGAGTGTGAGCTGGTCGAAGTCGAGCAGAGTCTCGATCGACATGACGATCTGCTCATACTTCTCCGGGACTCGGTGGAGGAACTGCTCGATGGCGCTGCTGCTCGGGATGTCGGTGTCGCCGTTGCGCATCATCCGATCCCGCAGGTTGCCGATCACGAAGGGCAAAGTCCTCGACTTGCTCCCCTGGCTTAAAGGTGAGAGCTTCCCACTTCGATCGCAGCCGCTGGAGAGTCGCTCGCCGCACGTTCGCCACCGACGCGCGCGAGTGCGATCGCATCCCATGCTGCCTTTGCCGTCGGCTTGTTGGCGAGGGAGGCGCCGAGCTCTGCAGGAACGGCGGCGCAGAGGGCCTCCGAGCCCTGCGATCGCCGTCGAAGTCGACGCGGCCGACGTGGACGGCCTCCCGGAGGTGCCGCGCCTGCAGCTTCACCTTCATGAGAAGGCTCCACTCATGGTAGTTGCTCTTGGTGGCGTCGGCCACCACCGCCGCGCCCGAGTCGCGGTAGATGGTGTGGACCGCAGAGGCGAAGCGGCCCTCGCTGCCGGCGCCCGATCAGGCGGGCGAGTGGCGGCGGCGTGGCTCCGGGCTCCGCGACAGTCCCCGTGGCTGCTCCTGCTCCATCTCCGCGCGGATCGCCGTGGCGCGGCCGCTGCAGCCTCTGCTGCAGCCGCGGCACGCTGCGCCCGTCACGAGGCTTCCGCCGCCCTGCTTCTGCAGCCGCTAAGCGCGGCGGCGCGCCCGTCGACGGGAGAATCCCCGCCTGCTTGCGAGCCAGCGGGCGATGCTCCAGACCTGCTAGGGTCGAGCACTGCACCGGCGGCTGCTGCCGGCGACGTGCTCTCTCGCTGGAGGTGGAGGCCATGGTGGCGGCGGCTGGGTGGTGGGTGGCGGCGGCGGCTTGGCTGGACACTCTAGAACCCTAGGCTTTTGATACCAATTGTTGCCCAGAAAAGCCCAGATGGCAGCTTAGCCATGGGCTGCTTGGATTGAATTGAAATTGCAAAAGTGATACGAAGGTCTAGTGACCTTACCCTCCCTTCTTATACACTTCAGGGCAGCACAGCTTGCTTAGCCCCTACTCCAACTGCTTTAGGCAGTTTTACACCAGCGCACCCCCCCCTCTCTCTCCCAAGTAGCTGTCTGTAATGCCAGCTTGTCAAAAAAGAAAAGAAGACTAAGAACAAGTCCTAGGATACATTAGCAGTAGGCTTAACCATCACAGTGGATAAGGCTGTGAATAGAATGGGCTTGGGCCACAAATGTTTTCTGGCCTGCTGTCCTGCTGGGCCTTATGTTGTATCAGGGATGGAATGAATATGTGTAGTGATGCCCTTATTTACATCCCAGTAGAATAAAAGAAAAGACACATACACTTAATCGTGTTTAATCTCCGCTTAGACCCTAGGCAGTGTCCTAGTGCCTTTTGAAACCTTGCTTATTATATTGTTTTATAGATGGAGTTATTTATTCTTTCTGCTCATCTTTTGTTCATTGTAAACGCAGGTTCTTAAACGGATAGCTGCTTATGCTAAAAGCAGTGCAGACCTTTTAACAAACCTTATACTTCATGGTCAATCAGGGGAATATACATGGGAGGTAATTTTGTTCGTCCACTACTTCATTGGCTTTATGTTATTTGTGGGTTTTTTTCATACTCAGTATGAATCTTTGCATGCTATAGTGCCTGTTCCGAACACCGATGAGCAATTATGATGCTGTTATTCTCCTCCATCAAGAGAAGCTTGGTTGTCCCCATCATGTACTTTTTCCTGCCGAGGCGCCCAATGGTCAGTTTCGCTTTATATCAACTATGGTTGCTTCCCATTACCTGATGTTACAGAAGTATTCTTTCAGCAAAACTGTACCACTATAAATACTAAAGCTGCAAAACATAATCAATTTCACCTCTACAATTAACAGAAATTAGTTGAGATTTCTTGCTGACCAGAACTCAATTAATCTTTTGAACAATAAACTACCTTCAATTCTTCATTTTTTCTTTTGTTCTACCATAACAACCTTACAGGTAAGTTGGTGGTCTGGGGTAAACCAAGTAAAGATTTCCACCCCTATATGCCACTCAACAAAGGGGCCGTGAAAGGTTTGCATGACACAAGAGATAAACTTTTGGTGAACTTTGACCCAACTACATACTTCTTGCGAGACATGAAGGTAAAATTGTAGCTCTTGATCTCTTGAAAATATGTTCATCTGGAATAAAATTTAACAGCTTCTACTTACAGTGTGCATTCTCCAAAACCTTCAAGCTATGGTATGGTTCAATTGGAGGAGACGCTGTGGGTCTTACATGGGAGAACCCAAAGGTATTAGTGACAGCTTGGGCCATAGAACATTTTTTTTTTTTTTTGTATCTGCTCAGAAAGAAAAACACTAGAGACTTGTGACAAGCAAATATTTTGTCTGTTTTCCCAATAAGCACTCTAATGCAGAATTCTTTTTTTTTAATTAGGCGTAGCATAAATACAGGTGTATTTTAAGTTGTATGACTTTTTTTCATGTCACAGAAGCGGGGCAGAGAGGAGGCTGATGAAACTGTGCCAGAGCCAACATCTATCCTTAAGGAGGTTGGAGATGTTGGTAAAGGTTTAGTTAGGGGTGTGTATCTTGTCAAGGCACCAAAGCTTCAGTAAACTAATACGGGTACAACTGAAGATCTGACCTAACAAGTTGATGCATAAGAAGAAAGACTTGTATCATTTGCATACCAACACAACTTCCAAGTGTGGTAGGCTTCCAACTGGCAAGAGAAGCAAAGGTTCCAGCCTAGCGTTTAGAGGCATCAATGGAGAGCACATGTAGCAATGTAGTCATGGAGTTGTAAGCGAGTTAAGATGTGTTGTGTTTAGGCCACTACTACTACACAGCTGCCAGAAGAGAAATCAAGTTTTAGAGTCTACAAATTTTGACTCTGTAGTATATATGAAAATGTAATTTTGCAACATTTGCTGCAATGAAAATGCCAATTAAGTTTGACGCGCCAAGTTGTGTATAATTGGTATCAGATGGAAATGGAACGAGAATGAGCAGGTACTGGATGTGCATTCGCTTGTAAATTAGACTGCGTCCCTTTTACATCTGCAGCTTTTCTGCATTTTGCCTTTACAAGAGATGGAAAGTCTGTGGAAAGGGGTCCGTAGCTTTATTTAACAAAATTTGTAAAGCGACTCGTTCAAATCTACACTATACTCTTAAAGTTGTATACCAAGCTTCCTCTCACAAATCCCTGTAGATCAACAGGACCCTCTCACAAAGCACTGCTCCAAGAACAGTTCCGTATCCAGCACCGTCCGATCGTCTTCCCACCACAACCGTCCACGACTTCGAGCTTCCGGAACCAACCAAAGCCTCCTACGTCAGCCTCGCCATCCTCGCTCACCCTGCGACTTTCGCTGCCGCGCCATCGCCTGCGGCTCTGCCACCACGCCCACCAGACACCGCCCTGCCATCGCGTCGATTGACGGCCCGCGATTGCCGCCTCGCGCGCGTGCGTCCTCCGCGCCGCGGCTGCCACCACCGCCGCCGCAGACCTCAACATCGTCGCCTCCCTCCTCGGCCTCCTCAGTCGCACGCGCCTGCCAACATACCGCCCCTGCTGCGTGGTCAGCGCGGCTGAGCGTTGCCGGCCTCTCCGCATCTCCGCCTCGGAGCCCGCCGTCGGAACAGCAACCCTGCGCGCTTGGCGCGACTCGGCGTCGCCAGCCTATCCGCAACTCCGCATCGGCGCTCCGTGACTCCAGAGCAGGGAACCCCGGCTGCCTCCCTCTCCAGGGTTCCTGCCTACCTTCCTCTGTACTATCCTAAATATCTGCAGTTTTTGGATTTCATAGAACAGTATGAAGTTTAAATTGGTGTCGGACTTACGAAATCACTCTGTTTCCTACAGCACGTTTAGATTGATTTAATGAATAACACCTACAGTGCTTTTCCGATTGTGCTGAACCATGCAAACAAGTTTTCAAATTGCTCTATCTTTCCTGCTTTCAGAAGATACAGATGTACTCTGGCGATGCTATGGATCATGGATGACAGCGTAAGTTTGCAACCTGCACTATTACTCTTCACCGATCTTCATGATGGTAGATAGATGGATTGATGCAATTTTTAATTTAAGCTGATGCTAATAACAAATGTCTGATCTTGCCTGCACTAAGTACTGAAGATCTTGCCTGCACTAAGTACCTGATTACTGATAATCTGATTCAGTATAGAACAACTTCTGTTTCAGTTCATAGCCTCTGTTTTCCCTACACAAAGATTGAATTTCCAGAGCACATGAACAATTATCCAGTTGCCTCTGAATCGATGAAATAGTCATCCCTTATTGAGAATGTATACATCAGGACTTCATCTAGCAGAATAAAAGATGCATATGGCCATAGCACAGGGTGCTCAAGAAGCAATTGGGATGTTCCTCATAGTGTTTCTGTACCAAACGTTAATTCCTACTCTCTTGCTTTGGAACCTACATCCTGTATACGCACAACATTTGTTGCTCCTTTTCAATTGGCCTGCAGGTGCTCAGGTGGACTAACCTGCAAATTTCATACATGGTCGCAAGGTCTATGTGCCCTACGTATGTATCTCTGCTGCCCGCCTCCCATCTATACAGTGCAAGAACAATTTTGAAGTCAGCCTATTATTATGGAACCTCAAAAAAAAAAAAACATGCAATGCATTTGATTGCATGAGTGCATCGTAGCAAATATAGTTTATCAGTGTTCACATGCCTTCATATTCAAATTTGATTGACAGCACTTTACATATATGTTTTCCCACTTACTACAAATGTGTTTCTGCACTTTGACTACACAACTACCTTTCTTCACATATTACATTGAAATTTTGTAATGTGCTTTAGGAAGATGTGTAGCATAATAGATACTGTTTATGTGCCAAACTAATTTTGTATGACTTTCCATAGGACTTCGATGCTTACTAAAATTGCGTCTTTAGGGATTGGCGTCATGCAAATGGTATGCAAATCATGAACTTCCTCAGGTTACTGGCTTCAACATTGTAAAATTTTAGCTACAATTACATTTTTCTTGCAATCCCTGTACTATGCTACCATTGTCCTACGAAGGTCTCAAACCTTCTTACCCCTTTATTTTTTAAAATCTTACTTTTGTTGCAAAAACAGATTTCTGAGTGCTATATTTCTAAAAAGCTCTACCACTGTTGCAATATGTACACCCAGAAACAGTAGCACATGGTGATACAATGCCACATGCTTTGTTACTTTTTGGCCTTTTGGATAATGATGTTTACAGAAACCACAAACCCACATTTTGCTCATAATAAACAGGTTGCAATGCCTGGCAGTAAGCACCAAGCGATATTTGCTAATTTAGTTCCTGTGTCATCTTACTTTTGTCCGAATTGCAAATGTATCCTTCGATCTTCTCACCTAACTACATACTTTTCAGTATGCTTGCACAGGTTCATGTCCAGGTCGAATGGAGCACACTGCCATAGCAACATCACTCGCCAGGTGGCCAGCTTTGCCAAACATTGAAACTTCCTTCGCCTATGGCAAACTGAGTCTCCATATCAAACTGAAACAACCCTCTACTATGCTAACATTACACTATGGAGGGCTCAAACGACAGCCCATCCGTAAATAATATTGCAAATCTTCTTTTTACCATATATAATCATATATGTGCTACAATTCCATCTTGCTCGCCCATGCGGAAGCATGGGCATACCTGCTAGTTATTGGTATTGTTCAGGTTTAATGTCTTTTATAAAAAGGGAAAAAGAAATTGTATCTGCAACCAAATTTCTGAGTGCGTAGCTTTATTTAACAAATTATGCAAAGCTGACTCGTTCAAATTATAAGTGTTGAAAAAGAGATTTTTTTTAGCACCCTATTTTTCTAAGAATGTAGCATTTAAAAAAAATAGGAGAAAAAATACAAAAAATGTAAATGCTTCCGTTAAGAGTAGGATCAAAATGCAAATGCAAAATACATGTTAAGAAAATGAAAATGAAAATGAGCAAAATGCAAATGCTTTTCGCTCAGAGTAGGAGCAAAATGCAAATGCAAAATACAAATTTTAAGAAAATGAAAATGAAAAGGAGCAAAACACAAATGCTTTTGTTAGGAGTAAGATCAAATGCAAATGCAAAATACATGTTAAGAAAATAAAAATGAGGAAAATGCAAATGCTTTTGTTAAGAGTAGGAGCAAAATGCAAATGTTAAGAAAATGAAAAACATTCTAATGCTTTCATTGAGAGTCGAACTCAAGACCTCCCGCTTACTAAACGGGTGCTCTAACCAACTGAGCTACGAAAGCTCTTGGTTTTATGTTTTGTAAACATTCTTGTTGTAGGAGATTTTAGTTAATGAATTGAAAACATCTTTTTTCTTGCACATTTGAAAACGTATCTGTGTTTGGAATACATTTGGGAGAATGAGAACCCTACCTCTCACATATGATTACTCTTCAACTTGTTGTCAGGTCACTAAATGCTACATAGTCGTCACAACCCTGATCTCGTGGAGTGAGCACGAATAGCGTAGTAGAAATCCCCCAGTTAGATAAGCTCTCTTTCAAATTATAGTCATTTTGGCTTTTCTAGTCGCATAACTTTTGTTTATATATATTGTAGACAGTGGTTTATCTTGGTGCATAATAGAAACCGTATACTAAGAGGAACCCAAATGACGTGATTTGGAACGTATGGGTAATTCTCTTATTAATCATATCCATATGCTCCACACAAGGCTGCAAGAAGAGATCATCTAGGACCTCTTGGAAGAAGGCCTACAACAGTCTATCTTCGCTTGCTTTTTTTTAATTAATGCATAAAGTATAATCCATGGCTAAGATGAATAGCAAGGGAGATGAAATTATCACATTGTCACTGCCTATCAACGTTGATGATGAATAAAATCCCCCAGTAGTGGCTTCCAACCCAAGAGCCGTCGTGGAGCACACACTTGCTGCTGCTAAAGGTTCAGTAGGCTCCTTCAGCGAGATCCACGCCCAGGGACTCCCATCCCACGCGGTGGCACAAGCTCTCGACCCAAAAATTCAGGCACATGAACATCCCAAAGAAAAACACCACAGATGGAACAAATTCTTTTGAGCTTGCTGCTAGAGAGCACCAATACATTTATTGACCTTTTTCCATGTAGTCCCCTCCCTCACAATCTGTTGCTCTTCATGAGCTCTATAAACTCACCAAAGGCTGTAAATCACAAAAGATGAATCGAGACATGAATAAAATCACATTAAGATAGCAGTACTTTCTATACCATGGTGGATCTATACAAGATTCTCGCAAAAGAAATGTACCTGTGTCGGAGTCATGCGGACCTGGAGAAGACTCAGGATGGTACTGGAGAGACATAAGCTTCATCTTGGAGTACTGAAGGCCAGCACAACTATTATCGTTGAGATTGATGTGAGTTACTTTTGCTCCTTCTGGAAGTGATTCTGGGTCCACTGCATAGTTATGGTTCTACAGGGAAATGAATCATGCTTTAGGGCAACACAGATTACAAATACAAGCTAGGAGGAAGCATCACAGGTAAAAAAAGGAATAGTGATTTCAGATTCTCAGTAATATGGATTAGAGAAAAGTAACAGCATGAATACTACCATAATTAGGAGGTACAAACATAATTTTCTTGGTGGAAACCCCCACTCATTTCAACCAATAACCAATTTTATGTCTCAACTGACTTGTCATATTTACTCTCACTCTAGCAGGCTATACTGCTATTGCTCGTAGCACGATTCCCTAACAAAACAAAATTCCAACTTTATATGAAGACTCTGAGAAACTCAAATTTACTAAAGGAACAGATAAGAGACATGTAGCACCTCTTAACAAATTGAGACACCAGAGTAGCCGGTCATTCCAATGAGGATTAACATAAAGTAATAATTATTTAAACCCAACTCCTTTTTTCAGCTGAATGAAGACTGAGCTGGCTCAGTTCGTTGTGGGCGTGTATTTATGCCCAGACCACCAAAGCTCAAGAACTCGTCAAGTCTAATCTGCCAATCTGGGTGCTAATTTCTTTCTTAATTTCAAAGATGCCTAGTTCCAGCTAGGTTGGGTTTTTTTTAACAGACATGACTCACATCAAGCATAAAAAACGTAAGAGGTAGGAACAAACCTGTGCACTTATGTCTACACGTCCACTACGGAGATCACAGACAGGGTGATTCCCGCCATGATGACCAAATTTCATTTTAAATGTCTTCCCACCAAGAGCCTGCCCAATCAATTGGTGTCCCATACAGATGCCAAAAACAGGAACCTTCCCAATTATTTCTTGTACTGTATTCACAGCATAGGGAACTGCAGCTGGATCTCCAGGACCATTGCTAAAAAGAACGCCATCAGGCTTCAAATTGAGTACCTCTGAAGCAGGCCAATTTGCTGGAACAACTGTTATTTTGCATCCATATGATGTCAATCGTCTCAAAATATTATGCTTGATACCAAAGTCATATGCAACCACCTATAGAAGAAATGACACAAATATCAGGTACAATATTTATTTTGTATGTGTAGGAAAGAGTGTCAATACTGACATGAAAAGTTTCACTTGACTGATCCCTCTTGAACTCCCATTCTGAATCAGTCTTGTCCAACCATTCATAGGGAGCATCACATGTGACACCACTAATCAAATCAACTCCTGCATAATATCAACGTGAATGTTTCTTTCATTATCAGAGCCAAGAAATTAACTGCTTAAACATCATCCAAAGGCCATTTGCAATAGTAATAACTATACTAGCAATCTGCCGAACATGGCAACCGAGGTGCCGAGCAATATCAAATAAATAAATCATTCCCTTGAAACAGTACGAAATCAATGTATTCCAACAGATTCAACCAATTTTAGAGCTCATTCCTATAATCTCTTTTTCTTTTCTTTTCTGAACTCATTGAATATTTGAAGTGTTAACTCACTGATTATATCCAATCGCACCTAGTTCTTTCAAAGGTCAAGACAATTATGATATCAGAACGACAGCTCTACAATCCAATTAACATAAATCAAAAACAAAAGAATAAAAAGCTCAATACATATAAAGTTTGTTCTCACTGGAAGATGTTGGGAAAAGAAATCTATTATATCTAAGCTGACCAATATGCAGTAATTTAGGTTCATCCGTGGAGACAGATACTGAAGTGTGCATAAAAAAGAAGAATGTCACTTCTTTCAAGGACATTGCTGCTTGATGAAGTTTTAACATACCAACAATTTTCCACTTTTGGGCCATTTCCAACAACTCATTGTCTGTCTGAGAATGATCGGTACTCAAGACACCAATAAGACTACCATCTTCTCTTAATCTTCGTGTTATAGCACGTGTATCCACATCATCTGTCAAAAATGTAAATCCATGGTGAATTTAAAACACGTGTGTCTGAGTCGGTCAGTCCACGCATAGGACAGAGAAAAGGAGAGGGATAGCGATAGCGAAAGGGATGGGAGAGAGAGAAAGTGTTAGCTTCTATCACTTACATATTCCCATGATGTTCCTCTTAATCAGATACTCTTCAAGTGTTTCTTTGCATCGCCAGTTGGAAGTACTACAAAAGAAAATATCATTTTAATAGATAAGGAGGGGGTAGTTCTTTTAAAATGCCGAAAATAACAAAACCAAAGGAAAAAAAATCTAACCATATGCTTAGATTTCGTATGATTAGGCCACCAAGAAAACACTGGTTTGATTCTTCATCGTCTGCAAGAGCATTATACTTCATTCCATGCTAAATGGTAAAAAAAGGCATACTAAATCTCTCAAGTAGAGAAGTAACAAACCAGGATTAACGCCAGTGTTCCCAATATGGGGATTGGTCATCAAGACAAATTGACCAGCATAGCTTGGATCAGTTAAGATCTCCTGATAGCTGCAACCACAAATGTGCCAACAAATTCTTAGTCCTACATAGAATGGCGCATATCATCAACATAACTATATCGACAAGTCATGTTCAATAGTACAGAAAGGTTTGTCGAGGAAGTGCAGCACTCTAAATGCCAAAACTAGTACAATCTCTGACTCTGTCAAACTATATGACTAAGCTAAATCAATATACTCGAGTGAAATCGGACAGCTTGGTTAGGTGACAGGAGTAAGTATGGCGCCCTCAAATATTTAAAGTCCTAATATGAGGATTGCTCGAGTGGACAGCAACTTGACTGAGATGACAAACAATAACCAACCAAGACATGCAAAACATGCCACCACTCAAAGTGTAACTCAGTCCAAAATGATTTACCCTGTCAGTGAT
Source organism: Chrysopogon serrulatus (assembly GCA_015844335.1). Lineage (NCBI taxonomy): Eukaryota > Viridiplantae > Streptophyta > Magnoliopsida > Poales > Poaceae > Chrysopogon > Chrysopogon serrulatus. The sequence continues at coordinate 773,731 of JADLZL010002328.1, read as the reverse complement.
GTGTTGAAAACAACTTCACCGACTTGGGTTCCTGAAGCACCAAAAGACTTGGCCCTCCACACTGAACCATCTTCCAGGACAAGACGAGCATCACTGAGCTTCCACGGCCTTTCCGCTGCATGGACATTTCAGAAACGGTGAAACTAGAAATAACAGAGTTCTTAAATTGTAATAAGGTACATAATCGATGAGTCGAGCTACAAAATCCCAAGCGCACACTCCACGTGCCGAATACAAAACTTGATATCTGAACAGCTAGTAAGAGACAACCAACCTCCATCATCCACAATGCTAGCCCCCTGCACGCCAGTGGCAACCTGCGTGGAAAAACAAAGAACAGCTCAATTCCATAGGGGTAAAACAATCTGTGGCCTGTAAATATCAGATTCAGAATCCCATGGTGGCATGGGATTTGGATGACACGATTGCAAGATTTTTTTTTTCAAGCACCACACTCGACACAGACCAAACTAGCAAAGGAAGTCACTGGCGCTTAGTAGAGTAGTCAAATCTGCGGATACAATAATCTCGCCCGATGCTCACTCACCTTAGCACGGACGCTGAGGACGCGGCGGCTCCCACTTTTCCGGAGGCCAATCGCCGGCGCCGAGACGGCAAGCGAGCTGGAGCTCCGCTCAGCAGCCCAGCACGACTTGGCGCTGGACAGACACCGGGAGGTCGCGGGAGCCGTGGCCGGAGACGCCGCCATCGTAGAGTGCAGACCAGTGGTCAAGAAGGCGCTATTCCGCGGCCGCCTGGGGAAGGAGTAGCGGCGTGCGGCGTGCGGCGTGCGGCGGGCGCGTGCGTGTGCGTGTGCGGGCGGCGCGCCGACCAGAGGAAGAGTCGGAGAGAGAGGTGCGGGAGAGGAACCAGTGGCGGCGGCGGCGGCGGCGGCGGCGGCTGATATGCGTGTGGGCCGTTTTGTGTTTTATGGGCCTTTCTCTTCAGCGAAGTCCACTTATCTTCTGTTTTCTTTCTTTTTTAAACGTACTACTAGTGGAAATACAGTACTCCTACAGTGCAGTAGTGTCTAGAGAAACTACTTCGGCATATACGTCTATTTATGTACATGCCAATTTTGCAAAACTGGACTTAATAATTAATTAAATACAATGAATATGGTACAATATTTAGTATATATTATTATATGCTTATATGGTAATTATAAAATAGGTGGCCGTGAATTATGTTTCAAAATGATCACGCTTTTGATGATATACTACATTGTTGTTATATATATCAAATATGAACAAGGTGCAATAAAGAATATATGTAGTCAGGACGTACGGATGGGTTATCTAGCTAGGTTCAAGCACTATCTGCCTTAAAAAATAGAACACAAGAGAGAGTTCAGCTTCAAAATTGACAAGTTATCCTGATACCGTCATGGTATTTTAATGGATGGTACACGTTATGATAGAGCAGAATATATGTGGCAATTCATAAAACTGCCCTCCTTAATTGTTAGTTCCATGAGTCTTTTTTTTTTTGAATGGGTAGATAAATTGGTTGAAACACCTCTATTTTACCAAAAAAATCAATTAAAGCATATTAAATCGGAGCATTTGTCATATCATAAGAACAACAACTCATAAGTTCTGACTTCTGAGCTACCCAGTTCATAATCCTTTGATGAACCGAAAGTTCCAAAATATTCAAATTTTGGATGGATGCATAATATCCTGAAATATTGTTGAGCCATTTCAAATATTTCATAGACCTCCCATGAATCAAACATACAAATATGAAGTATGGATGGTCGTGTATACATCTTTGACCTTAATCCATTAGTGCACATCATTCTCTAAACAAACTGAACTACATTAAATATTGGGAAATGGTCACTATTTACCTACAGTGCGAGCCTGACCAACAATTAGAAAAAAAAATAGTAAGAGCATCCACCCTTTCTGAAACCATCACTCTCATTGGCTTGCAAAAAAATAGATACAAACCATGAGTTAAAACTGAATAACTTATTTTTCCAATTTTTGCATACTTTCACAGCTTGCAAAGATGTAATGAGCTTATCATGAATGGTAGTACTAATACCAAATGATGGTTTACACAAATGCACAAACACCTATGGTGCAGGGTGAGCAGATAGCAGATTATTTAACCATTCTTAAGGCAAGTTAATAAGGTGATGTTTTAGTGCAAAATTCAAAGTAAACCAGCGACCAAAAGCATTGGCATGAGAACAGTGGTGAGGAGCAACATGAGCATTGTATCAGATCATATGGATTAGTGCCATATGGTGTTTCAATATCTGTGGAACATTTGAAGAAAAAAAAAAAATCAATCGTGACACATTGCACAACATGATAGGATTGGAGTGTAAATTGCACATATGAAAGGTATTAATTTCTAGAAGGGGAAAGCTTAGCAAAAAAAACAATGTGTAAGCAGGGACAAAATCAGTTGAAGGTTAAAGTAAAAATGAAAAAAGAAAAGTTAGGACAGATAAAAAAAACAATGTGTAAGCAGGGACAAAATCAGTTGAAGGTTAAAGTAAAAAGAAAAAGAAATCAGTTGAAGGTTAAAGTAAAAATGAAAAAAGAAAAGTTAGGACAGATAAAAAAAACAATGTGTAAGCAGGGACAAAATCAGTTGAAGGTTAAAGTAAAAAGAAAAAGAAAAGTTAGGACAGATAAAAATGCTTTCGTTGAGAGTCGAACTCAAGACCTCCCGCTTACTAAACGGGTGCTCTAACCAACTGAGCTACGAAAGCTGCTATGGTTTGCTCAAGTGAGCTGAGGAATTTAAATGTGAGACCCATGTCGCCAACAAGGATGTAAGCTGAAGCTCTCAGGTAAGAACATCTTCAATGTCATCTTTTTTCAGTTTTTTACTAATTACATACTATGATATTCACAAGCATGTAGACACATTCACCACTGTAAGTGAACACATAAATCGAACCCTTGTGAGCACCTATAGTACGAAGATGTTAATAAACAACTAAATAAACCTAGAAAATACAAGCACCGAGAACTTAAAACACTTTATGGTTTGCCTGTATAATTTTAATTTATACAAAATAGTCAATTACTTGAAGTTAGGTAGCCAGATTCTACCATAACAAAGCTAACCAACTAATCCACACTCATGTTATCTTAAATTATATAATATTTATTACAAAAGTATTATTCATAATAATTTGTGAATATGTATCTATATATAAATATAGAATTTAATAGCTAATAGTCAAAGCTTGAAATTTTGACCTAGTTCGAATGTGGAGTGGCCATATATCTGTGTTTACGAATGGAGGAATTATTTACTCGGTCGCATAATTTGATGGAGGAGAGCGAAAGGAGCTGTCCCTGTCGTTATTTATCCTAGACTATGCTAACGAGTATCCTGCACTTGAAAATTCAACATTAAATGTCATTATCCCTTGGCCTTGCGTTTTTCTATTCTAGTCCCGTACCTAAATGTAGAGTTAAATGTGAGTATGAATTTTTATATAGTGATAAAAATGTGAGTAGTATGTAGTCCCTCTTTCAACTCTTGTAAGTAATTTTTTTTACCGATTTTAGAACGGTTTTTTTTTGTCAGAGTAGCTTAGCTAGTCCAATAAAATAAAATGGGCACCAATAGTGTTGCACAAAACATAAACATAAGCAAATTAGAGTTGCACACATTTTTCAGTCGTCTTGCCACAATCATACACAGGTACATATACACACACGTATACACGCCAGATTACACGCGTAGCCACACTTATTCATCACGCATATACATACATGCATGTAACACGGCAAGCGTGAGGACCCACCTCTCAGTCTCTGGATCTCACCCTCACAAAGCACGCGTAGCACACTGGGAGATACTTACGTGTATAGATACATGTATATATACGTGTACAACATACATACATACATACATACATGCATGTGGCGTGGCCGTTCGTGCACGCACGTCGTCGACGGGACGATGGGCCGGCGGAATCAGCCGAAGAAGTGGTGCTTCTTCTCGCCGCCGGCCTCCTCCTCGGCCTCCTTGTGGTCCTTCTTTTTCTCGTGGTGCTCGTGGAAAGCGAAGCCGCCGGAGCCGACGGCCGCCGCCGCCGCGATCTCCTCCTCGATCTTGTGGCGGTGCGCGTGCTCCGGGTCCTTCTTCGCCTCGTGCTTCTCGTACTACATATATACATACATGTCAACAAATTAAACATTCACGAGACGACGATCATATATATATATATATATATATATATATATATATAGTATCCCTATACGGTACCTGGGTACCAAATAGTTATTTAGTACCAAACATCATATTGGGCAAACAAACAGGCCCATCCACCCACGAGGTCGAGCCCAAATCACCGAGCCGGCCACGGTCGCTTCCACCTCGGAGTCTCGGCCCCGAGCCAATCCGACACCCCCGGGCACCCCGCTCCCACCTCTTTTGCCGTTCTAATTTCGAGATCGTGGGCCACCGCCGGTTTCGTCCAGCTCGCCGGTCGCCGCCTGGTTTCGCCCAGCGCAGCAGCCCGACCTCCCGATGGTGCGCGGCCTCAACATCGCCTCCTCTTTCTCTCACCCAGCAGACCTTGGTGGCCGGCGGCCTTCCCCGGATGGCCGGATCTCTTGTCAGCGGATCCCGCGGATCCATCGAGCGGCAGCGCCTTCTCCGTCCGGGCGGCGGCCCTCCATCCCGGTGGCGGGGGGCTAGGCCGGCTGCGGCTGCGGATCCGCGCTCAGCAAGGGGAGGGCGGGGCCGGACTCACTGGCCGACCGCGGCTGGCAGCACGTGCGCCCGGTCTTGCGTGGGTGGGCCAACGCGGTGGCACCGGAGAGGAGGCAGCTCGACATCGACACCGGCCCTGCTCGCATCCACGCCGTAGCCTCCCTTCTCCGGCGTCGCCAGGTGAGTTCCCACTACCCAGCACCCGCTTCTCCTTTGGCCTCCTCTTTGCAAGCTCTCTCTCGACTTGCGTTAGGCCATTAGGAGTCACAAGTCACCTCGGATCTCTTTGTTGTTTCCCATCCCGTACTAGCACAGCACATGGCCTCATGGGACAGGCAGCGGTCGAACTGTGATTTTCTCGCATAATTTAATCTCACAAGAATATTGTGTGACTTTGACAGGATCCAAGGAAGAGGTCACGGCCTCATGGGGCAATTGTCATGCAATTGTGAACATGCACAGCTGATTTGGAAGGTCTCCAGGTAAATTAGTCCACACATGCTTCATTTAAACCAGAAAGCATCAATTTTCATCGGTTTTGATTTTAGTGGCGATGATTTGCGCAGGTACTGGTTTGGTTCAGATGCCAAAAGTTTTCTTTATTCAGTATCCGAGGTTTCCATACAAGGAATTGTTGTTTCTTGGTTTCTAGTACATGTTAATAGCATGTAATTTAACTACGATATATAATTTTCTCCCAATTAATTATGATTTTTCTATATTAATTTCCTTCCTCGTTTTTGTATTTGTAATTTTTTCCCATCAGAGGCCCTTTCCGTAATGGATCCTCAGCTAGCACTGTGACTGCTCAACTAGAACGTCCTTTCTTTCACTATATGCTTAATTAATTGCAAATACTACATTCATGTCCATCTGAAGTGGGTTTCATTCATGGTAATGTATACATGCTAATATATGGAGCTTGTAATTGGGTTTACAGATGTAATGCTCATACACAATTCCAATAAAAAAATCTTCCCACTTCTGGTTTGGTTAATTTTTTAAAGATGTAATACTAGCAACCATGTTTTTCTCTATACTTGTGCTTTTTGCAATGGAGACTTGTTATGCTGTGTACTTGATCACCCTGACTCTGGTCCTGTCCTTACTAATCCATCTCTGAATTACTGCTTGATGTAGAAGAAATAAAATAAAATCAGATCACCATATATGTAATTTGTGAATCATAAACTAGCATTGTTCCTGGGGAGAGGCTAAGCACCATGTACATGCCAGTTTTAGTTCATGGTAATTTAAATCTCAAACTGAGCTCATTTTATAATTACAGTTGAAACGAATTGCTACCAGTTGCATTAGTATGCCATAACCCATCAGACAACCAGGATTGTAATATTTTTAGCTTTTTTTTAGGATAGCATGCTTTGCCATCACCTTTTATGATTACTTCTTACTTTGCAAATTAGAGCTATTTCCTCAAGTGATTTTCTGTTAAGTAGCAAGGCTCTCATTTTATTATTTTTTCTTGTGCAGATCATTATAGTAGGTAATAAAAAGGGTAACATCACAGCCTTTCCCTAAAAGCTGTGAACGAAGATAATTTTTGTTGTTCAATTGAACTGCGTAAGATGAATGTAATTAGCACTAGATTTTGCATCTCTGCACAAAATCGAGAATATACCCATTGAAGTTTAGTCTTAGAATATCTGAACCTGCAGCTGGAGTTATTGATGCAAAATGCTCTGCATCTGTGAGGATTTCTTCATATTAATCTTTCCTCAGCTCTTCTAGCACCTAAGGTTTGCTCTCCACTCTCCTCTCTCTTCTGATTTCTCATGCTGTTACTCCATTAATGGTGTAGGTGGCAACACTTTATAAAAATAGATGAAGTTTGGGTTGTATGTGGTTTATATTTCCACTTAGGATGAGATTTAGGTTGTGTTTGTCACTTCTTTTCACACTGTCATATTCAGTTAGCTGTGCTATGTGTGCTGTATGATTTATGTGGACCATTCAAATGCTCTTGATTATCATTGCCTTTGATTTCTGTCAAATGGACACAGGAATTGCATTGGGATGGCATGTTGAGTCTAGGTCTAAATATTTAAACTTTTTTAGTTGCTTTATGGCTTTATGCCTGTGTACTTATTATCCTATGAATGGATGCAACAACAGTCACTTGATTGTCATTGATTTTTCAGGTTTATTGATGACAATTTGTAGCCACAGATCATTGCATTGCATGTACCCTGCAGGTACAGTCTTGCTGCATTTTTTTTTTAAAAAAAATTTGGTCATCTAGGTTCGGCTATCATTGTTGATGGCTTTTTCATTATATAATCTGAATAATCTTGCACCCAGTTCTGTGTCGTGCTTAATGGACGGAGGTAGTACAATACTGTTAGAATTTGTTTTTTATTTTTTCGCTGCCAGAACTTTAGTTTCTTTGTTTTTCATGAATTCTACTACCTGTTATGATGTTTCTCGCTAGCACTCCTGCACTTTATGTGGTAATAGCGGTCACAGTAGGCCAATAGCAATTTAGATGCATTCTTTGCTTCTACAATGAAACTAAATTTCTTCAATTTTCCTATGTCTCTCCTTGGAGGATTTAGTGGTCAGGTCATATTTCATTTAACCCACATGTTTGACCCTGAAGAACTAGCTCATATGCACTGTGAACTGCAGCAGTGCAACTAATCTCACAATTTAACAAATATCTTTTGCTTAATGTGTTCGTTTCTTAATTTCTTATGTGCCACACAAGGGTTGGAGGGCACCAGCAATCCAAATCTTGTTTGGTACACTTTTTCCTCCACAATGTGCTGGATTTCTTTGTATGAACTTCACAAATGAACTTTATCAAGTCAGGTAGCCCACTACCCTCTCCTTTTTTCGACTCTCCTGTTTTGTTTTGCTTTGCTGATGCTCGAGAACATTGGTGGCAACTGTTTGTAGTTATCGATTGTTTGGTGATGCTGATGCATGCTCCATATGCAGTTGTAGACCATTGCCCTCTTTTATCCTGAAATTAAATTTAGAATTCAATAGGAGCTTTTTTTTGTGCAGCCAAGATGTTCTCGAGCAGAGGCTTCTCTGCTTCCCGTGAGCGGCGGCGGCTCCCCTCCTCGACCAATGGCTGTTGCTTCCATTATCTAGAGAAGCGGTATCAGATTCTCCCCAACTATTTACACTGGCTACTGCTGCTCCCAGTCATCTCGAGAGGCAGCGTTGGCTGGTCCCCTATTTCTCATTTGGCAGCGGTGGCCACGCAAGGGTTGGATGGCACCAACAATCCAAATCTTGTTTGGTACAGTTTTTCCTCCACGATGTACCAGATTTCTTCGTATGAACTTCACAAATGAATTTGTCAAGTCAGGTACGCTATCCTCTTCTTTATTCAACTCTCCTGATCTATTTTGTTGATTATCAACAATGGTCGTGACTGTTTGTGGTTATCGATTATTTGGTGATGCTGTTGCATGCTCCATGTTTGTGTGAGTGTTAGTATGCTGAGCTCTCAAATCGTTGGTCAAAGAGTGTGTTTTTTATTTTATTTTTACAATGGCAGATTGCTTCTAATATTAAACTGCATGTCTACTTAGGAAACAAATCTACAAGTTGTCATTAATCCATTTAGATAGTAATTATGATTTATCCAAATGATAGCATATCCGTTTTCAGTATGTGATTCCATTTTCTATAGCCTTCATCTGTCCCATTATTAATCTGAATTTCATTTGACATGCCATGGCCTCAATTTAGGGACAGAACATATACCTTTTCTTAATAATGCAAAATACAATTATCCTGTAAAATATTTCATCTCCCATGTTTCCTACAAGAAGAATGCAAGGCATTCCTTCCATCCTCATACAGGAATCTGCTGGCAGTCTGGTGCTCTCCTTCCTGCCGTTTCCTGTTCTGACAGTTCAGCTATCTAGCCATCTACGTTTTAGTATGTGTCATTATTTATGGAGGGCAATATGTGAAAAATCAACTGTTTTGTGTTTGACTGAGATTCAGCAGGATGGTTTTTGCAATCACATTATAGGAGGAAGTGCTGAAATCATACAGATTATTTGCAGCTACAGCTTTGTTACCCTGAGGCATTCAAAACTGAGATTTAGTGCTTCTGGCTTCTGGTCATAGTGTCACAGTCAGCGTATATATTACTAACTTTACAGTTTGAACCAGTACTCTCTCTTTCTCTGCCTTTTTATTTTCTAGACTAGAAATGACCAGATCATTTGCTGATTCACCAATTTAGTTTGAAAGATCTATGTTCAAAACTAAGATTTAGATACGCTTTCCACCTTCTGTTCACACTCAATTTCTAAATTTTACGTGTACACTCAGTTCATGAGATTTCTTACACATTTCTTGTTGCAACTTGGTGGCAGGAGAGGCTTCTGTTTGAACTGGTACTTGCTGCAGGGAAAAAAGAGGTTCCATTCAAACATCAGTGTTCCCCCATCTTTGGTGGATTGGAGAGGGCGCCACATTTTACTAGCTTTAGGATCCATGTGGCCAATTTTGGCATGTGTAAATGATTCTAGTCTTTTTAGCCTTCCTATACTACGCTCATGTAACACAATGTCTTCCATCGATTTAATAGAAATTTATGCCAATCAATTGGGCAGTCGCTTTTCAATATCAATTTTTGGATGCACGATTTGCTGCAACTATAAAATGTTTACTCATTTTCTAATCCTTGGTACCCAATAGCAGATGTAAAAAAAACTACACAAGAAAAATGAAGAATAATAAAAGAAAATCTTAACTAACACATGGCAAGCTCCACAAAGGATTATTTCCTCAAGTCACTGATGTTAAAAAAGCTGCAGAAAAAATGAAATCACTACCGTAAAAACTGCATGAAAAAATGAAATCACAGACGTAAAAAAGTTGCATGTAGAGAATAAACAGCTAAAAAAAACTGCCCGAAAAAATACACTAGCTTATCGGGGGCAGGGAAAATGGGCCAGGACCAGCTCAGCCACGTGCCAAAAAAAAAAAAGTCAAGAGGTGCAGTTTTCGTGGTTGGTGGCTGTCAGATGGGTTTGGGTACCAAATAACTATTCGATGCCGGGGGGGCCAAAATAGCGCGGCTATATATATATATATATATATATATATATATATATATATATATATATATATATATATATATATATCTCATCAGTTTGCATGTTCATCATCGATTGATTCGTTCATGTAATTATTAACAATCATTCAGGAGGCCGGAGAGGAGGAGGACGACGACGTACGAGTGTGAAGGCGCCGGCGGCGAGGGCGCCGGCCTCGCCGAGGTGCTGCTTGTGCTTGTGCTCCTTCTCCTCCTTCTTGTACGTGTCGTACTGGTCCTCGCCGGTGGACACCACCTCCGTCACCGTGGTCTCCGTGTACTCGGTGGCCTCGCCGTACCCGCCGCCGCCGGCGGGCTGCTCCAGCTGCTCCTCGTCGTCCTTCTTGTGGTGGAACAGGTGGTGGTGGTGCTTCTCCTCCGCCATGGGTAGAAAAATAAATGAAGGTCGAGAGAGATGACCTTGCTAGAGGGAGGGAGAGCGACTGAGCGAGTGACAATTGGATCAGTGGGATGGCTGGTTGTTGCAGTTGTGCTTGCTTGGCGCCTTGGCACTTGCTCGTCTTATATAGCCGCCGGATGGAGCTGGGAGGCCCGCCTGTGGACTTTGGTGGCATGGACGGTGGAGATGACGGTCACTATTGTGATGCGGAAATACGTACACGTGTCATGATGTATGCACAAGACAATTGTATATAATCTGATTTATATAGCAATATTTTCAACAATATCCTTTTAGAGGTGGTTATTAATAGAGAACGTATCTAGTGCAAACTAACTTTCCCGTAAAAACTCGTGCAAACCATGGTAAAAAAAGTTGTTTAAATTCACCAAAAAAATTCACACATGTAGATGATATGATGATAAACAACCTTGCAAAATATCTTGTCGAAACTCGACTACGTTTGCGAGATATATAAAAATAATAAATTTTAAGCTAGAAAGTTGTCCGATGATTTGGTAGAAATTTGTTATTTTTATATCTCATAAACAAAGTCAAGTTTAGGCAAGATATTTTGCAAGGTTATGTATCATCATATCATCTATGTGTGTGATTTTTTTGGTGAATTTAGACAACTTTTTTACCGTGGTTTACACGGGTTTTCACGGAAAGTTAGTTTGCACTAGATACGTTCCCTTATTAATATGCCCATCAATGTTTAAATTATTAATGTCCTGTTTGGATCCATTATCTGAGAGGAGTTAGATCCCTTCAGGCCGGTTTGGATCCATCATCCGATAGAAGTTAGCTCCCTTCAGGCCGATTTCTTAGGCGCATGTGTGTCCTAAGATTAGAGGTGCAAAGGGGTAACCTTTAGGTGCACCTCCAAACCTTATTAGTTCAAATATTTATACTACTTTTTAAAAATTTTGGAGAAGTAGTATAAATACTTGAACTAAAGAGGTTTAGAGGTGCACCTAAAGGTTACCCCTTTGCACCTCTATCTGAGATATAGACCGACGTGTTAGACGCTGCTTTGCTCTGAGGCATATGTTCCATGAATTTAAAAGTGTTTATTTGCATCAGTTAAAACACCCGCACCAATAGACGAGCAGTCCTTGTGGCAATTAAATTACCTGCATAATAAACGAGCCGATGGAGCAGTCCTTGCGCCACCCGCATGGATAGGATAGCCAACGCAAGCACAGCACCTGGCCAGCAGTAATTCTTGTGCATGCTCTCTTTAAAACGTCATGGTATCTGGAGTAGCAACTCTTGCACCTAAGAAAAGGGTTCGGACAGAGTAGCAATTAGCTAGTATTAGCTAATGCTAGTCTCAATGGAGTTTCATGGAAGGTGTCATGCACATTAAATAGAATGCCATGTCAGCAGAAATTTACTTTTTGCATGAAACTGGAGGAGAGAGAAGGAAAAAAGTTTCATCCCCACGACACGACCTAAGCGGCGTTTCCAACACCGTGAAACCCAAACAAAACTCCCGTTGAGAATCCAAAATCGTTTCATCCGCCACAGCGTGCGAAGCTCTGCCTCGCGAGCGAGTCCGCCGCGTGAGCAAGCGGGCCGCCGCCGCGCCCCCGCCGCTGGCGCCGCAATCTCTTTTTGAGCCCGCCCCAGGCGGCCGCGAAGCCTTGCTGACGCGCGGGCCGAGCCCGCCGCTGGCGGCCGCGAGCACGCTTGACCCCGCGCAGGCCGAGCTCCGTCGCGTGCGACCGCGAGCACGCCGGTTGAGCACCCGTCGCGGGCGACCATGAGCCGCGCTGACGAGCGCAGGTCGACCTCCGTCGCTGGCGGCCGCTTAGCACGCCTGACGCGCGCAGGCAGCGGAGCCGCTGTGGGCGGCAGTGAGCCGCGCCCGACGCGCGGGTCGAGTCTGCGGGCGCCGCGAGCAGGCGGGACGCGGCTGCCGGCAGCCGCCGCGCCAAGGCGCGCGTGGCGCACGCCGGGCCGGCCGCGAACCCGCCAAGCGATGCCGCCCGACGCGAGCACCGCCGAGGGGCGCGCCGCCGCCGCCATGCTTGGCCTGCATGCGGGGAACAGGGAGGATGCGGCCAGTGCTCGCCTTCTCGGCCTCCATGCGGGAGAAGAAGAGGATGCAGGAAGAGAAGGATACAGGTGGGACCCACGAATAGAAAAATAAGCTAGGAAACTGTGTGACGACATTCGCACTGAGGGAGAGCTTTGTTTCATGTCAAAGTTTCACTTATTGGAAACTAGGAGATGAAACTTCCCATTGGGACTAGCCTAACTATCTATTATTTGGGAGGGCGCTTGATATATACACAACCAGGGAACCAAATAGGAAATAAGTCCTCTAAGGCCATGTTTCGGTTGACATGGATCAGAACGATGGCCTGGAATGGTTCCTACCAAAATGCTTAGCTAATTTCCACTAGTAGAAAACAGGCTTTTGGTTCGAGGCTTTAGTCCCGGTCAATTTTAAATCTGGGGTTAAAGAAAGCATTAGTCCCGGTTAGAATTAACAACCGAGACCAAAGTCCTCTAGACAACGGCCAAAGATGCAACTTTTATAGGAGGGGACCTTTAGCCCCGGTTGGTGGCACCAACCGGGACTAAAAGACACCCTTTAGTCCTGGTTTGTGTTAACATCAATTGGGACTAAAGGGTGTCCTTTTAATCCTGGTTAGTGTTACAAACCCAGACTAAAGGTCTTCCACCTGGGACTAAAGGTCCTCACGGGTTAATTTAAAAGGAGTGCACTCAGAACTTTGTCAGATGTGGTGTGCAGTTAAGTTGGTAAGCAAACTACACGTGAGGTAAGAGGTCTTGGGTTCGAATCTTACGCACAACAAGAGCGATCTCTCAGGATTTAAATTATTTTTAATTTCGAGGATGGCCTAAATAGCTAAGCCATTAACAATCTTTAAATAAACGAGCTATCATAATCAGACCACTTAAAGCCATGAGAGAGCATAAATGAAATGAGTCAAACCTCTTGTACCATTGCCTAGGAGGTTGTTTCAAACTATAGAGAGACTTCTTTAGTCTACACACAAGGTTTTTTTTTCGGTAAATCTGGAATAACAAAACCTTCAGGTTGGTTCATATAAATGTCTTCTTCCAACTCCCCATGACTCCCCATGTAAGAATGCAGTTTTAACATTTAGTTGCTCAAGTTCATAATCATGCATGGCAACAATATTAAGCAAAGTACAAATAGAACTATACTTAACAACCGGAGAAAAGACATCATTATAATCAATACCTAAAATCTAGTTATAGTCTTTAGCAACCAACCTTGCTTAATACCTTGCTGGTTCACTAGGAGTAATACCCTCTTTTCTTTTAAAAATTCATTTGCAACAAACAAACTTTTTATTCTTAGACAATTTTACTGAATCCCAGGAGTCCCGGATCCATAGTCATGGTTGAGAAATCGGGACAAATGGGTTTCTCAATCAACCGGGACTAAAACAGGTTTCCCAACTGGGATTAAAACCCTCCTGTGTATTAGTGTTCTATAAACTTTGATCAGCTCAGATGATTTCTTTTTCTTTTTCTTTTTTGATTGGAGCTCAAATGATTTCTGGTTGAAATCCTCTCAAAGACTCTAACCGAACCCTAAATTTGTTTCTTACCGGTGAATGTCGTGGTCGACGATGGTGACGACAGACGACTGGCGAGGGCGTTAATGAGAGCACGAACAGAGATGAATGAATCTGATATGCACCACGCGTCTACGTGCACTATCCAATTGGACCGGGTACCGTGGGGCAGGGGGCAGTGGGCCCCACATCTGTAGTGGGCGGGAAGGCCCACCGACCTCGTGAATTGGCCGGTGATTGGCTGACTCTAACCGATCAAAGCAAGCTGAGGTACAGTGTCGACAAATGGATAATCCATAGAATATTCCTTGATCAGTATTTTCAACACGTCGGTAACACTAAGCCAGCTTTATATATACTAGTACAACTAGTCAAATGAAAGAACGATTGTTGTATATATTGTACGCAGTTCATGAATCATGACTCCCTTAAATATACTACATACCGAGTTCATGATTCATGAATATAATTCCTGAGTGTATATGATGAATTGATGATGGACAGAGTAATGATCTGTTAAGTTGTGTGCTTCAGAGCTTTGCATCAGCAACAAAGCACAGCCGATTACACTAAGTTTGTGGCTTAAGCGACCTCTGTGTATGTGGTGATCTTTTCCTCCTTGGGCATTAACTTTGAGCAAAGGCAGGATCACGATGTGATGCAATTGGATCACAAGGAGAAGAAGGTGTCGGCCGGTTGGGAAGGGGGAAAAAAGGGGCTAAGCTCTAGATAGAGCTTCCCTCACATATCACACGGAATATAATGACGATGGCGACCCTGAACCAGAGATATTTATTCCTCTTTGAACTGGGTCCTGCATAGATGTTCGATTGATGGACAGAGAAAGCTAACAATTAACCGACTTTAACTGTCCATTCATGTCAAAGATGAATAAATTCTTCATGAAGAATGTACATATACTAATATATATATACAGGCAGTTTCCTTTGGGCTTTGGCGATGGAATGTTCCTATAATTTTTTTTAGTAGAATGCACATTTGAATATTTGATTTGATTCAGCTATGAATACACTCCTACAATGATTTCTTTTTAGGGTACACAATATTTTAATTGTGGTTACACGCTATGTTGTCATTATAATATAATGCCTCAGATAGACTGTTCCCACCTGAAAACGAAATGCACAAGCATCTGATGAGCAACTAGCTAGCTTGTTGTGACAAGGAATTAATATATGAGAAATAAATCTATTGTAGAACATTTCAAAAAGTAATATGTTATTTGTAACAAAAACAAAAGGTGAGTTTGACAAATTAGGCTATAGATATCCATCCATTCAGTTGCAACCACACAATCAGAAAACAATATCTCCGCTCCTTTGCGCATAAAGATTTGAAACACCAATGCGTGTGGGGCAGAATTCTCAACCTAATTAACCATTCAACAATTAAAAGAATAATAGTGTACCTTTATCAATGCTATCTTGATAATGAGGAGCGTGCCCAATATTTCAGCTTACTTTGTTTTTCCCCCTTTCCTCTATATGCATCGGCGAGTGCCAAAGTGAGAAAATAGGAAATGTCTAAAGATGAACCAAATTCTTCGTTAAAAGAAAAAACAAAAAATTCTTTCATATTTTTTCTTTTCCTAAAAATTTGATTGGGAGCAAGTAGCTCTTCTTCGTTGGAGAGAAAATGGGGTGTACTTTCAATTAAAGCGCGAGATAGGCGTGTGGGCAGTAAGAAAACACCGTAACACGTAGAAACTGAGGTTAATTAGAAACATATCATTGATTATAATTTTGATGTTTTTAAGGAGCACTACTACTTCTCACCTAATAAAGGTAATGCCACCACAATTCCCTTAGAGTTTGAAACACACCACTGATATGTCCACGAAGTCGTTGGACATATGTGCAGGCGTATGAACACCTCTGTATTTTTTTATGTACAAAAATGTCCCTCCTATACCTCTCCCTCTCACTAGCTAACATAAGGACCCCATTTGTCAGTCCTCCACACAATCTCTCTCTTCCTCTCTCTAGTTTCATCTCCATCGGCATGGGTTGTCACGGCACGACCAGCCGTGGCGACCAGTAAAAAGGCGGTTGTGACGGAGCGCCAGGAGATGCAGATGACATGGAAAGTAAGGATACTAAGCAATGGGAAGTGCATGATGATGAGGCTGAACATATCATCATGGAGCCCCGACCGATTGGCCATGTCGCGCATGACGTCGTAGTGGGCGTGGAGCGGAGGAGGTTGGAATATATGGGAGATTCTACACTCACAGCAAGGAGCTCCCCTAGGAGCGATGTCGCCTATCATGCTCATCGAGCACTCATCGGACTGGGAGAGATAGGGAGAGGAAGAGATCAAAAGATAGGAGTATATGCCCATGAGGTAGATCTAGTTGGAGGTGGCATGTGAGAGCACCAAGAAAGAGAATCTCCGGTTTGAGAAGATGATGCCAGGCACCAATGATGAGGTAGTTGATGTGGGACGTGGCAGAGGCATAAAGTCCTGACCGGCCACGATGTGCAGGGAGGCATAGTCCACAAAAGCGGTCATGGTCTGTGAGGGACTAGGTGGTGACCTTGGATTTGTAAGCGGAGGCCTATCGAGGCGAGGGAGCGAAGGGTGGCAAGGATGGAGGCATTAGGGTGGAGCTTCGAGTGGAGGGACTCGGTATAGGGCATTGTCGAGGAAGCATGCTACTTCTTGGAGCTAGACACAGTGGCACAACGGTGGCGCAAGCACATGCATGCAGCCACAATAACCCTCCTTCATATAGGCGCAGTATTATCGATGGCTAGGGGACCATAGAGTTTGTGTGATGCACCCAGAGATGGAGAAGATACTAGGGAGAGGAGTACGTGGGAACTGGTGAGTAGGCCTCAGACGGTTACAAAAACCGTCTCGTAAAATAGATTAACTGAGACGGTCACATTAAAAATACTCGCCTCGGTTAATCTATATTTACGGAGGCGGTTGTTCTAACCCAACCGCCTCGGTAAATATATTAACGAAGGCGGTTACATTATAATGTCCGTCTCTGTAAAAGCTAGGCCCAAACAGCCCATCTAGGGCCCGAAAACATGATCCTAATATATATAGCGTGAGCAACTAAACCCTAACTCACTCCCTTGCTCACTTAGCCGCCGTCTCCTTCTCTCCCTCTTTTTCCTCAAGCCCGATGCCCTCCCTCTCTCCCTTTCTTCTATCCCGTTCTCTCCCTCCCTCTCTTCTCTATCCCTACCTCAGGCACATCGAGGGCGGCGGTCCACCCCGGCGCCCCCCGCCAAGGCCCCCTAGCACGTCGCGTGGTGGAGGGCGGCTCCCCGGCGGCTTCCCGACGCGATGAGCGGTGCCCAGCGTTAAGCGCGGCGCGTCCGGCCGCAGCAGGCGGCCGGCGTCAGCGGCTCCCGGCGCGGCGCGGCACCCCCAGCGTGATGCGCGGCGTCCGGCGTCAGCCCGGCAGCGCCGCTCTCTCCCTCAACCTCCAACGGCGACGACACGTGGGGTCTGGTGGCGGTGCCCCTCTCCCGGTGGCGGATGCGCCGGTGGAGCGGCGGATCCGGATCCAGCGACGGTGCCCCTCCTGATGGCGAGCGCGGTGGTGCACCGACGGGATCCTAAACAGTGCTCCTCTTGGTGGCGGATCCGGCGCTAGAGCGGTAGGATCTGGCGGCGGCAGCGTGGATCCAAAGTGGTGCGTGGCGGCTGTGTGGATCCGGTGATCCAAGTCCAAGCCCAGTTAGGGTTGGGCTCTGGCTTTTCTCTTTTTTGTTTTTGGTTCTATTAACCGAGGCGGGCAACAAACCACCTCAGAAAAATAGGTTATTTAGCGTGACCTTAGATCCGAGGCGGTTGTGAAAACCGCCTCGGATAATCGGTTTTGCCCGCCTCGGTTAATTTTTTAGTAGTAGTGTCAGAGAGAATTTTAATAGCATTGGTCCTATTGGACCAGAAGTAATTGCATTTCTCGTGAACATCATGGTTCTATTTAACCCTAGAAAAAACTAAACACGACAAACTAGTCACTATCAATTCAACTAGGAAAGGCAAACCCTTCTACTTTTGTAAAAGTCTGGGTAAAGATCCAAGTTAAACATGCCTACTGTATATGATTTGTGCATGGTGACTGAATGCCTTTAATTAATTAATTAGGCACCGATCCAGGTTAAAGCAGTGCATGATGATGATGTGGTAGGTTAGGGATCCGATCCGATCGATGGAGGGAGGGCATCAATAATGCGGCTGCTTGTATATATCTCCGTCGCCATCTCCATTATTGGTACCCGCTGTGATGGAGCCCTAATGGCCTTGCATCGAATCGTGCCAGGGACTGATCGAGCACCTGTCGGTAGCGATACACAGATGGACAGGTCATGCAGAAATACAATCCGCGAACTGAAAAGCTCCACATGAATCACAGTGTACGTATCGCACACTTGAAAAGTTGAAATGAGAGGCGTCTCTGATAGATAACACGTCGGCCGGCCGGCATGCCACGACAACACTGATGTGGATGTCTCTCTCCGACTGAATCTTGCCACATCTTTCACTTGCAAGTTTTGCCACCTGCGAATGCACCAAAGTTCTATTTGTACAGTTGAAATGATTGTGATAACAATGAGCAGGACTATTTTTCCCTCTTTTTACATATGAGAGGATTCTTTTTTGCCCTGGTTGAAATTATATAATCTGATGGAGGTATGAACTAGAGCAGAACCATCAAATCCGCCCACATACCATCAAATCATGCTTCGGTGCTTGTGGTTACGTCTGTCGGCACAGGCACAGCCACATGATTTCTCCAATATTTAAGAACATTTTAAGCCCCTTAACTCTTGCCTACGTCTTTAACTATCAACTATAGAATCATCTAACTTTAACTTCTCAACTTTCAAAATCATCAAATTTTTACCTTAGAGCCATCACAAAAACCGCCTCATCAAGGGTTAAAATTGAACGGCTTTAATAGTTGAGATGCCAAAGTTAGATGAAGGCAAGAGTTACGAGGCCAAAAACAGACTTGATCAAGTACTTTAGTCTTTTTTGGATATTTATGAAAAAAAATATATATTTTCATATTTACTTATTGATAAATATTTATAAGCACTATATTTATATATATGTAGTACAATATTTAGATTTGCCTTTGTCTAACTTTGGCACCTCAACCATCTTTGAGTTAAAAAAAAAAATCAACTATCTTATATTGTTAGTTTATTTTTAACTAATCAATAGCCTTTGTTCTTACTCTGCGCATGAGCTGAGTGTTCAATCGTCCACTAATATTATTGCAAGTTGTTAGTAAGATCTTTTAGAATTATATTAATGATCTTAAATGACCTTATCATACTACTAAACTCCAATATAATTGTAATGGTAGACAATAATCATCATTCAGCTCGAAGAGCATAGTCATACTAAATTCATATCTTCTAAACTTTTGAGTGCATACATCACAAAAATAAAATTTTACTTACCCATATTTTTTTTTGCGAATAGCTACCTATAACTTGGCAACATATAGGAAAATGAATGCAAAATGGATTCATTATAATATTGCCGCACAATTGGCCACTTTTTGAGATTTGTATTTTCTGGTTTACATGCTAGTACTCCTCCCTCCATTTGGAAACGTGTAAAGATATATTAGGATTTAAAAGGTCAACATTTAATACGTTGATCACCCGTATCAATCACTCAAAATATATGTTCGTTCAGTGGTCATAGCATAATGAAGGATCGTATTCCCCGATCCTAAGACACCATATAAAAATGAACTAGACGTGGAGGAACCTTTTAAATTATAAGCATGCACCATCGTCTTGCAAGGAAACGACTGGGCAGAAACATTTTAGAATTTGCGTGTCCAGTTTCCTGTCCAAATCTCAAATCTTAAAAATAGTTTTTCCTGTCCAAACACACCCAAGCCGGATCAGAAGTTTGGAAACTGCAAAAAAGAAGATGTAATATGGGCTCTTCGCAGCATGAGTAAAGGATTGGTCCGAGAATGGTGGGCTGTTCCAACTGCAACGAGATTCTTTCGGCCCATTACCATCCCAGACTCTATTTCTCTCCTAAGAAAACTCCGGAAAAAATATCGAGCTAGAGAATGATTATGAATATGCAGCGCACAAAACAAAAGTGGCCTCACCCAGTTTTATTGACGTGGCAGGTTGGCACGTACGTACGTACACACAGTACCGTACACACCGTGTTTGTACAATTTAAAACCCCTACAGCTTCCTGGCTCCCCGGCCGGGAGCGTGCCCCGGCGGCGGCGTGCTGCCCATCTGGTGTGCGGCGCCGGCGGCCTCCTCGCCGTCGCAGAATCCGCGGAGGATGTCGGCCTCCTCGGCGGTGAACCCGACGGAGGCGAGCATGGCGGGCCAGCAGTAGCGCGTGGCGCCGCGGATGGCGACGCAGCATTCCGGCCCGATGTAGGACTCGCCGTTGACGAAGAAGAGCAGGATCTCGCTGTAGCACGAGCTCAGCCCCATCACCGCGCCCCAGCACTCGGCGAACCCGCCCTGAGGCTGCTGCTCGCCACCGACGATGCCGTCGTCGTCGCCGCTGAGGGAGATGGACAGGTCGTGGAGCGACTGGAGGCGCGCCACCCAGGGCCGCCGGGCGGCGGCGACGGAGTAGTAGGCCGAGGTGGACGCCCGGCCACCGTTGGGAGCGGCGGCGATGAGGCGGGCTGGGAAGCCGAGTGCGACGGCACGTGGCGGCGGCAGCGGCACGGCGCCGCCGCCGCCGTGGGCGAGGACGAGGAGGAGCGCCGCTGCTAGCGCGACGGCGAAGGAGAGAGTGATGAGACGTGGGCGTGGTGCCGCCGCTCCCATTGCCGTCGTCGCCATTGCCAGGTGCTCGATCGTGTGCACGTACTACGCCCGTGGCCTTACCTTGTGGTTCGATCGATCCTGCCGGAGTTGATGATGTATGGTGGTTCGGCTCAGCCGGCGGGGGCGAGGCTTATAAATAGCAGCTGGTGGCCTGGCTGGCAGGCAGTGGAATGGGGATGGTCGCGGCGGCGATCGACTTGATGGTAATGCATGGATTCAGTTTCAGGCTGATGAGTTACTTGGAGTTGTGTGAGTGCGCCGGCGGCGAATTCAATTAGGCGAGTAGTGCTCCGTGTGCTCGCCGTGGCCGGCGTGGCGTTCATGGAAGGCCAAAGGGACTCATGTGGGTGGATCAATCGACGATGAGAAATATATAGAATGCCAAAGGCTGGCTGAAAGCCTGAAACGTATGCCAGTGCCATGCGTACGTTTCGCCCCTCCCATTGCAAGGCAGAGAGAGAGAGAGAGAGAGAGAGAGAGAGAGAGAGAGATCAGACGTACTCACGGCCCACAAGAACAGCCTGCCATCGTTGGCAAGGAATCGCAGCCCAGCCCCCAGCATCGTACTCCCTCCGTTTCAAATTGACTGTCCATGCGTCCCCAGCCCCATAAGAAAGCAATATTTATATCTCCAAATAATTTTGTTAAAAACTAGATCCAAAGATTTTTCCGATGATACTAACTATGATACTAATCGATGATATTTAATATTTATAAAAATTGCGACCGGTCGCATTTTGAAACGGAGGGAGTAATCCTTTTTAGCTCAACTTCGGAAAGTATAATAAGCGACCGGTCGCGCTCCGCCTCGAGCGCGCGACAGCAATCCACGATGGGCCAGCCCAGTGGTGGTCATCGCCTTCCCAAGCCGCAGTAGAAGGCGCGCAGGTAGTGCACGTACCCGTGCGGCCGGTGCGACGGCGACGACAGGCACTGGCACGGCGACACCGCGTCACGTGGTCTGGCAGAGCCCGCAGCTCGGCCTCGCAGCTCCAGTTCTCTCTGTGGTCGCCGGCGTGATGGTGGTGGTGGGAGGGGCTGCCGGGAACGTTAACATGTCGACGATGGGGCGGGCGTCGTCGCCGCGCTGGGTGGCCGTGAGGACGACGGAGAAGAGGACGGGCAGCAGCAGGAAGGCGGCGCTCGCAACGGTGACGGCCACATTGCACCTGCACTTGTGGAGCTTGCGCAGGGACGCCATGGCCATGGGAGGCGGCAGGCAACTGGTGGGCAGTGACTACGACGAGGAGCTGTGCTTGCATGAGTGATGGATGGATGGATGGATGGACGGATGCAGTGAATTGGGATTGGGATTGGGAAGGAAATGTCTGCGACTTCTTGTTTGTCCCTCGCTGCTCTGCTTTCAGTTTGTAAATTCAAGTTTTTTTTCGTTTCTGTCTTTATCTATTATCTATAGTATGCGTAGTTTCATTTTGCTTTCAGTGTCATTTTTCTTTTATTTCTGTTTTTAGTTTCTATATAAAGTATGCCCTGTTATATGCAATTTGAGTTTGCTTTCATTTTGCTTTTTTTTGTTAGATTTAGCTTTATAAGTATTAGCTTCTTAGTATGCCCTGTTATATAGTTGCCATGTTGAATTTTTTTTTTAGCTTTTTTTGTTTCACTAATATTAGAATTATTATTCCTGTGCTAATATTAGAATTATTATTGTAATTTCAGTTTAGCAATTTTATTTATTGCAGTTTCAATTTCTAATTTTAAATAGCAATTTCAGTTGGTAGGTACAAGTGTATTTCAGAAAATTGATAGTGGCTATGGTTGCTTTATACATGAAGTAGTATATACATATATGAAATCAGTCTCAGAATTTACATTTTATTTTTTTAGTTTTCTGTTTGCCATTTTGTCTACTTTATTTTCATTTCCTCCCTTTTCAATTTTAGTTTTATTTTGTAATTGTCAATTTCAATTTCATTTTTGGTAGCTTAGTTTTAGTTTATGTTAGCTACTTAATAATTTGCCTCCTAGTTTCATTTTATATTTTAATTTCATTCTAAATTTTCATGTGTTTAGAAGCCATAATTTTAAGAATGTTTCATTCAACGATATCTTGCCACTTGCTCCAGATATAAATTGCTATATACTTTGTAATTAAACTTGCCACACGCAGAGTCATGCAGCTTGTAGTGTCTACATTAGTTTTCATCATGAACTACAATTGTCAATTTTAGTTTTATTTTCTTGTTGTCAATTTCAGTGCAATTTTTTTGTTTTTTTATTATATGTACTTATTTTAGTTTTAATTTCTATTTTCTATTTAATAATTGGCCTCCTAAGTTGCAAATTTTCTTGTTTAATTTTATGTTTTAGTTTCATTCTTTTTAGTTCAATTTCCTGGCTGTCAATTTCAGTTTCATTTTTTCCTTTTTAATTGTGACTACTTTAGTTTTCGGTTTCTGCTTATCAATTTCAATCTAGTTATCTGGTTACCAATTCAGTTTAGTATTATGTGTTGTTTTTTGTTTTTCATTGTGTTTACTTTAGTCTTGGTTTCTTTTTTATTTTTTGTAGAAGGTAAAAAGATAAAATGTGCAGTGTCTTTATCTCTTCACTTATCATTGTCCATGGTCCTTGTGTGATCGAAAAGAAGCAAAAATATCAATTGTTTTCTGACCGCTAGAATGGATAGTATAATAACTTGCAGCCTTAGTTGACAACTTATGCAACACTTGTTCCAATAATTTTGCCATTGGGTTGCAACTTTTTTTATTTTTGTGCCACTACTCTTGTTTCTCTGCTCCTACAATAGGCTGTATAATAACTTGCCCCCTTCCCAGTTGGCAGTTTATATTATGCGATGCTTATTCTAATAATTTGTCCCTTGGGTTGCAGGTACTCTTGTTATCTGCCGCTAGTCTCTCTATAAATGCCATTGAGTTGACAATTAGTCATATTTTCTAGTTTTTGTAATGTGTTGTATAATAATTTATTCCTAGGTTGATAGCTTATGCAATGTTTATTTTAATGATTTGCTCTCATATTTGTACAACTATAGTATTACATGGTAGTAACTGTTTTGGTATTTTTTTTGCCCCCAACTTATTATGCATATTATATAACAACTTTAGTATATTTTTTAGTAGCAACTTTAGTATTTCATGGTAACGACTTCTTTGGTAATAAATCTCCTATCATATATTACATATAAATTGCTATTAGAAAAAAAATTCTTCAAAATCTATACAAGTGGGATCTAATTTTGTTAGTCTTAACATGTATAACACACGGGTGCAGATAAAATTAAAAACAAATAAAGTTATAGTAATTTAAAATACATGTTTGTTTCTTTTTTGCTGACGTCAACGTGGCACATTTGCATGTTGCTCGTTGGACTGCTGCTTCAAAATATAAGGGTGGCGAGCACAGTACGTAGTGGGGCTCAGTAGGCGCGTGCCAGGACAGGACGTCGCAGATGAAAGCAGTACACGGTGAGGTAGACGCATGCCAGGACAGGACGTCGCGGATGAAAGCAGTACACGGTGAAGCAGGTCCCGCGCTTCGCCTCCAGCGCGACCCGTCGCACGTTATCTTGGTCCAATCCCATTCATGTTTTATCAGAGGTCTACGTGTGCTAGGAACAGAAGTTTTATTTGTATTAGCGGGAGGCAAGCTGGCCTATGAGAGCAGACAAACACACTATCAATCACGAAACCGAAAGAGGTAATGATAATCCATGCAATAGACAATAGTACATCATAACAGTAGATGCAGACGAACGGATCGGAGTACATTTCGTCTCTCACACATCTTTCTACGCCTTGATCTCCTCCTTCCCCGGAGGGAACTTGGGGAACTTAGGGAAGAAGAAGGGGTTTTTCTTGATGAAGGGGAGGAGCTTCTTGAACTTTTCAGGGTCCGTCTCGGGGTTCTGGGTCTTCTGCTCAGCTGTAGGATGGTAGATCGGGGTGGGCGTCGGGTGGGGTGGCTTGTACTCCGGCACGGGCGAGTGGTACACTGGCACTGCAGGCGCCGTCGTCGTCGTCGGTGGCTTGAACTCTGGCACCGGCTTCTTGGGGGTTTGAGGGATCGTCACGATGGGCTTCTTGTGCAAGAAGTGCTTCTTGAAGAAACGGTAGACGATGAAAGCGGAGGCGCACTCCTTGGACGGGTAGTGCACCTTGCCGGCGACCGCGACGAAGGTCGTCTTCATCTTTTGGTCGTCGTCGTCGTCGCTGGTTGGCCGAACAATCCATGACGGCTCCTGTCCGGGGCATGGCTGGTTGGCTGCCCTGTGGAGCTGCGCGAAGCAGTCCTGCTTCAGCTCGCCGTCCTCGCGGACAAGGTCGGCCGCGAGGGGGACGCTGAAGGCGCCGGACTTGTCAACCTCGCCGAGGGCCTTGGTCTCGAACACGCCGTCGGCGTTCTTGCACTTGACAGCCACTTGAAGGCCTGAAGGGACAAGAGACCTCAGTAATATAATAATAAGTTTGCCCAGCAAAATGCAAAATTGAAAATGGTCAGATAAAGCGCACCGTTGAATGCCGCCTCAGCTTTCATGTTCTTCCTAGTGCAGTCGGCGCACTTGGCCAAGCCGACCACCATTGGCGCCGTCTCGGGATCTGCACCATGGGCAATCACCGCCGCTAACAGGACGGCGCAGATGCCAGCAAGCAGGCCGCGAGGCAGAGCCGCCATCGCAAATGGAAGCTTTTGGCTGCAGTCCAGCTCAAAATACTTGAGTTAGCAGTGGATGGATGTTAGTGAAGGGGGCGTCCTGGGTTTATATAGGATCAACTACAGGGTGATTCAGTGTATAAAAAAAAAAAAAAAAAACTATAGAGTGATCCAGGGATCTGAACCAAAGCATGTATTCGGATCCGGCACAAGTTAATAAGTGCCGCAAGGAGCTACCAAAATCTGGCACCGGCTTTGTAGATTTGAAGAGTTAATGCCGCTCCAAGTTGATCATCCCATTCTCTGCCTCTGTCTGCTTGCCCATATCTACCTACGGACTACTAATAACTCCAGAATAATCGAATCCATCTTCGTTGACGACGTACCCGTCCATGGTTGCATCACTAACAAATACATGCCTTTATAGAACAAATATTGTTTACTTTTGATAATCCTTTGTCTGACGACAACTGTCATTAATTTTAAATTATATACTGGTTGTCGAAATAGATGGTACTCAATCTCCACTGTCTTTTTGGACCGGTCCATTTATACCCTAATCCAAGGGGTTGGAGACGACTAGAGGAGACTTTAACTTGTATCGGATTAAATCCTCCTTAATTTTCTCCAACCCTTTTAGTCCGGGGTGAAAAAAAGGCCTTTCAGGACGTCCCATCAACCTATGTCAGAGCTAGTTAAAATCTTGTTGACATGAAAAAAGAGAGAGCTAAAGAAATTCAAGCGCTAGCGACGTGCTTCATGTTTTACGATTTGCGTACACCGAGTGCCGAGTGCCAAAGGGGTGAGGGCACCTCGCACACCACAAGACTTTTATTTCCCCTCATTTCTTCCTCCACTCATCTTCTTTAGGGCTTGTTCACTTCCTCTATATTGAGTGCCTGGAATGATTTCAGTTTAGAATGGTCCACTTAGATGAATGAATTCTCCTGTTACCTCTTCAAATAATGTGGCTATCAAATTAGTAACACGGTAGCTAGATTGTGAGGATATCCTAAAACATGCAAATTTAGTCCTACCGATATTCTAAAAATTATACTATAGATATGTCACACCGTCCATCCCATCCACTATATTTTCCTCTATTTCTCCCCTTATCTTCTTCATCACCATCTCGATGGACGGTTTTGGGCCTCAACATGCATCATCGTGGACATCTCTCTTACTTCTAGAGCTGAAGACCCAGCTCGCCTACGTGCCACGTGGGGTGGACGGGTTTCAACTCAGCCTCGTGTTGTTAGTGCTTCCCATGGTGGCTAAAGCCAGGGGTTGAGCTTGTCCACACAATTTCCTGTGTGGTGGTCTAGCCATGGCTGAGCTCTTTCACTAGTATAGAAAAAAAATTTATTGGCGGTTTTAAGTATATTTTTATTCTTTGAAAAGTAAAAATCAAGCATTTGTACTAAAGATGTATTGAGAACCGCCAGTATAAATATGATTTATGTTGGCATTTCTTTTAAGGAACGACCAATATAAATAGTTATCCAGAATTTACATTTTTTTAGAAAATAGCAAATAAAGTAGCAAAACATATTTTTAATTCTAGGAAGGCACCCGCTCGCCTAAGTCCATCGCAAGTCACACATTTTTTCACGTAAAATTGCGTGCTACGTAGATGGCGGGATTTAAACCCATGACCTCGCCCTCGCGCTATCCCCCCTTACCACTACACCACACACTCACTTGTGTATATACCTCATTTTAGTTCCCCACATATTATACTAAACCGATGGTAAATTAAATATTTGAGGGTCTAAGAGCATCTCCAAGAGTTTGCCAAAATTCACTTGGTAAATCTTATGATTTGGTAACTCTCTAAAATATATAGCAAGTGAAAAAGAGTCCCTCTTCAATAGTTTGGCATAATTCACTTGCCATCAGATCAAACTTACATCAGGAACCCTGAAACAGAAACAAAATTATGTTTATGTTCTTCCACCTCCTTACTATACAGCTAGTACACATGCTTTGGAAATCCAGGAGGTTGCTTTCAATGTGTGCTGGTAACAGTCACACAATTTGTTCCATCTTCATGGAGCTTTGCGATCCTCGTAGTATTAAGAAGGCCATCTTCATGGTGTGTGTGTGTGATCCTATATATATATATATATATATATATATATATATATATATATATATATATATATATATATATATATAGAACTACTACTCTATAGTGTATAGAATAACTTTATTCTGTAGTACTTTGAGATTTACAATGCCAATTTATAAGAATTATAGTAACTCCTTACTATGTGTTATAGTAACTAACTAATATATATATTATAGTAACTCCTTACTATATGTTATATAACTCAACTAATGCCAATTTTTTATAATTATAGTAACTACTATGTGCTATAGTAACTCGACTAATGGCAATTTATGGAATTATAGTAACTCCTTACTATGTGCTATATATATATATATATATATATATATATATATATAAATTAGCATATAATATATATAAATATATATATATATAACTATTTATGGAAGAATAATTTCCCTATATATATATATATATATATATATATATATTATATATATATATATATATATATATAACAATTTATGTTATATATGTAATAGCTATTTATGTATTAAGCGTGTAGCAACATATATATTACCCTTCCAACAAATTATAAATACTAGCAAACATGTGGCAACTTATGTATTAAGCGTGTAGCAACTTTAGTATTACATTCTTCCAAATCATTTTGATCTCAGTTTTTCTCGTTTTAGTTAGAATTCATTTTGATCTCATTTTTGTTTCAATCTTAGTTTATTTTTGTTTCTGTCTCAGTTATCTCGTTTTTGTTTGTCTCATTTTGATCTCCGTTGTCTAGTTTTAGTTTAGTTATGTTCAGTCTTATTTCAGTATAGTTTATTTTTTCAGTATTGTTCATTTTTAATTTCAGTCTTTGGTATTTCAATTCCTCTTTGTTATCTTTTTCATCACCAGTTTAGTTTCAGTATTAGTCCAGTCTTTTTTTATTTCAGTATTGTTTATTTTTAATTTCAGTCTTAACTATTTTAATTCCTCTTTATCTTTCCATCATCAGTTTAGTTTCAGTAAAAAGTTCAGTTTCTATTTTAGTATTTGCTCTTATTACTTTTTGTCAGATATAAGTTTATTTTTACATTTTAGTATTCATTTTCAGTGTAGGTTCATTATAGGTTTTAATTTTATTTCATTAATTAAAAGATCAAATCTTTTTTAGCGTTTTTGGTTGGATTGGATGGACCGTAGAGCTATTGCTGCGACTGAATTTGCACTCCAATCCAATTTGATTTTATTGGTTTTTGGATAAATCTTGGAGGAGCTCGACTTGCTGTTTGTACACTCTGTTGCCTCTGTCTGTGTTGTGTAGTAGGTGTTACTTCAACTCAGATTCATGTCTTTGATCCCTATCAAGCTTGTGCATGTATTTGATGTCCAGTGCTTTGGTTGTCTCTCAGATTAATCAGCAGCCGCTACTTATGCCTTTTCTTCTGGTTATTTTGTTACTGCAATTTTAGTAACCATTTCTGCAAAAGTAGAGGGACAACAACTATGTTTTTTCAACTTCAATATGAAGGTGCAGCTCGGCTTTGCCGGTGAACAGCAGCAACAAGGTAACAATTGCCTTTAGGCTTTTGCTTGACAGTTGGACATCTGGTGCTTGATTGTGTTGGCTGATAATAAGTAGCGCTATATCAGTACCAGCTCCAGCTCTGTGTTTTCAGTTATGCATCAGTGCAATAGCAGCAGCTTTGCAGTTTTCTTGTATTTTGTTTACTGCAGATGAGCAACTATACTACAGGACCAAACCGCTAGCAGGTGTTGTTTTTGTTCAGAGGCAACAATATGTAAGGAGAGTAAGCTAGCTGCTTGGTTGACTCATGTCTATCCAGCTTCATTCAGTTATAGTAAGGTTGGAATTTTTTTGTACTCTCCAAAAGTTCAGTTCGGCAAGTTAGTTCTTTTTTTTTTTTTGTAGTTCTTGCCTCTCTAGCTGGCAATTTATGTAAGGCTTATTCTAATAATTTGTCCTCAGGTTACAGCTTATCTTGTCTTGTGCCGTTACCCTTATTTATTAATAAATGCCTTAAGTTGGCAGCTTATTTAATGTTTATTTTAATAAATTTTGCCTCTACAGGTTGCAGTTTGTCTTATTTTTATTGTTACCCTTATTTATTAATAAATATCATAAATTGACAGCTTATCTTATTTTTTTAATTTTTGCCTCAACTATTGCCTTATCTTAGATAGTTTGCTTTATGAAAAAATGCTATATAACAAATATATTATACTCCCATGGTACTAATCCATGATGCATACTATGTAACAAACTTAGTTTATTTTTTATGTAAAAAACTTCAATTTATTTTTTACTAGCAAGTTTACTATTGTACGGTAGCAACTTCTTTTGTAAATCTTCTAAGTATTTTTTTACACATAAATTGTTACTAAAATAAAAATTTTTTTTGAAACATAGGCAAATGGGGTCTAGTTTTAATCGTCTCGCCACGTAAAACATACTGGTGCAGACGAAATTGAAAACAAATATATGGTTCAAAAGTTATAGCCTTTTTAAAAGAACATTTTGTTTTTAAAAAACATGCAAAGAAAACGTTACAGGAGTGCTGTAGCATCAAAGGGCTGGGCGCGGTCGGAGGCTTTTCTCGTGAAACGGTGTGCGGAGCGGTGATGTGCAGGGTAGGTAAGCACTGTTGAGCCAGTCACGCGTTGGCCGCTGAGTGGTCGCGCACTAGCCGTACGCGCGACGGGTCACGCGTTATCCCGGTCCCTCAACTTTATTTATACATAAAACTTAACAGCAGTGACTAATCTAGTGTGCGGGGACAGTGCAACAATATGACGACGTCGACTGACACTACTAACAAAATTTTTCAGACAGTTAAAAATTGAATTTTTTTTTTAAGCTAGGAGTGTTCTTCAAAACCGCTACTGCACTATTGATCGTAGAAATGGTGCATTTTTCATAAAAAAAAATCGTATAAAAGAAATTATGGGAAAAGGTTGTGCGGAAACTGTCTTTTAACAGAAACAGATTAGCAGCAAACGAGATGAGATGCTGATCCCGGCAACACAACGCAAGTGAAGCTATCCCAATGGGCACATTGCAAGAGATTGTTTGATAAGATCAGGAAAGCACGGGGCAGCACGATCAGCTTCTTTCTACTACAATGGGCACGCTAGGTATATTTACACAACCTAGTCAGACTACAAACAGAGGTCAAAACATTGGTTGGCCACTTGCCTAACACAACTCGATCAGTCTCTACTGCTTTGAAATTCCTGATCATTTGTATAATCCACTGCATAGATACATGCAATCGTCGTCATCATCATCATCATCAGTGTCCATTGGATCATCATAGCCACAGCTGAGTTCCTCACGTTCATCACTCAACTTAGTGTTAACCTGCTCGTTAGGCATTTCTGATTTTCCAACAACCGAGGGTGGCATTAATGGAGTTCTCATTCCTTCAATTGGTGCATCTTCAGCCGTATTGTTTTCAAGGGATTTTTCAGTTAATATATCTTCATTAGGTTTGCTGCGTTCCTCTTCATGATCCTGACGAGGTTGACAAATTCCTAACAGAAGAGAATAAATCATGAGGCAATACACAAATAAAATCTATTAGTCCTTCAATGCCAAGTAAGTTTTGTTTTGGTTTCACGCAGTTAACCAATCCAAAACTCGGTAATCAACATCTTTTAACCTCTCGGGTTTCAACACATAAAATTTATTTGAACAGTTTTGTCTGAAAGTATTTTGGAAGTATTATAGTTTTTTTTACTTTATATGCTTCATAAATATATTACAGCATAAACTAGAACTCAAAATTCCCTTTAGCAGACCCTGTACTGTGTCAAACCAAGGAATTTTAAATGTCAAGAGAAATACTAACCAGATCTAGAATATACTTCAGGAAATGTAAATGGCTCCAGTTCCTCGCGATAAAAGTCCTCGGGCAAAAGTGTGGTCTCACAGTTTAAGTTGTGTTTCTCAACTTCTTCTCCATCCAACTCAGGATTAAGTTGTCCATCTGGAAGAAACTTTAACATCAAATCCTTCCATAGGAACAAATGAATCATAGCTATGTGGGACACAATCCAGTTGCAGTTTTAGCAGATAAAATTAGAAAATTAATGCACTGGAACTAATGAAGGCACTGTATATTGTAATATAAATGCATTTTGAAAAAAAAAAAAAAGACAAGGTAAGGTAGTGTTATAGCACTGGGCAGCCCATCCACATGGTGCTTATTAGAAATGTGTCTCCCATAGTTTTCTTGCTCAGTTCAATTCGATTAGCACTCTCCCTTCCCTTTGTAACTTAATACAATACATTTGCTGGAGAGTCTATCTCAACATGCAAGCCATCCACATCATTCCTCACTAACTATCCATATAATCTCCCACTAATATCCATGTACAATCTCTTAATTGCAAGCTATCCACATCATCTCCACTTAATTTCTAATTTTTCATGGATTCCTCCAAACCTATCTCAGTGGGGTTTTTCCTGCTATTTTAAATGGTAACCCGTACCTATAAGAACTGTATGTTCTTTTTAGGATTACCAAAGGCTAACCTTGATCAAGAACGGGTTTTATCTGTCTTTTTTTGGATGCAAAGCACATAGAGGAGTAAGCATATTTTTTATGGTACCACTAAAAGTTCATATGTTATGGGAATGGTATGTGTTTGATCATGATGGGAAATCCAATTTTATAGGGTCATTAATTCTGAGGAAGTGGCTTGTGAGGGTGAAGTAAGAAGCTTGTCCTAGTGAAAGTTTCTCGAGATCACCTGAGACACATTTATGCATTATTCTCAAAACAACAGTTGACCTGATGGTACAACTGGAGCTGATACACTCACTGTCCACTTATCAAGCTATCATAGAAATGGACGCTTACCTTCTTGCACATCACCCTGTTGGTCCTGAAATATGGCTTGTTGATCAAGATTATCTGCAACAAGCCTTGTGTTCTTTTCAGTAATGCTACAACCTGATTCCGTACCAGGACCAGCAAGTTCATCGTTTAATTTCATGTTTAGTTCAGTCTTGGCAGGAATATGCTGATCATTACTTTTCTCCTGGGCTAAAACTTCTGAGAAAGAGGAAAGGATACATTAGAAAAAAAAAGTTGTGTTCAGAATAGAAAAAATAAATAGGTCAGATAATTATAAGAGAACAAATGATAATGAACACTAGGCCTAGATGTGTCTACTGTCAACTGAGTTCAATAAGCACAAGCCATGTGTCTACTGTCAACTGAGTTCAAGATTCTTCAGTGGTTATCCATTTCGATATTTCAGTTTTGCTCCATTGGAGATAGTCAACATGGTTTTAGCAGTAGCACTAAGCCACCAAAGCATCTGAACAAATGACACATGAGTATAGTGGTTAAGCAATTACATTATTGTTTATACCAGTTACTTGTGATCTTGTTAAGCTGTGACCTGGATTGGTACTGCTCAACATACAGCCTAGTTCTGCAAATCAGTCCTATATATGACCTAATTACTGCTACCAGCAAGTGCACCTCTACCTTGTTAGTAATTACTCTTGCTTGTGGCATCTCAGATGAGTATTTATTCCTTATAAGTCATGCACACTACTCTTGTGCTGCTACTTTTGTGTGCTACCTGTAAGAGTTTTATATCAAATGGAATTATTAATAATTTGTTTGGTTGTACTAGTCGGTGCTAGTCTAGCTCTGTTCACATTTGTATGCACCTTTCAGGATACTACACTTATGCATTATTCTAGGATCAATAAGGTAGACTCCTGAAACAAACTTGTCCACTGCCTTGATGGTCTCCCTGTAAAGTATGTTAAACTGAAACTTGCTAATCTGTAAAGTGAAGAAAAAGAGAATTGAAAAGCTTGTTTGCTGAACTAACTTTATGCTTTATTTTTCTTATGATTAGCTTGCATACAACTTTATTTCTTTTCTTCAATCCAGTAGGGATAAGGGATTAGTGAAAGAGATTAGTGGTTATCCTGCCTTGACGGTTTCTCTGTGAAGTATTTTTTTGCTGAAGCTTGCTAATCTGTACCGTAGTTTGTGTGTGCATGTGTGATGATAGGAGCACTAGTTCAATAGCAGCTATCATTGTGTTTCAGAGAGTTCAAAGTATTTTTGCTTGAGTGCAATTCGTTCATGTTTCCTGAAACTTGCACTACATGAATTTTATTTACAAATAAGGCCCTAGCTTTTGGATCTCAGCTGTTATAGTTCTGAATAGTGAATATATATAGTAGAACAGATCCTTTCATGGCTATGCAAGAGATTAATGATGTGATGTTTTCTAAAACTTGCAAGATTCATCTCTTTACTTTACAGAGTCTCAGGAAGAAAAATGAGCACTTCGAGAATATGATCTAGCACTTCATGTAGAAAATTGAATGGTTTATCAACTTATCATTTGCGTCAACGGAGTAGAATGGGTATATATAAACGAACATGTGTACTGGCTGTATCCATGAACCAGCATGATCGGGCGCTTTATATAGAGATGTGGATTGCTAGATTGGATTAAATGCAGCTTGTCCAGCACATTGCGGATTTGTAATTTGATTTTTTCTAAAATTTTCTGGTTTTTTTTTATTTCTGCTTCTTGGAGATGATTTTTTGGGTTCATCTTTCTATTTTTCCTAATATTTTTGTGATTTTAGAGATGAATTTTGGATTGGTCATGTGGTTCAAAAATCTTATGTCAAGTCTATGCTTCTGTATGATTAGTTATTTTATTATTAGTTTTGCTTGATGCTCTGTACTGCTCATTGGTCTACACGCAGATTTCTTAGAGCCAAACCCTCGCCAATCCACCTTGCATTGGTTCCACCCAAATGGCTAAATTAGCAGTGGGGGTTAAACTCCAGCATATAGTGGATCAGGTGGTCACCTTGGATCAACCCCACCGACATGTGGGTCAGCTCTCGCTTGGGTTGGTTCCACCAATTGCCAAAAAGGGCCAAGATACGAATACGATGCAAGTTAGGGGGTTTCCTGGCAGAATTACATGCACTTTCTTCCCAACTAACGCTTGTTTCGACAGCTACAGGACTCACAGCATATTTTTCTCTATACTCTTCAATAGTGAAAGCAATTGGCAAAACATCTGGAGATTTTGCATGTTTAATGTAGTGAATTGAAAGTCAAGCTACAAGATCAGTAAGTAGTATAGATCTTTGAAAAATAGTGAAGAAATTATATGGAAGGTTTTGAACTTCCAATTAATTTGAAAATGCAAATACCAATCAACTAGCACAGGTGAATTCAGATGTTTAACAGACATATTATCTTACAAATCAGTAAGTAGTCATGGATACAGGATCAATTTGGTTGTACCTTTACCAGTCTCTTCAGCTATTGTATTGATATCATGTTGAAGACTTTTGGGGTAGAGACCAGTGGACATGATGTCAGCTAGGTGACATTACTACTGGTCTAGACACTGCTTTAACCCAGTTCACCCGAGCATGTCCCCACGTTGGAGACGGTGAGTGATATGTGTCAGACATTTGCATTGCTTGTGTCACTGGAAGTGACCCATTCTTTGCTTTGCTTGCATAATGGTCCATGCCATGACGGGTTCTTCTCCCTTCCGGCGGACCTGCAGAATGATGTGCAACAAAAAAAGAAATATCGCCACATTTTAAAAAACAAGAAACATGCAAAAAAAGTACAAAATATGTAAGCCTCACCATCATAGAGTGGAGATAAAGCATCATAATATGGGAATGACCTATCTTGCCAATGGAGAGCGTCCTTGTTCTTGTTGTTTTATTATGGTGAGCAGCAAAAGTAGCCCAAACACTTGCAGGTGCAGTCACCATCATTCTCTCCTTATCCCATCCAAATGGTGGTGGCACTTTCAGCATCAACAAATCTTTAACACTATGGGCGAAAGCTCAACGACGGCGGCTTTCTTCAAGTCTTGCGTCGTCTCCCGTTTGACTTGGCAAACAGAAAATGATGTCCAATATCTTGGACGCTCATGGCGATGAACAATGTTTGTCCATGCGTGCTTATTCCAAGCATTATGTGTTCGTCTCGGCCATGATGTCATGTTCTTTTTTCGAAGATCAATAAGGAACAATTTCTTTTCATGATTCCATCTGGGACTCTCTTTGTTGTCCCTAAAGTCAATGCAGGCGTGGCTTATATATATGGGGCTGTTTGGTCAAGAATATTTGCAAATAGAAATTATATGGAAGGTCGACAATTGCCGGAAGTGCATCACCTATTTCCTTGGGAGTCATGGTAGGAAAGTCGGAGTGCTCTTCGTCTTGAGCTGGGCAACGATGACCTGTCGTGGCCTCTTGCTTCCGACCCGTTTGTTTGGCATCGCTTCGTCTGGGGTTGGCCTCGGGGAGTCGGAGTTGCTGGATGCTATGCAACCATGCTCGGCAACGATGACCTTTAAACTTTTGTGTACTAATTTCATTAGGGTGGGTTAACCTTATCTGCCCGGTGTGGGTGCCTTGTTTGGTTGCCCTTCTTGTATATAATTTCATTCGTCTTAATTGAAAGGCAGAGCTCCTGCCATTGTTTCAAAAAAAAAATGATGTCAGCTAGGTTCTTTTCCCCAGACACCATTGCATTTGCTTCCAAGCCAACTCTCCCTTCTCTGGATATAGGGCTTTGCTCTTCAGGTTCAGGATCTCCATCAGTGAAGTTAATTGATAAACCATCTGGTGATTTCAAGGACCAAGGCTGCTTTTCAGTATTTAACAACACAGTAATGGACAAAGCTCATTACAACTTCATAAAATTAATAAGGTAGTTATATTCCAACTTTTGAGCATACAAAGAAGATCAATTAAATATAACTGAGATGATGCTCAGATAAATTGAACATAGTGCTAAAGCCTATAAATTTGGCAATACAGAAATAAATTAACTAGCATGTCATATTGTCATTAGCACCGATGTTAACCTCACCTTTGCTCATCAATGCTTTGTGCTTTGAGACAACACAGTTGTGTGGGACTAGTCCAGCAATGCATGATGCTTGGTCTAATTTCCCACTTGTTTCAGATAAATAGCTATCAACAGCTTGAATTTCAGAATGTTCCTGTAAAATAGACCATTTTACTAACATTGAATGCTTATCTGAACTTTCATTTATTTTGTCAAAAAGATTCTGACCCAACCGAACAAGTATCACAACAGGTAAACACTGCGCTGAGGAAATTTTGTCAGTGAGTGCCTCTGATACAAGCAATGGACCTGAAAAGTGCTCTTCACTTGTGGCATTAACCTGAACAGATTCTTGAACTCTGCTACCTGACTCCTTATACTCATGAGTAGCTTTGCGTGCATCCTTTGTTGCTTCCCTGATAATTATGTCATCATTTGCTTCCTTGACAGACCTCACTTCTGCTGAAGCAGTTGTCCGTCTCCTCTTTGAAGACCTTCTCTCCAAAGTTGTGGAATTTAATGCCTGCTGTATTCCCCCTGTGTTGTCTTTTTCATCGTTTAGCTTCATTTTTAGGTCAGTCTTGGTAGGTACATGCTGATCATTACTTTTCTGCTGACCTAAAAGTTCTGGTAAAGGGGAAAGGGTACATATTAAAAATATAAGTGTACTAATTAATACCAAAATTCTTATGAAGGATTCATACCTTCTTCTGCGACACCCTGATCAACATCAAGTTTCTTATCAGCATCAAATCCAGTAGGTTGCACATCATCATCATCCAAACAATCAGATCCCACATAGAAATAAGGTTTTATAGGGGTACTAGGTTTGTTTCCACCACCAATTTCCTCGGGCAACGGTGAACCTGAAACACATTTATGCATTATCCTCATAACAGCAGCTACCCAGATAGTACAACCGGAACAGATACAATCACTATCCACTTATCCAGCTATCATAAAAATGGATGCTTACCTTCTTGCACATCACCCTCCTGGACCAGAATTATAGCTTGTTCATCAAGATTATCTGCAACATGCCTTGCGTTTTTTTCAGTAATGCTACAACCTGATTCCATACCGGGACCAGCAGGTTCACCGTTTAACTTCATGTTTAGGTCAGTCTTAGCAGGAACATGCTGATCATTACTTTCCGCCTGAACTAAAACTTCTGACAAAGGGGAAAAGATACATTAAAAAATATAAGTGACCAATTGATATCAGAAACACTTATGAAGGAGTTCATACCTTCTGCGACAACCTCGTCAATGTCAAGTTTCTTGTTAGCATCACATTCAGTAGGTTGCACATCCTCATCTTCCAGACAATCAGATCGTACAAAGAAACCAGGTTTTACAGGGGTACTAGGTTTGTTTCCACCATCAATTTCTACAGGAGTGTTTTCTGCTTTTCTGGAATAGCTTTCTTTGCACTCTTCTGCCAACATTTCAAATGACGAAGGTCTTCCATTTGATGAATATCCGTTGTCAGCATTCAGTACTGGAAGACTAGTATCGTCAGCAGCAGCTTCCAAGTGCATACTTGTCGAAGGAGGGTTCCCTATGCTGCGCCTGCTGGGACATTTCCCCAGATCAGCAGCTCGAATGGTTTCTTCAGCAACTGCATTGCAGTGAATTTCTGGATTAATATCTGATTCTGATATAAGCAGGGCAGCTTCAGAAACTAATTACAACAACATAATAAAATCAATAGGTAACAATATGCCAGCTTTTGAGCATACAAAGAAGATCAATAAAATATAATTGTGATGATGCTCAGATAGTCAGATCAATTGAACATACTGCTAAAGCCTATAAATTTGGCAATGCAGAAATAAATTAACTAGCATGTCATATTGTCATTAGCACCAATGTTAACCTCACCTTTGCTCATCAATGCTTTGTGCTCTGAGACAACACAATTGTGTGGGACTAGTCCAGCGATGCATGATGATTGGTCTAATTTCCCACTTGTTTGAGATCTCCTGGCAGTGCGAGTTTTGTCCACCATACTGTTGTTAACATGGACAACTCTGTTCCTCAAAGTCCTGATGACAGGAGCATCATTTTGAGGCACATCTTAAACCGTAGGCAGTTCTACGTTTGTTCGTGCACTTCCATTCTTCCTCCTCCTGGGCTGCCTCGCAGGGATATCTATTCCCTGCGAATTCCTCCTGGAGATATCTGGGCCTAATGAAAGCCTTCCCGATCGCCTCAGAGGGACATCTGCACTGTCAGCAGCAACTGGATGGTAGATGACACGGGACCTCAGACTCCTGACAATCCCTTCCTCCACAGCTGCTTTGCCCCTCCCTCCCTTCTTCTCAACAGCAGGAAGCAACACAGCGGCAGCCCCTGCAAAGCTTGATCTTCTCGTGACTGTAGATGAAACCCCAACCTGAGCGCTGACAGCAACACCCTCGCGCTTGCGCTTCCTGTCAACAAAAACATCTTCTCCTTCCCCAGCCTTAGCAGCACTCAGAGAAAGCCTCCTGGAACGCCTCGGTTCACAGACCTGAGCCTCAGCACCCAATGAGTCCCTCCTGGACCGACTCACAGTCACAGGTGCTCCCAGCGAATTCCTCCTGGGCTGCCTTGCAGGGACATCTATGCCCAGGGAATTCCTCCTGGAGATATCTGGGCCTAATGAAAGCCTCCTCGATTGCCTTGGAGGGACATCTGCGTCATCAGCAGCAACGGGGCGGTAGATGACACGGGACCTCAGACTCCTGACAATCCCTTCCTCCACAGCAAAAGTAACCTTCTTTGCCTCGCCCGTTTGCTTCAGACAACCCTTATTCGCGGCCCTCTGCTTTTCGAGAGCGAAGAAGCAAAACACAACAACGGCATTAGCATTTCCACAAGCATTTGGGGCCTCGATCCGATAGGGAGGGGGAGGGGGGAGCAGGTCGAGTCCTTACCGAAAACGCGGTGTCGAGACAGGCAAGGAGGTCGGCTTTGGAGCCCTTTGCAGAGAGGCCGTACCGCTTACAGAGCGCTTGGAGCGCCGGTCGATCTAGCCGATCCATCCCAGCACTGGGGACGCGGCGAAGGGAGTGGTGGGGTTGCGCTCCTCTGGTGGGGGGACCGAGGGCGCGTGCTCCTAATCCTCCTCCGTGAGGACGGCGCTCTTCTCTGCGACAACAATGAGGCAGAAGTCATCAGAAGGAGCAACCATTTCCATAAAACCAAGAACAAATCGAACGAGCGGAGCATTTCCAAGGATTACTTACTACTGCCGTAGGCGTGGAGAGCGCCGTGTCCGTCCGTCGACACGGGCGACGAGGTCCGCCGCGTTGGAGCCCCCGGGGCGGGGAGGCCGCGCCGCTTGCAGAGCGCCTGGAGCACCCGCCGTCCGCTTCATCCCCGCACACCTCCACCCTCGACGGAGAAAGCGGCGGAGCCAGGATTTGAAACCTGGGTATTCCCACTTCCACATCACACAAAAGAAATCCAATCCAATTCAATCCATAGGCTGGAGATTGGAGGAACGAGGATGGGGAGTGGAAGAGTGGAGGAATGAGGAAGAAGACCTGGAGAGTGGCGACTAGAGTCTGGTACTCTGCTGCCTCGTCGAGCGGGCCACTGGCCGGGTGCCCGGAGCCAGGTGCCTAGCCGCCGCTAGCTACTCTGCTGACTGACTGCTGCTGCCCGCTGCGGTGCTAGTTGTGGTGCTGCCTGCTCGGCCGCCCCTGTGCTCGACGCCGCCGCGCCTAGGGTTAGCGCTAGCGCCGGTTCTCCCGTTTCCGTGAGAGGCTACAGGCCAGGAAGGGCGGCAAATGGCTCAATGTTTTGAAATTTGAATTTGGGAGTGGGGCGTGGGAGCTTACCGGGGACGGGACGGGGGAGTCGGGAGATGCTCATTTTGTCCAGTGACAGTGAGCTCGCTGCAGCTACTTGCACTCTGCAGCTGGTTGCTGTTTTGGCTACAAAAATGAACTATAGTACTCCGTAGACTATCAATTCTTGTAGTATTTCTTTTTTGCAATTCGTATCAGGGCCTTGTTTAGATAGGTGTGGAATTATTTGGACGGTTCCTGTAGCACTTCGTTTTTATTTGGTAAATATTGTCCAATCATGGCCCAATTAGGCTCAAAAGATTCGTCTCGTGATTTATAACAAAACTATATAATTAGTTATTTTTTTTTTATATTTAATACTCTTTATATGCGGCAACAAATTTATGAGAGGAGAGAGATTGTAAAGTCCTGTAGCACCTCGTTTGTTTGTGGCAAATATTGTCCAATCGTGACCCAACTAGGCTCAAAAGATTCATCTCGTGATTTACAACCCAACTATATAATTAGTTATTTTTTTTATTTATATTTAATACTCTTTACATGTGGATACAAATTGATGTGATGGAGAGAGAGTGTAAAAACTTGGAAGTTGGAAGCCAATCTAAACAAGGCCCAGGAATTCATTCTATGCATGTGCATTGTGAGGATTGCTCTTGGGTCATGGGCAGCAGCAGCCTAAGAGTAATTTTGCAGAGTTGAACCAACCATGAATGGATTTTTTGTTTTGAGGTGTTAAATCATACGGTGTGTATTTTCTTACATGGTTAGGTCATGGTTCTGATTCATTGGTGAAATGTTGCCCATGGTAATAATTAGAACTAGACCGCTGACGGTTCCAGTATCTTTCCCGGTGGATTCATTGGGAGGAAATGTGTTGTTGGTGTGGACTGTGGTACCTGTGTGCCAAGACTGCATTGTTTGTTACTACCTACCAGCGCTAGGAGCCAGTTGATTGGAAATTTGGAAGTGAATTCCAGCATCATGACAAATTGGGGGAATAGAAAATATTTATGGAAGAAATATGAAGGGCATTTTCTTTTGCTCCCAAATCCAAATACGGCCACAAATAATACTTTTTAAATTTTCTGATCAGTCGACTCTCAAAGGATGGCTAAGCACACGATGTCGCTGTTACCGTGATTTAGAGAGTGCTTATTACTACCATGAAAAGTGGTTGAGTTCTCTGACTTGCTTTTACGCTCCATTTCCCACTGCATGCATGCATGCATCAGGATTGGCTGGTAATTTGGTTTCTATTTGCATGCATGAATACTATTCGTTGTGCTACTTAAGCATGCACGGGCTGCTTTAAATGAATGCCTTGGGAACTGATTTGCAACTTAGGGCGTCTCCAACGATCGGCGAAATCGCTAGCTTACTAGGACGGAATCTGATGTGGCACAGTAAAAAGGAGGAGAGAGAGAACTCGATAGCGACGAAGAAATCGCTTAGCTATTTCACGCGAGTCAAGATTCTGTGAGAACAGATGCCATGGTATGCATGCAACAGAGGTAAGAAAAGAAATAAACTACTACTTTCTTTGGTCCTTCTGTTCCACCTTAGCTAGCGTTTTGATGAAACCGTTGAGGACGCCTTTAGTGCAAAAGATCAAAAGTGTGAAATCTGCTATCGCCTAACAATAGGTAATGGAGGGAGTATGTGACTAGTCAAGTTGGTTGCTCTTGCTCATCTTTGGATTAGGATGATTAAGCACACGATGTCTCTATTACTGTGATTTAGTGTCTTTATTAGTTCTTTTTAACCAATGTTTCTATTGAATATTTCTTTTTTTCTCGAATACGTACAAGCAATGCGTATCATTGTATTAGGTAGATAGAAAGTTTGAAATACAAGATACAGATCTTAGGCTTGTGTTTTATCAGTCGGGCTTATTAGCCGTTTGAATAGTATTTTTCTCTCACACCAAACCAATCAACTTATCTTATTAACCAGCTTATATCACCAGCTAAACACCCAGAGTGTTTTGTGAGGACTACATTGGCTTTGGTATCAAATTTCAAAGACGTATTGAATATTTCCATGGCGCATGGATTTGGTGTCTCTTCTATCGTGTTTTAGTACGTGTGCTTGGAGGGAAAATACTCTTGGGCAGACACTCTTAACCATTCAAATTGTGAAGTTCAACATACGTGTTTGAAATTTGAATCCAGATGCTAAGGAGGGAAAATGGATCAATTTTAATCTTCGATGTGGAATGAATTGGGAGACAGCATGCCCCTTTTGTGACATTTTTACTGTATCTATCTAAATCCTTTTTTATGTGATGGTTTGTATCTTTGTTTTTCAAAATTGAAAAAAAAAATTACGGCCTTTTTAGATGTTAGTACGTACTTCTGCTGTAGGATTGCTTAGTTACCTCGGTTTGCTGAGATAAGAAATAATATTTTAGATGCCAAAAAATACTTGGGTGTTACTCCCTAAGGATAAGCATTACCTCATATTTGCCTCTAGCTTTCTTATGAAATATAGATCCCACAACATTTAACCTCAATTTTGTTAGATTGTCATGTTACAGGTGGATACAGAACTAATTGTATTTATTCAAGTTTTCCTTCATAGGTATTTGTTCTACACAATATTTGTTCTACACAATCTTAGGTTTCTTTTGGTTTTCTATATAAATTGTGAATTAAGAAGATGTAGCTCAAAATAGATCATTTTTTTTGTGACCGTGCGTGAGCACAAAATAGATCATATAATCCTGCATATTGGTAAAGTATTCGAGGAGCCTTTGGCCTTTTCATTAAAAGTTAACCCAACTTTTTTGTGTAGTTCTCACAGAAATGAGGAACCATATTCAGTGCATGCAGGCAAGATGAACAGATTATACTATGCTGCTGTAGATTCAATCTAACACATTTAACATGAGGCTTTTACCAGTATGCCATTATAAAAGTTGGTCCTTATCTACGTGCCACTAAAAAATTCGAGCGCACCTATGTGGTATTCACTTAAACTTTTTTGTCGTCTAAGCCATTCTGTCTAGTTTTATCTCTAACGGTGTCAAACTGTAGTGAGAAAAGTCCACAATGCCCTCATTTATTTTCTCCTTTTCTTTTAATTTTTTTTCTTTTTTTCTCGCTTATTTTATTTTTTCCCTCTCCTCTGTCCGATCGGCTGGACAGCTTCTGCACAGGTTCGCTTGCCTCCATGCCCGTGTGTCCGGCTGCGGCAAGACGAGCGCCGCCGCCGCCGCCGCATTGCACCATCGCCGTCCCCGCCTTCCTCCACCTCCTCTACTCCTCCAAGTAAGGCCAGACATGTTGCAGCTGTGCCGTCAACGCCGCTGTGTCGGCACGGCTCACCGCAGACCGCGCTATGGACATGTTCAAGCTGGCCAGGCTCGGCGACGCGCCGCTGCTGTACATGCGGTGCACGCGCCTGGCCGCTAAGGACTTCGCCGCCATCGACACTAGTAGAAAAAAATCATTTTTCACGACACTACGGTTTTTTTCAGGCGGCTCCAATTTTCTTGACGCCTGTACAAAGAAATCAGTGGGCCCAGAAAGAGAACTGTTCCAGAGAAATCGATTTGTACAGGCGGATGTCTAAGAGATCCGCCTGTACAAATCGACATATTTATACTGAGGCGGATCTTTAGACATCCGCCTGTACAAATCGATATTTGTACAGGCGGTTGTCTAAGACATCCGCCTGTACAAATCGACATATTTGTACAGACGGATCTCTTAGACATCCGC
The DNA here is from genome assembly GCA_015844335.1 of Chrysopogon serrulatus. Classification (NCBI taxonomy): domain Eukaryota; kingdom Viridiplantae; phylum Streptophyta; class Magnoliopsida; order Poales; family Poaceae; genus Chrysopogon; species Chrysopogon serrulatus. The sequence continues at coordinate 730,015 of JADLZL010002328.1, read as the reverse complement.
CTGTAGAAATCGATTTGTACAGGCGGTTCTCTAAGACATCCGCCTGTACAAATAATTTTAAATTTATTATTTTGAATTTTTCAAACGACCTGGGATGGAATTTTGACCAAAATAAAAGTTATAGATCTCAAAAAGTTATGAATGTTTGTAGTTTACAAATTTTTCTTGAAATCATGTAGGCTCCCAAAATTGCATTTGAATTCCTCAAATTTGAAATCCAAATTTTGCAAATGACCTCGAATGGAGAAACACTCTAAATAAAAGTTGTAGATCTCGAAAAGTTATGAAACTTTGTAGTTCACCACTTTTTTATTTGAATTCATTTAGACCCTCAAATATTCAATTTTCCGTCGGGTTTGTATAATATGTGGGGAACAAAAATGACAAATAGACACAAGTGACGTGTGGGTGAAGTGGTAGAGGGGGGTACGACGACCCGGAGGTGAAACCCCCACGGCAAACAGAAGCACGCGATTTTACACGAAAAAATGCGCGACTTGCGACTTCGCGGAGACAGTGCTGCATCTCCCAGTTTCAAAAATATTTTTTGCGTTTTTAAAAATATTTTTTGCTATTTTTTTCATATTTTCGGACAATGATTTTCACGCGGTTGACTTAGTCAGCCGCCTTTGAAAATAACTATTTACCAGGGCTCCGCGTGCTCACTTTGCATCCAGCTGCTGGAGGACGCGACCGGTGGGCGCCCCAGGCGTCGCGGAGGCCTACGCCAGGCCATGGGCTCCCTCACTGCATCTTCGCCTGCTGCATCGCAGGCGTGGCCCTGGGACAGTGGAGGTTCATCGACAGTAAAAGTGTGTTTCTAATGTATTCTAAATTTATTTTTCTAAAGAAAAATGGCCATATAAGGTGGGAGCATAACTTCACGAGGAGGTCATCAAGCTAGCAAGGCAGAGTTCCCTCTGCTGCTCGCTCCGGCCGCTCGCGCCGCGTCGCGTGCGTGCGTGCTGGAAGGGGTTGCAGGCGTTGTCAGCGAGGTTGACAAACCACGTAAAGCTGCGCCACCCTGTCCCAACCCGCCGGCCGGCCGTGTGCCGCATAGCGGAGCACCTTCAGCCTGTTGGACCTCCGCGAAGAGCACATAGTGCACATCGATGCCGTAATGAAGCACGTGCTGCTCGCCCCTCGCCGTCGGCGTGTGCATGCACAACTACCTCGACTCTGTGCTCGACCCCCACATCGATTGAGGACCTACAGGCGCGGCGTGGACAGCCTCCAGGGTGCGGCGCGGCTCGTGGACGCTCCGAGGCGGCGGTGCGGTGGCCAGCGGGGGCGCAGCGCGGCTCGTGACCAGCCCCGAGGCGGCGCACAGCCAGCCTCCATGCGCGGCGTGGCTGGACCCTTGGAGCGCGGCTTGCGGCCCACCCCGAGGCGGCGTGCAGCAACCAGCAAGGCGTGGCGCGTTCGCGGCCGGCCCCGAGGCGGCACGCAGTCAACCTCCAGGTGTGGCATGGCCGGCCCCGAGAACGGTGTTGGCCTCCAGGTGTGGCGCGCAGTCAACCTCCAGGTGTGGTGCGGCACGGCGTCACCTGGCGAGCTGCAGCAAAGAGAACGAGAGCCTTGAGCGGGAGAGATCGGTGGCCGCGCCTCGAGCAGGGGAGAAACTGAGCCACAAGGTTATTTTGGACATTTTCCATGGCTGGTCCCACATGTCAGAGCTGGCAAACGGCGGAAACTAGACGGAAGGTGGACGGAATGACATGAAGGACAAAAGATTTGAGACTAGTGGCACATAGGTGTGCTCGAACTTTTTAGTGACACGTAGGTAATAACCATCTTTCTTAATGTCATACAGGTAAAAGCCTCCAAAATCATTCCTTTCCATGGATACTACCACATTATTGCTTTGTCTTTGATTCACTACTGCAGGTTATTAAATCTGAAAGAAGTTCAGTCAATTTGGTATTAGATGACCTATCAGATTACTAGGATATTAGGTATTTCTGTAGTTGATAGGAGAAATTTTGGCAAATTGTCATGTCATTTTCAGTGGTGCAGTGGAGAAGAGTTAATGTGAATTTGAACACAATACAGATATAAGATAGGATCAATGTCATATGGGGGCAGCAGTATAACTACAGGCCCAAAGCACAAGATGCAGCTAGGGGAGCTCCTAAGGGGGTGCAACAACCCAAAGAGGCATAGGAAGTTGTAATTAATGCTATTCAATAGGGTGGTTGAGAGATAAGATTTAATGAGAGGGAGAAAAATGAGTAGTTAGAGAGGGCTGAGCGCTAGCTAGAGGCTAATGCCCTCTATTTATACCATGTAATCAGATTGAGAAGGAAGCAATGAACAAATCTATTTCTAACCTCTTTGTTCTATCTTAATCTCATCCTCTTCATCTTAATCTCATCCCCTGCTACTAAGGTAGTCAGGCAAAAACCCTAGCACCTCCATTACCTGGTTTGAGTTATGAAATGAGAAGCCAAGGGCCTCCAACTCTAGGCGCCCAGGCCCTTGACAACCTAGTATCAGCTCCTAGGCGTTCTTCATCCTCTGCTGCACCACCACCACACCTTCCACCCTAGTCTCACCAAGTCACCATCCACCTCAACCACTTCCATATGATCACCAATGGTCGAACCATCAGCAGTTGATCTACCCAAGATGATCCAGGCCTTGATCGCCTCCATCAGCACCCTCCAAGGTTAGGTGGTGGCCCTACAACAAGAGCGTCCAGCGGCAACATCCTTCTCAGGCTCCCAAGGTTCTGGTCGTGGCAACCACCAGGGCGATTGGCCACCCTAGTTCCAGAAGCTAGACTTTCCCAAGTATGATGGGAAGTCTGACCCGCTCACATTCATCAATCGTTGTGAGTCATATTTCCATCAGCAGCGCATCACAACGGAGGAGCAAGTCTAGATGGCATCCTACAACCTTGAAGCCGAAGCGCAGATGTGGTTCAACAAAGTGCAACAAGATGAGGGCACCCCATCCAGGCACCATTTCTGCGAGCTACTGAACCTTTGCTTCGGGCCGCCTATTCACTCCAACCCGCTAGGCAAACTCCTAGCGTGCAAGCGGATCGGCTCTGTCTCCAAGTATCAGGATCAGTTTGAGGCCATATTGCCTTGCATGGGCACTCTAACGGAGGCACAACGGGTGTAGGCCTTCACTGTCGGGCCATAGCCCCCTTCAGCCTCGACATCGAGGTCCACAACCCTCAGTCTCTCGTCATCGCTATGAGTCTGGCCCGCAAGCTGGAGCTACACGAACAGTGTGATGTAGTAATGCCGCCCTTTGCACCACCGCGCGACCAGCAGCAGGGGCTCCTTCCAACGCCTCCACCACATCTCGCTCTACCAGCTCCGCTACTTGCTGTGACTGTAGCTACCACCATCATGGTGGAGGGCCGCCCCACCTAGGCGCCTATCGATGACTAAGATGGAAGAACCCCGCCAGCTCGGCCTTTGCTTCAATCGCAATGAGAAGTTTGGGCGTGGCCACAACAAAGTGTGCCAACGCGTGTTCTTGTTGGACCTAACAGCAGGGATGATGACAATGACGCCGCCTCCGACGACCCTGCCAAACCGATACTGCAGATGTTGCTCCACGCAATCATCGGCATCCACACCAGCAACACCATGCAAGTGCGCCTCAGACTAGGTGACATCAACGTCCATGCCCTCATCGACTCAGGCTCCACGCACAACCTCATCGCCAAGAAGGTTGTCAACCGCACCGGACTCCCTATGGTCTATTGCAGCTTTGCGTCCATCACTATGGCCAGTGTCGAGCGCGTGTTGTGCACAGACGTATAGGCAGGCGCCGTTCTCCATCAACAACGATCAATTCTCAGCCGACTTGTTCGTGCTCACCTTGTCAGGGTACGACATTGTGCTGGGTACCCAATGGCTGGCCACACTCGGTCCAATCCTATGGGACTTTGTAGCCTTCACCATGTCCTTTTGGCACAAGGACCATCCAATCAGCTAGCTCTTGAAGAAGTCAGTCGGAACCCCTCCAACTGCATCAGCCACTTGGGAGGACATCGACAGCTTCATCGGCTATTCTCCAAGCTTCCTGCTCGAGGACGAGCTACTCCACAAGGGAGGGGGAGATGTCATGTAGCCAAGATGTAGCTAGGAGAGCTCCTAAGGGCGTGCAACAGGCTAAGGAGACACAAGCAGCTATAATTAATGCTATTCAGTAGGGTGGTTGAGAGATAAGAGTTAATGAGAGGGGGAGAAACGAGGAGTTAGAGGGCTAGGCACCAGCTAGAGGGTTGGACGCTAGCTAGAGGCTGATGCCCTCTATTTATACCATGTAATCAGATTGAGAAGGAAGCAATGAACAAATCTATTCCTAACCCCTATATTCTATCTTAATCTGATCCCCTTCATCTTAATCTCATCCCTTGCTGCTAAGGTAGTAAGGCAAAAACCCTAGCACCTCCATTACCTAGTTTGAGTTATAAACTGAGAAGCCAAGGACCTCCAACTCTAGACGCCTAGGCCCTTGACAATCAAGCCTTGGGTGAGGATGGGAAACTTGTTTGGTTGAGTACCTGAAGAGTTGCAAAGGTAAGGAGCTATTTCAAGGATATGATACTGTGATTGAGTATACATCATAGAACTGTTGTCTGCATGTTTAAGTGCTTGAAATCTTGAATTGGTTGTCCCTTGTACAGGCTACAAGGTGTTCACTCCTAGCATTTGGTTTTGGTCCCAATTGCCCAATTGGTTTATGTGAATACCTTGGCCGCCAATATTTCTGACGGCTGCCAATTGCTCGGACCTTGAAGGTTCGAATGTAACACCTGACAACTTTTGCTGGTTCAAATTAGCTTCTGATGGTACGAACCAGGGTTAGGGGCTTCTTTGTTACGATTTCAGATGTATTACTGTGTAATTAATTATAGGAGCTAATTAAGTACTTCCTCCGTCCCTTTTTATTTGTCGCCGTGGGATACGTGCCACAAGTTTGGCTTGATTTATAGAAAATACGTATAATATTTATATCTCTAAATAATTTTGTTAAAAAACTAGATCCAAAGATCTTTCCGATGATATTAATTATGATACTAATCGATGATATTTATTATTTATTAAAATTGCCGGTATTTGTGTCTCGGGAAACGAAGCGACAAATAAAAAGGGACGGAGGGAGTACTCATGAGATATGTGAATCGAAGGTGTTCTGAAGGAACAAAAAAACTTGCACTACTCATCTGCCTCATTCTCTCTATTGGCTTTAACCTGATAGGGGGCTATCTTGTACTAGACCATAGAACGACAAAAGCTACTTGCCAATACTCCCTCTCAGCTAATACGTTGAGGTATCCTCAAGACGATGCTCCAGGAAAGGCATGATGCATTGAGGGTATGATGATGCCTCGAGGGTGTAGAGGGTGTAGCCATTGTCAGCTGGCTATAGCCAAACTTTTAGAGCAGGTACAATAATTCATGTTAGCTTAGGCCTTGTTCAAACTATCCACTCTCTCTCCGAAGATAGCTCAGCAAAAACTTCTATTGGATAATATTTGTCAAAAGAGAGAATGCAAAATGATCTGAACAAGGCCTTAGCTCATATCGGCTCAGATGTGGAAGAGAGAACGAGCTTGGCATCACATCTTGCGTCAAGTTCTAGTGCGAGAAACGATGCGCCAGAGCCGATTTAGCGCCAAACTTGTCGATTGCGGAGTTAGTTTGTGGGCCTGTTTCTTTCTTTCTCAATCTCCTGTGCCTCGCCTCCTTTCTCCCCCCTCGTCATAATTTTCCATGAGTGTGCTCTCTCCCGTGCGGCAATTTCCCCTTCGCGCCAAATCTTCTCCAACAACGCCAAAAGGCATCCTCGCAAAGCCGAATTGTCTTCTTTCATTAAGGATTTAAGTTCTCCCTACAATTTATTCCAGGATTTTTCATCTATGATAACCCTAGCCTCAGATAAATCAGATGAAAAATCTTGGAATACATGTGCAACAGGCCAACACGACCTGATAGGGCATGGCACGGAAGGGCTTGTCTGCCACTGGACCGTACCTCCTGAAGTATAAAAGGGTGGTGTCCAAATTTCAGAGAAAATTTACGTAGAAGAGCAGTATCCATGGTCAACCAACACATACCAACTGAAAAAAGACTTAATTGAGTATATTTGGCAAAAAATTGCCAATAGGAGAAATAATTAGTTGTGCCTGCAATATCCTCTTTCTTTTGCATGTAAGATATAACAGTTCATTAGGTTTATGGATTTAGGTAGGTTTATTATTGTTTGCCATACCATTTTTTAATATGCTTGTCAATTTCTTACAGGTGCCTGTTGGGGGTTTTTCCTCAAGACCTAAGTATCAATGACAGCTGCTGGTCATCAGGAGATATGGCTAAATAAATTGATGAAACTGTGGATGCTAGATTTATTTCAAGTCATTAGTGTAATAGCTGCTCATGGTAGTAGCCTTCTTTTGTGGATCAAGATTTAGCTGCACTGCAGACCATGTTTTATTCCCTAAACTTTTAAGTTTATGTGTGTGTCCTTAGTCTACCTGATATTGTGAATTTGGTTATAAGTGTCATTTATTTTACCAGTGAACAATATTATTACTTATTTCGTTCAGTCGACACCTTGTTTGATTTATTTGTGGATATTTCTAGACCTAAATGTTGTCAGCAACACAAGTAGTTATGGAGATGTGTTTAGTGTCAATCGCCAAGTCCAGATGCAATTCAGACTTAAATACATGTACATGACTACTTCTACAGCCAAGCTGTTTAATTGTTTGTCTCTTGTGTTGTCTCAAGATTACGTGGACATGGCTAATAGCCAAACTTATTGGCCTTGCTCATAGATTTTAGACTCGACTCATGTGGCTTGGCTCTCCAATGGTGCTAGCTACGTAACTAGATGTGGAGGTGAGTGTAAGAAAAATGGACCTTTGGCCCATTTAGTTTAGATTTTGGTGTTTAATGAACAACATGACTATTTGGACTAATATTGCTTGCTAGTGTCTTTGGATATAGTTCAAAGGATACAAGGTGGACTTGGACTTAGACAAGTGGTGATCCAAATAATCAACACTTAAGCAAGACATTAGAAGCCATGTTGAAGACCTACAAGACATGCTAGAAGTCCAAGACAATAAAAGTAGAAGCCCGGACGCGAAGACACGAACAAGATTGAAGCTACCGAAGCCGACACAAAAGGTGGATGAATTGGAACTGTCTCATGATTTTGGATCTGATCAAATTGCCATGAGACCAGCACAAAGTTGCAGAGATTTTCATAAGCTTTCCAAAAAGTCCAAGATCATCAAAATCGAAGTTCGGAGCAAAAAGTTATGACCAAAATACGGAAGACCGGCGTGCTGAAAATGGAGCAGCGGACGCGTCCGGTCAGGAGCGTCCGGTCACAGCGTCCGGTCCACTAGAAACAGCCCCAAAAAAGTGCCGTGACACCAGAGCGACCGGTCACCAGAGTCCGGTCACCACAGGAGTGTCCGGTCCTCTCTGAAAACAGGTGAAACGGCTAGTTTCACAACGGCTGGTCGACATGGCTTGACCGTACACGTCCGGTGCTATTACTGTAGCGTCCGATCCTCTATAGAAACCTGCAAATAGATCTCCAACAGCTCTGTTGTTATGGGGGCTATAAATATGAGTTGCAACCGGTCATATGAGGTGTGGAAGAGTGAGGAAACATACCAAAAGTGTTGCTACACCATTTTAGTGCTCTCCACTTGCATAGTGCTTAGTGTTTCACATGGTGATTAATGTAGGTGCTTTGCAAAGTGCTTAGGCTAGTTAGACCACCGCTTATGCACTTGCTCTAGGTTTAGGTCTAGTGTTTAGTGAGGTTTGCATACCTCTTATCACTCGGTGTTTGCGTGCACCATCGTTGTACATCGGAGGGACTTGTAGTCTTGCGAGACCACCCCAACCGCGTTTGTGGTGTGGCCGCCACCGTGTATCGAAGGGAACAAGGCCCACGGTGGTTCGGCCGGAAGCTTGATAATGAAGACGGCGGGGAGCGATCCGGGAGATGCTTGCCGGAAGGCACACCGGAGACCCACTTGCGCGTGGGGAAGGCCCGGAGCTATCCACGGAGTTACCCGACTGGAAGCTTGGTCTTGTGAGGGATTTCTTGCGAGGGGCTCCAACGAGGACTAGGGGAAAGCTTGAGCACTTCTCGATACCTCGGTAAAAATACCGAAGTCGTCGACGGGAGTTTGCATCTCTACCTCACATTTACCTTCCATATTTACATTATGTACCTCGGTTATATGCTTTACCTTTCCTAGCTTAGTTGATAGGATTGGAACCTAGGTTGCATAACTCTTTTGCGGTAGAGATAGCAACACACCTAGCGAAACCTTAATTGCACATCTGGATAGATTATTTCTTGCATAGGTTTTGAACTAGGTTGTTTTAGAGGCCATAATTAGAAGTAGATTTTTAAGTTGCCTAATTCACCCCCATCTTAGGCGTCACGATCCTTTCAAGTGGTATCAGAGCCGGTTGGCTCAATTTAGACCATTGGCTTCACCGTCGTTGAGCCGATGCTAGTTGAGAGTGGTTGGGATGGATACCTCTAGGCCTCCGCACTTTGATGGCACTAACTTCTCCTACTATAGTGCTAGAATGGCTTGCTATCTTGAAGCGGTAGACCTTGGTGTTTAGAGAGTCACTCGTGATGGGATAAAATCCCTTAAGAATCCCGAGAAACCAATCGCGAGTGATGAAAAGGAAATTCACTTTAATGCGAGAGCTAAAAATTATTTGTTTGAATCCTTGAGCATGGACATCTTTAACCAAGTATTCACTTTAAATACAAAAATAAAATTTGGTTAAAATTGCATGAGCTCCATGACGGCACAAGTAATGTTCATGAGCAAAAACATAACCTAACTAAACAAAACTATGATTCCTTTAAAATGAATGATGATGAGCTTATTCGTGAAATGTATTCTCGTTTGAATCTAATTATCAATGAGCTCCATTCAATAGGATTGACAAAGCTAGGTGATGCGGATATTGTGAGGAAGATCATCTCTGTGCTACCACATCACAAATATGCAACGATCATCACCATCCTTCACAAAATATGGAAGACTTGAGCAACATGACCCCGGCTATTGTCATTGGCAAGCTTGTGGCATTTGAGATGTCACGCAAGATGGGTCAAGATGAAGCCTCTTCATCAAGCAAAGGCAATGCTCTCACATGTGATGAGCAAAAGAAGATGAAGGGCAAGCAAGTTGAATCAAGCTCAAGCTCTTTAAGTGAAGATGAGGAAGAAGAATATGATAAAGATGAAGATGAAGATGATGAATCAAGTGATGATCAAGCCTCCACCTCCTCCTCAAACATTGATGAAGAAACAATAAAGCTAATTGAGAAGGTGGTGAAAAATATCCGAAAGCTCAATGTCAAGGGCGTGCCCATCCAAATTGAAGATTGCATCTTCACCAACCAAAGAAAAGAGCAAAGAAAGAAAGGATGCTATGGATGTGGCAAAAGAGGACACTTTGTTGAAGATTGTTCAAACAAGCCCACACCCAAGAACAAGAAGAAGGCAAGAAAAGCAAAAGACCAAGCCCTCACAACAATCAAGACTTGGGATGATTCATCAAGTGAAGATGATGATCACAAGAGGTGCGGCCACAAGCACTCATCATCAAGCACTTCTCGTATGTGCCTTATGGCACGAGGTAACGAAAGCTCTATCTTAAGTGATAGTGATAGTGATAGTGATAGTGATGATGATATGTCTTCTTTTGATCAACTTGTGCAAGACAATCTTGAATATGCTAAGCTTTGCACTAGCCAACAAAAGAAAATAAAAGTGTTAAAAGAAAAGATTGATATCTCACAACATGCTTACAATTCTTTGATTGAGCAATATGAAACTTTTGCTAATCTTAATGTGGAGCTATCTACTAAAATTGAGAAACTTAAAGCTATTGCAATCAAAATTAAGAGCACAAACAATGATGAGCAACTATGAAGAAAATGAAAAGTTAAAAGCAAAGTTAGCTAGCACACAAGAGGCATATAAAAGTTTGCTTGCTAAAATGGAAATTATGTGCAAACATTGTGATGAGCTAACAAATAAGTTGCTAATCTTGAAGCCATTAGAGCAACCCCCACCGAGGCACCTAAAAAGAAAAGTTCTATCTTTGACATGCCCAAAAAGGATGCCTCTATTTCTTGCAATGATTTATTTGAATTAGACTCACCCATGTGCAAACAAGCTTGTGTTGAGAATGTAATTATAGATTCATGTACACAAGAGGTTGCAATGGAGAATGAGCAACTCAAGCAAGAAGTGGCTCACCTCACCAAGGACTTGATTAAAGTGAAAGGCAAGACGGAGCCAATCCAACCTCATCAAGATAACACCATTAAAGGAGTGAAGAAGCTTGATGAGGGAGAAACCGTGGTTTGCTACGTTTGCCATAAGGAAGGCCACAAATCATATGAGTGCAAGGTGAAGAATGGGGAGAAAAGAAGAAAGAAAACAAGCAAGTTCTCCAACACCTACACCAACAAGGTGAACAAGAAGGCCTTCACACCATATCTTTTGAAGAAAAAGAAGAATGACAAGGTGGTGGCCATCAAAGTGAACAAGCAAGCCAACACAAATAGGGCCAAACGCATTTGGGTGCCAAAGGAGGTTATTTTCAATATGAAGAGCACCAAGAATGTTTGGATCCCAAAGAGGAAGTGAGAAGTCTAATGGACTTCGGGGAATTTGGAGACTTGGCAAAGTTGGGATGCATATCATGGGGTGCATCACATCGGATCATGTCATTGCCAAGTGGGTTAATGAAAACTATGGACCCAAATTCCCCTTCTCATGCTAGGTAACTAGATTTAAATTCTTGCAATTTCAATTAGCATCTAGTTCCTTTCATGCCTAGGTTTGCATTTGCATATTTTAATCCTTGTCTTGCATGCCCTAGGTAAATCATATGGTAGGGTTGCTCTATATCACTCTTGCCCTTGGAGCAAACCTATATGGTTTAATTTGTTTAGGAGCACGGCACAAAGCTCTAGTTTTTACAAGTGTGTATCTTATATGTGCCAAAGTCCAAATTGTTGATGATTCACCCCTAATATCACCTATGAAAATGATTCTCACATTCAAGTGGTGTCATTCTTCAAGTGATATTTGATCTTAAAAGTCAATGTGCATGTCTCCTACAAGTATCCTATGCTTGTATGCACATATTTAGGGGGAGGTCACTCTACAAGTTGGAAGCTTGGAGACTAACAATTACTACAAGATTATCATGTGTGTAGTAGTCTCATTTGCAAGGAAAATGGAGTCTCTGGAGATAAGCATCATGCCTTCAAAAGCCCACCATTTAGTTCAAGTGGTGTCAATCAAATTGTTTTCTACATGTGGTATTTTTAACCCGATATCATTATGTTGATTTCAATTCGATTCTTCTATACTTTCTCCATGCATTATATAGATTAAACTCGTTTTGTGCATTAAATTGCCGGTTATGCATATGGTTTGCCTTACATTATATGTATGCATACATTTTGGGGGGAGCTTAGTTTATATAATGCGAGAGTCAAGTTTTGTGATCAATTTCCACTCCACATATAAAGGATCCCAAAATTTGACCCTCCCTTGTGGTACTAATGTCTTTCTTTTTGGTGTTTGATTCCAAAGGGGAGAATTTGTAGGACCAAAAGCAAGCCCAACCCAAAATAAATATCAAATTCAAATTTTTTAAATTTATAAGTGGTATTAAATAGGGGAGAATCCTACTTTGGGAATGGTCCAAGAAAGGGAGGAAGTGGATTATGGAGTTAGGGGGAGGCTTAAGTCCACAATACCACACAAGGGGATATTTGGCAAGGGCAAGATAAGTTCTCTAAGTTCTTTTGAATTGATATTTTTTAGCATCATATAATCTTGCCTTTGCATTGCATCCTAGCAAGTAGATTGCATTTTATTTTTGGTATCTATTATTTGCTTGCTTTGATCGTGTTGTCATCAAGCACCAAAAAGGGGGAGATTGTAAGGAAAAATGGACCTTTGGCCCATTTAGTTTAGATTTTAGTGTTTGATGAACAACATGACCATTTGGACTAATATTGCTTTTGCTAGTGTCTTTGGATATAGTTCAAAGGATGCAACGTGGACTTGGACTTAGATAAGTGGTGATCCAAATGATCAACACCTTAAGCAAGATATTAGAAGCCATGTTGAAGACCTACAAGACATGCTAGAAGTCCAAGACAATAAAAGTAGAAGCCCGGACGCGAAGACACGAACAAGATTGAAGCTACTGAAGCCGAGACAAGAGGTGGATGAATTGGATCTGTCTCATGATTTTGGATCTGATCAAATTGCCATGAGACTAGCACAAAGTTGTATAGATTTTTATAAGCTTTCCAAAAAGTCCAATATCATCAAAATCAGAGTTCGGAGCAAAAAGTTATGTCCAAAATACGGAAGACCGGCGTGCTGAAAATGGAGCAGCGGACGCGTCCGGTCAGGAGCGTCCGGTCAGCACAGGACGCGTCCGGTCCACTAAAAACAGCCCCGAAAAAGTGCCATGACACCGGAGCGTCCGGTCCTCAGCGTCCGGTCACCACAGGAGCGTCCTTCCTCTCTCTGAAAACAGGTGAAACGGCTAGTTTCGCAACGTCTAGTCGACGTGGTTTGACCGGATGTGTCCCGTGCTATTACTGTAGTGTCCGGTCCCCTATAGAAACCTGCAAATTGATCTCCAACGTCTCTATTTGTTATGGGGGCTATAAATATGAGTTGCAACCGGTCATATGAGGTGTGGAAGAGTGAGGAAACATACCAAGAGTGTTGCTACACCATTTTAGTGGTCTCCACTTGCATAGTGCTTAGTGTTTCACATGGTGATTAATGTAGGTGCTTTACAAAGTACTTAGGCTAGTTAGACCACCGCTTATGCACTTGCTCTAGGTTTAGGCCTAGTGTTTAGTGAGGTTTGCATACCTCTTATCACTCGGTGTTTGCGTGCACCATCATTGTACATCGGAGGGACTTGTAGTCTTGCGAGACCACACCAACCGCGTTTGTGGTGTGGCCGCCACCGTGTATCGAAGGGAACAAGGCCCGCGGTGGTTCGGCCGGAAGCTTGATAGTGAAGACGACGGGGAGCGATCCGGGAGAGGCTTGCCGGAAGGCACACCGGAGACCCACTTGTGCATGGGGAAGGCCCGGAGCTATCCACGGAGTTACCCGACCGGAAGCTTGGCTCTTGCGAGGGATTTCTTGCGAGGGGCTCCAACGAGGACTAGGAGGAAGTTTGAGCGCTTCTCGATACCTCGGTAAAAATACCGGAGTCGTCGACGGGAGTTTGCATCTCTACCTCACATTTACCTTCCGCATTTACATTATGTACCTCGGTTATGTGCTTTACCTTTCCTAGCTTAGTTGATAGGATTGGAACCTAGGTTGCATAACTCTTTTTTTTGGTATAGATAGCAACATACCTAACAAAACCTTAGTTGCACATCTAGATAGATTATTTCTTGCATAGGTTTTGACTAGGTTGTTTTAGAGGCCATAATTAGAAGTAGATTTTTAAGTTGCCTAATTCACCCCCTCTTAGGCATCATGATCCTTTCAGTGAGAAATAAAAATAAAAACTATTTAATACCATCAATACTTGTCCTGTTGGCTTATCTTATCAGCAGAGATCTGCCGTTCTAACTGTTCTCACTGCATCAGTTGGTATCAGCCGGCTTATATGACCAGCTGAACAACCCGACTATTAGACCCACAAGTTTCTTTCTTATATTCTTGAGTTACGTGGAATGGATCAGCTATTTGCTCATCGCTAGTGACTACTCTCTCTCCTATTTTTTTAAGAGTTAAATGCACCAGAGGACCATTAACTTGTGAGCAAGTTTCAGTTAGATCCATCAACTTAGAAAATGACCTTTTTAGGTCCATCAACTTGTGAACAGGTTTTAGTTGGGTCCATCAACTTGAAAGGTGGCTTTTTAAGTCCATAAACTTTGTATGACGTATCACTCAGGTCCATATCCCTCCATATGGATTTTTTGTACTGACGTGGCCCGCTAATTTATCTATCTGAAGCAGCCGTTGACTTTTCATTTTATCAAACATATTATAAGCGAGCGAGCGAGCACTGCCTCTACCATACGAGTGCGAGAACGAGCCGCTGCCACGCCTGCGCTAGCGAGCGCGAGAACGAGGGCACACCGATGAGCACCGCCATCACCAAGGCCACACGGGCGTGCGTGTGAGCCACCATGGCCACAAGGGTTGGTGGGCAATCGTGCGCCGTCCTGTGCTTAGAGTTCATGACAAACACGAACATCAAGGAATACCCGGCCACCCATGTGTATAGAATGGCCTGCGTGGCTACGACGGCGCCCTATTCGTGTGCCCGCGTGTGTCGTCAGGGCCGCAATGGCAACAACGCTCGCCTGCGTGGCCGCAGCAGGCCTGTGCTCCCGTTTGGCCACAGCGGCGATGGAGGCGGCACTTGCTCGCTCACTCACAACGTGTTTACTAAAATAAAGGGTCAACAACTGTTTTAGATGGACAAATTAACAGGACATGTCAGCGCAAGAAGTCTACGTGGAGGGATATGGACCTAAGTGATACGCCAAATAAAATTTATGTACCTAAAAAGCCACTTTTTAAGTTGATGGACCTAACTAAAACCTGCTCACAAGTAGATGAACCCCAAAAATCACTTTCTAAGTTGATGGACATAACTGAAACTTGCTCACAAGTTAATAGACCTCTGGTGCATTTAACTCTTTTTTTAATCATAGCTAGTTGTTTAGGACACCTCATCCTCTATGCATTTATAGAGTAGCTGAGAGGGAAGGGAGCGAATAAGCACGCCAAAACCAAAACCAACCAAGTAAGATAGTAAAAATGCAATATGAATAACGTGCAGATAGGTAGGATGAAAATGGGACCAATATTTTTCAATATCCATCTGTTTTAAAAGAGTCAAAATTTACATGGACAATCTGTATCTGAATCCGTACGTTTTGTATCAAAATCTTACATGGATATGTGTCTTTGAGCTATCAGCGGGGGAACAACCACTCACCTACATGGGCTACCAAATGCTTATTTTATGCCATGTTCAGTGCTTCAATTAGAAGTTTGTATATCAGTTTCCTAGAGGGAAAAAAGGGCATGCAGATAGTATAGCTCTTGGCTTTAGGTGAAAATTAGAGATTTGATGTTTACTGGTTTTGCTACATCCAATTTGGATGCTACGTTCTTAGAGAGTGATTTCTTTGGATCTGCAGGTGCTAGCTCCCAACATGGAGACATACTACAGATGATGCACTTGCGGTGATTTGGGGTTTGTGAAATTCAGCACTGGTTCTTTCCAATGATGAAATGTTGCAGAGGACTTGGAACTCATCTTGCTTTTCTCTCATACAACGATTCACAAGGATTACATGATAAAAAAAACATATAGATAATTTTCCTTCATTTTGCTTTTCTCCTATTTGTTCTCTCTCCTCTACCTGTATCCACAGTAACATTGCAACATGACATCACTTTGAGAACCATCTTTTGGTTTGAGAAATGGTTATTAAAATCTGCCTTTTTCTGCATTCCTTTTTCTGGATTCTGGGAGCAATCTTGTTTGTTTCACTTGCATCTTTATGATACCTTTTTGCTTCCAATTCTTAGCATGCTAAATTGTTCCAATTTTATGAGCAAGCTGCTGTTTAAAACAAATTAAAGCCCAAAATGAAAAGTAAACTCTAAAATCTAAATATAATGCATATACAGCACCACATATTTGAAGTGCCTGCTTGTAAATGTTGACATGTGAATTGTGCTTGTGCATGATATGAACTTTGAGTTTCCATTCCTGGTAACTCTTTTTTGGCCGAATGTGTTCCTGTGCCCTTTTTTGCCATTTTTTCTCTTTCTTCTCTTGCTCCTGAGTAGAAGCTTATGTCTTCATAGTTGCTCTTGCAACAGCTATAATTTTTTTTTTTAGGACTGTAGGTTACCATGTCCAAGAGAGAAAGCAGAGTTGTAGACTTTTTTTTTTTTTGAATCATTGACACTTAATTACTCATTCACGTCTAACTGCGGTACCCAATGCAAGAGATCGATAAGGCCAGTCAACGTGACACAGGCATATTTAAACAGAAAGCACCGATCAGCACAATCAGTTCAAGCTAATTAAGGTCCAAGCAGTGGCTAACACCTGGTTAGCCACTAGCATAACACAACTCCATCAATTTCTCTACAACAATGGGCTCGCACGCAATGTTAAATAATGCACGCAGCAGCTTCATCGCAGCACGCTGCATAAATATAAGGCTTTGTTTTCCGTAAGACACACACGTAACTTTCAACCAAAGGTTGAACACAAAACAAAATACGTTAACAAAAGAACAACGACCTATACCATATGTCAGTGCTCCCTTGGCCTTCCGCTGATGGGCTGCAGCGCTCGCCTTGACGAGTCCTTACCATCAGCGTTCGGCTTGACTGGATGGCCAGCTTTAACAGCAGTTGTGTTCTCAATGTTCCTGAGCAGTGCGATTGCAGATTGGCTCATGTTGTCCCCAGGCTTCAGGCGAGGGGCGCTCATAGCGATGTAGCTTCCTTTTATGGTGCTGGAAACTTTGAAACTCTGCAGCTTAGCACGGAGTTCAGCTATACCTCTTCGCCTGCTGGTTTGACAACTTCCTGATGCAAAAAAATTAAATACATCAGTGAGAAATTGAGCAATACATCATGTCAAAAGATGTGAACAAGTCAGGAGCAATACAATGCCTACTGAACCTGAATCATTGTTGTTCTGTAAATATGCAGATTGTTCAGGAGATCTTGGAGCAGGAAGATCATTTGGGTGATTACATTCACTGGACAGATCCATGCAATCATCTTTGTGCAGGTTTGGTGCCTCTATCTTCAGCGACTCGCTATCAAATAAGATGGAAAAGTCTTTATCATAGCTAGAGCTGTGTTCATCAACTTCATTGTCCTCCAGCTTACTGTTAGGCTGCTCATCTGGCACTGATGTTTCTGTAGCAGGGATCAGACCTATTTCCATTTCTGACTGTTCAATCTCTACAGCTTCAGGCACACTGCTAGCCGGGATACCAGGAGTGATTTGGTCTTGATTGCCCTCCAGCTTACTATTAGGCTGCTCATCTGGCACTGTCAACATTGATGTTTCTGTAGCAGGGATTAGACCTATTTCCATTTCTGACTGTTCAATCTCTACAGCTTCAGGCACACTGCTAGCCAGGATACCAAGAGTGGTTTCGTCTTCATTATTTTGATTGTATTCCTTGTGATCCTGATTAAGCATTTCAATATTATAATTCACTTGCATAATGGCGCTTTCATTCACACGCTGCTGGCAAGGCCCTGACATATTAAAAGCGAATGAGAGAATATACAGAAGAAAACTGTACAGATAACTTTGTTAAAGTCTATGTATGAGTCAAGAATATATAAGAACAAAATCATTATTACTGACCTGATCCTGAAACACTCACACAATGAAATTTTGCAGATTCTTCAGGAGATTTAGGTAAAGAAAGGACTTCTGGGACCTCCTGTTTCTGGCAAGAGTCTACATGGAAGTCTTTGGGCAATGGGTACAGATCCTTCTTCGCTGGCCCAGTACATAAATTTTCAGCTGTGTCTTTATCACAGCTAAAGCTGAGTTCCTTACTTTCATCAGGTATTTCTGACTCTCCAGCAACCAAGGGCAGCATTATTGAACTTTCCATTTCTTCAGTTGGCGCATCTTCAGTAATATTGTTTTCAACGAGGGCTATTGAACTGAATTTACCTTCATTAAGTTTGTTGCACTCCTCTTTATGATCTTGATGTAGCAGTTCAGTACCGCAACTTCGATAGCCGGGAGTTAGCTTCAACAATATGCTTCTGGCTGCTAGATTGACAAATTCTAACAGAAGAGAATGAATCATGAGGTAATGCAAAAATAAAATCTATTAATACCCCAATGCCAAGTAAGTTTTGTTTTTGGATTCATCCAGTTAACCAGACCAAAACTTCGGTAATCAACATCTTTTAGCCTTTCAGGTTTCAACACATAAAATTTATTTGAACAGTTTTGTCTGAAAGTACTTCGAAGTATTATAGATTTTTTTTTTACTTTATATGCTTCATAAATATATTACAGCATAAACTAAAACTCAAAATTCCCTTTAGCAGACCCTGTACTGTGTCAAACCAAGGAAATTTAAATGTCAAGAGAAATACTGACCAGATCTAGAAGATTTTTCAGGAAATGTAAATAGCTCCAGTTCCTCGCAATAAATGTCCTTGGGCAAAAGGGCGGTCTCACAGTTTAAGCTTTGTTTCTCAACTTCATCTCCATCCAACTCAGGATTAAGTTGTCCATCTGGAAGAAACTTTAAGTGGTTCATCAAATCCTTCCATAGGAACAAATGAATCATAGCTATGTGGGACACAATCCAGTTGCAGTTTTAGTAGATAAAATTAGAAACTTATTGCACTGGAACTAATGAAGGCAGTATACAATGTAATATAAATGCATTTTGAGAAAAAAAAAGGACAAAGGTAGTGTCATAGCACTGGGCAGGTCATCCACATGGTGCTTATTAGAAATGTGTCTCCCATAGTTTCTTGCTCAGTTAGATTAGATTAGCACTCCCTTTTTAACTTAATACAATACATTAGCTCGAGAGGCTATAACACAATGCACAAATGACATTCCGTACGCTCACACAGTCATCGGGTGCCAAATAAGGGTTGTTTTTGGTTGCATGCAGATAACCAATCCAAACTTCGGTAATCAACAATACCTTTTAACATTTCAGGTTTGAACACATAATTTCATTTGAATAGTTATGTCTGAAAATAGTTTGGAAGTATAAACATAATTCTTATATTTTATATGCTTGAAAAATTACAGGATAAACTAGAAGTATAAGTGGACCTGGACTATGACAAACAATACAAATATCAACAAAGCACCTTTCCCCTCAGCGAGCAAACAAGTTCAGGCTTACCATGCCCATTGGAGTACGATTTTTCTTTGAGGATATCACTATCTGAAGTAGGCATAGACTTTCTTTCCACTTTCTCCTCACAATGCACTTCTACGGCAGCAACAATATCCCTGTGGTATAGTGATTGTTTGATTGCATGATCAAAAAAACTAAAGGGAAGACCACATATGGTTCATAATATTTGCAGTTTTCGTAATCCAAAACAAAATTACCTTTCAATAAGATGGGCATCATCAGCCAAATCAATCTGGACTGATGTAAGTGAACCTTTCATGTGGCTAGACCTCCAGAACCCTAGGTAAAACAGTATCATGCAGTTATTTCTAAGTGACTTCTGAGGATTAGACAGCATGATATTGCACGACATGAAGACTTAATAATGAGAAGTTTGATCGCAAACAAATAAATAAATATACCTCCACTTTCTTTGACTTGCATGTGAACAGACATGCAACTCTCTTTTTTCTTTATGTCTGCTGAGATCCTGACAAGGACCTTGGTATGTATCAGGTTCAGAAGAAACATGTGTGTCAACTAGCTTCTCAACATGGCAAATAATATGTTCATCCCTTCTGCTCTCAGTACTTGGAAATGCAAGATTATCTTGCAGATCAGACTTTTCAGTACTTCCCTCTGAGAAAAGAGACTGTAGGTCCACGAGTAAGTGTCTGGGATCTTCCAAGCTAGTTCCAGCATAATCCTTCATTCTGCACACTGCTTCCTCAGACAATGTACCTTCATATTTATAATCAGGAGTTCCTAAACTTGTTGAAGGATTTCCAATGCCTGATACATCATTGAAAAAAAATACACATTAATTGATAACTAATAGTTTAAGACGGCTTCAGGTTCATAAATCACATGAAGTTACTAACCTGCTATACCAGAAACAATTGTCTTCCCATATGTAGTGCCTTTAAGAGATGATTCCACTGAGAAGCCATCTAAAAGCTCTTGTCGTGGGTAATGATCCTTAGGATAATCTTGTGGTAAAAGCAGAACCAGATGGAGTTCTTTCACCAACAACGACCGAAATAGATCCATCGTCTGAGGTATTACAAACATATTTATCAAAGTTAAGGCCAGATACCATAATGTTTGGGCTTTCCAGCTTGGGGTTAAGTTGGCCATCATTCAAATTTGACCTCTCTTCAGATAGGGGCAGCACCAGTCCGCCTTCTATGCACTTGGTAGCATCAGCAGCCTCGACAATATCATTTGTGCAGGGTTCAGAAGCAACTTGCTCTATCCTATCCACATTGGATCGATCTTTATGATTGTGACCCTGACGCAGCACTTCAGTACAATTGGACCCAATCAGTTCATCCAAGTGAGACAGATCAGAACCATGACGTAATTTAACCCGTTGTTCGGCATTGATTGATTCATCTCCTGAATATTCAGCACTTGGGAATGCAAGGCTTTCATGAGGATCAGATTCCTTTGTGTTTCCCTTTGAGAACAGGGACTGCAGCTCCATGAATAATTCTCTGGGATTTGAAGAGCATGTTCCAGCATAATTCTTCATTGTGCGTGCAGCTTCCTCAGACAAAGCACCTTCATGCTTATAACCAGGAGTTGCTAAACTAATTGAAGGATTCTCAATTGCATCTGGAACATCATTGAAACAAATAAACATTAATTCAAAGGCCATGGTACAAGTAGGAGATATAAGTGTCTACTGACCTCTACAAACAATTTTCTCCCCACACGTAGAGGACCCATCAAGAGATGAAGGATTCTCAATTGCATCTGCAACATCATTGAAACAAATAAACATTAATTCAAAAGCCATGGTACAAGTAGGAGATATAAGTGTCTAAATAATACTGACCTCTACAAACAATTTTCTCCTCACACGTAGAGGACCCATCAAGAGATGTTTCCATTGAGAAGGCATCCAAAACCTCCTGTCTATACTCCTTGGACGAATCTTTTGATAAACCAGAACCAGATGGAGTCATTTCACTAACAACAGATCCACTATCTATAATGTTACCAATATCCTTATTGAAGTAAAGGCCAGATTCCACAACTTTTGCTCCCTCCAACTTGGAGTTAAGTTGCCCATCTTTTAAATTTGAGCTTTCTTTACCTGAGGGCAGTACAATTTCCCTTTCTATGTACTTGGCATAAGTGTCCTCAATAATATCTCCTGTGTCATCACTGCATTGACCATTATGACCCTGATGCAGCACGTCAGCATTGGAACCCAAACATATCTCATAGTTTTCGTTGGTAGGAGTGTGCGGTGCACTGCTCAGTACAGCATCAGTAATACCATATGCATTGCCATCTGCGGTAGGTTATGTGTAAAAAATATATAGTCAAACTTAAAACAGATCCAAGTATGATGATTTTAGTCTTGAAAGACCACTAATTTTCTGTATACAGAACAAAGGTCTAGAACTGTAGAATCAACAAAAAGATGTACCTGCCCCATTGACATTTGTTTTCTCAGATGAAGCTTTAAGCTCTTCAGAATGGACAAGCTTTTTATTTCCTTCACCCTCACAAGCCACTTCCTCAAAATTAATGACCCTACAAAATTGGTTTCCCACCTTAAAAGAATCAAACACATAACATTCCCATAACATATGAACTTTACCATGAAAAAATATGCTTACTCCTTTACGTGCTTTTCATCCAATGAATCTGAAAGGATCCGTTCTTCATCAAGGTTAGCCTCTGGTAATCCTAAAAAATGAAAATTTCTTATGGGTACCATTTAAATGGCAGGAAATACCTTATTTATATGGGTTTGGAGGAATCCAAGGAAATTATGAAGGGGGATACTATAGAAGGGGGAAGAAAGTGTGGTGTCTGTACCTTCAATTCCATTATCTTGCTGGGATGTTTGCATAGAATCATCATTTTTGGAAATACCTTCTTCAGTATCATCGTGTGAATAAGGTTCTGACACATGAGTATTTTCAAGTGCAGACTTGACATGGCAATCTTTTGAATCAATAAATCCATTTTTAGTACGAGCTGTTGTAGATCCCATAGATTTATCTATGTTTTCCTGTGAGAACAAAGACTCCAGGCCAAATGGTGATTGTTCTGCACTTGATAGATATCCCATGTTCTTTGGGGGCAATACTCCACATTTATGTTTACACTCTGGTGTTGTTGAACATGGTGAAGGTTTCTTAAGGACACCTGAGACACATTTATGTGTTATTCTCAAAAACACTTAACACGGTAAGTAAAACTGGAACTGATAGTTACTATCCACTTATCCAGCTATCATACAAATAGATGCTTACCTTCTTGCAGATCACCCTGTTGGATCTGAAATATGGCTTGTTGATCAAGATTATCTGCAAAAAGCCTTGCGTTCTTTTGAGAAACGCTACAACCTGATTCCGTACAGGGACCAGCAAGTTCATTGTCTAGCTTCATGTTTAGGTCAGTCTTGGTAGGTACATGCTGATCATTACTTTTCTCCTGAGCTAAAACTTCTGATAAAGGGAAAAGGATACATATTAAAATCATAAGTGACTATTTAATATAGAAAATTCTTATGAAGGATTCATACCTTCTTCTGCGACACCCTGATCAACATCAAGTGTCTTATCAGCATCAAACCCAGCCGGTTGCACATTGTCATCTTCTACACAATCAGATCCCACATAGAAATCAGGTTTTACAGGGGTACTAGGTTTGTTTCCACCACCAATTTCCTCATGCAAAGGTGTTCCTGAACATAGTGAAAGTTTCTTGAGGTCACATGAAACACATTTATGCATTATTCTCCAACAGCAGCTAACCAGATAGTACAACTGGAATTGATACAATCACTATCCACTTATCCAGCTATCAAAAAATGGATGCTTACCTGCTTGCACATCACCCTGTTGGACCAGAATTATAGCTTGTTCATCAAGATTATCTGCAACATGCCTTGTGTTCTTTTCAGTAATGCTACAACCTGATTCCGTACCAGGACCAGCAGGTTCACCGTTTAAGTTCATGTTTAGGTCAGTCTTGGCAGGAACATGCTGATCATCCTCCTGAGCTAAAACTTCTGATAAAAGGGAAAAGGTACATTAATTAAAAAATATAAGTGACCAATTGACATCAGAAACACTTATGAAGGAGTTCATACCTTCGGCAACACCCTCGTCATCAAGTTTCTTGTCAGCATCACATTCAGTAGGTTGCACATCCTCACCTTCCAGGCAATCAGATCGCACAAAGAAACCAGGTGTTACAGGGGTACTAGGTTTGTTTCCGCCATCAATTTCTACAGGAGTGTTTGCTGCTTTTCTGGAATAGCTTTCTTTGCACTCTTCTGCAAACATTAACTCAAGATCAAATGACGGAGGACTTCCATTTGATGAACAACCCTTGTCAGCATTCAGTACTGGAAGACTTGTATCGTCAGCAGCAGCTTCCAAGTGCAGACTTGCCGAAAGAGGGTTCCCTATGCTGTGCCTGCTGGGACATTTTCCCAAATCAGCAGATCGAATGCTTTCTTCAACAACTGCATTTCAGTGAATTTCTGGGTTAGTATCTGATTCTGATATAAGCAGGGCATCTCCAGAAACTAATTACAACAGCATAATAAAATCAATAGGTGGTTATATACCAGCTTTTGAGCATACAAGGAAGATCAATAAAATATAATTGTGATGATGATTGTCTACAACAGATAAATTGAACTAAAGCCTATAAATTTGGCAATGATTGTTTCAAAAAAAATAACTGGCAGCGCGAAATAAATTAACTAGCATGTCATTAGCACCCATGTTAACCTCACCATTGCTCATCAGTGCTTTGTCCTCCGAGACAGCAAAATTGTGTGGGACAGAAATGCAAGATGATTGGTCTAATTCCCCACTTGTTTCAGATAAATGGCTATCAACAGCCTGAATGTCAGAATGTTCCTGCTTACTCTGATCTGAACTTTCATTCGCATTGTCACCAGATTCTGACCGAGGTATCACAACAGGTACACTCTGCTCTGTGGAAATTTTCTCAATGAGTGCCACTGTTACAAGCAATGGATCTGAAGAGTGCTCTTCTCTGGTGGCATTAACCTGACCATATTCTTGAACTCTGCTACATGACTCCTTATACTCCTGAGTAGCTTTGTGTTCATCCTCTGTTGCTTCCCTGAGAATTATGTCATCATTTGCTTCCTTGACGGACCTCACTTCTGCTGAAGCAGATGTTCGTCTCCCTTTTTGATGAACTTCTCACCAAAGTTGTAGAATTTGATGCCTGCTGTTTTCCCCCGCTGTGTTATCTTTTTTCATTTGGGATTTGTGCATTCTGCTGCTTCCTGAATTTCTGTCCATCAAAATCCTCCATCTTGCATGGATCATTAGCTGAAGAGGATATTTCCAGCGAAGACCTTCTGTGCTTCCTCAATTTCAAGCCCTCTTCCCCAACACTTTCCGGTTCCTGTGCAACTATTTCAATGTCATCCTTGCTCACCTTTTCAACTTCATTAAGAGCAACAGATTTACGTGATGATCTCCTCATAGGAATTTTTGGTATTTTTTCCTCATAAAGACCATTATTTTGTTCCTCAAGAGGGATGACAGCAACAGACCGCCTTGATCGCCTAATAGGTTCCTTTACTTTCTGTTGCCTCTCATCATCTTGACATTTACCACTTTGAAAGTTCTTTTTGGCCATTTTACTCTGATCTTGGTTCTCCACCTCAAGCATATTAGGAAGGACAGACTTCCGAGTTGATCTCCTAACATTCATCCCAGCATTCATTTCTGCTGCTACAAGTCCACTATTGTTCTCAATCATATCAGGTAGAACAGATTTGCGCGATGAGCGCCTAGTAGGTTTCTCCACATCTTTTCCCTTAGCATTTTGAATTCCTTCACCAACAGCTTTAGTATCTTTAACCGGCATTACAGGAATCTGCATTGATCTCCCTTCATGTGCTTCCATATTCTTTTCTGCAGTGAGACCCTTCTCTTTCTCATGCAATTCTGAGATAACAGATTTACGTCTAGATCCCCTAACAGGTCCTTTAGTTGCTGGTTGCTTTGCTGCATCTTCACTTTTAGCATTTTGAATCTGTTCACCAATACCTTTGATATCTTTAACCGTCACAATTGATTTCCTCGTTGATCTCCTAACATGTGCTTGAGGGTTCTTTTCTTCAATTAGATCATTCTCCACTTTCTCAAGTGTAGCTAGGACAACAGATTTACGTGCTGATCGCTTAACTGGTTCTTTAACTAGTTGCTGCTTCTCTGCATCTTCAGAATGGTTTCTCCCTGATCGCCTCAATAAAGGAGCCTTATTGTGAGCAGCAATTTGTTCTTGATTCTTGTCCTCCACAGAAGATGAAACCTGTTGATTCCTACGAGTAGGTGGCCTACTGGGCTGTGCCTTGTTTTCCAGCTGCCTGGCAGTGTGAGTTTCATCCGCCATACTGTTGCTAACTTGGACAACTTTGTTCCTCAAAGACCTGGTGACAGGAGCATCATTTGTAGGCACATCTGAAACTGCAGGCTGTTCTACATTTGTTTGTGCATCTCCAGTCTTCCTCCTCCTCTTGCTCTCAACAACAGTGGGTGACATTACAACAGGTGCTGCTGCGCGAGATCTTGTAATCCTAGCTGATACTTCCACCCGAGCAGAATTCTGCACATCAGATTCACAGTCTTGAGTCTCAGCAGCAAGTTTATTACTACCACCAGCTGCTCTGCCCCTCCCTCTCTTCTTCTCAACAGCAGGAGGCAACACAACAGCAGCCCCCGCCAAGCTTGACCTTCTCGTGACTCTAGACGAAACCCCAACCTGAGCACTGACAGCGACACTCTCATCATTCTCCTGGTCCTTGCGCTTGCGCTTCCTATCAACAGCAACAGCCGCTCCCAATTCCTCAGCCTCGGCAGCACTCACCGAATTCCTCCTGGACCGCCTCAGTGGGACATCTGCACCCACCTCTGAAGAAACACTGTCTTCAGCAGCAGACTCCGTACTGGCTTGAGCAGATTTCCCCCTTGTCTTGGCAACAACCGGGGACCAGATGACCCGAGACCTCAGTCTCCTGGCCTTCCCTTCCTCCGCCGCAAAAGTAACCTTCTTCGCCTCGGCAGCATCTCCGCCCGTTTGCTTCAGACACCCTTTCGGCACCAGCACTCCGGCCACCTCCTCCTCCGCACCAGCGCCCGCCTGCGAGAGCAAGGAATCAAAACCCACCGACAGCATTACACAAGGAGCACAATACAGCCAACCATTTCCATAAAAAAAATCGAATGCGCGGAGCATTTCCACGAGCACTTGGCTGCTCGGATGCAGAGAATGAGAGAGAGAGACGAGGGTTAGTGTTGAACAGGGGGGAGCGCGTCGGGTCCTTACCGAGAGTGCGGCGTCGAGACGGGCGACGAGGGCGGCGTTGGTGCCCCCGGCGGGGAGGCCGTGCCTCTTGCAGAGCGCCTGGAGCTCCCGCCGCTTCATCCCCGCGAGATCAACCCCCGCGCACGCCTCCATCCCCGCAGGAAATCACCACGGCCTGGCCATCTCTCTTTCTCTCTCTCTCCGGCGGCTCGGGTTCGGAATTTCGGATCCCGTTTGAATTGGTGGGCGGCGCGACGCGACGAACTGCTCCGGTCTCGACGGGCGGGAGCGGGACGGCGGCCGAGAATTGGAGTTTTTTTGGGCTCCCCTCCTCCTGCCTCTCGGGAGCGTTGGGGGAGTTCAAGTAGAGGGACGCGCGGCTGGCGGAGGAGAGGAGGTGGGCGGCCGCGTGGCGGCTCCTCGGGTGGGGGACCGCGGGCACGTGCTCCGAGTCCTTCTGGAGCGGTGACTCGCACGCTGAGCGGTGGGGCCAGGGAGCGTGAGGCGTGGTGGGGCCGGCGTGGCGGTGAGAGCGGAGCGGAGGCTTGCGGCGGAAGGAGGCGGCTGGTTTCGAATTTGGGAGTTCCCGCCCGAGCGGGCGCGTGGGGAGGCTGGGACCTGGGAGTGGAATGGAAGCCGACGTCTAGCTAGCTGTTCCCACTGCCATGCGGGCCCATGGAACGGAGCCGGACGCTCGGCCCCACGCGTCATTTGTCCAGTTTGGTGGTGCGAGAGTTTGCATGGAATATGGGAGCGCTTTCCACCGGTGTGAAAGGAGCGGATGAGCTTCACTGACAGGCGGGCTCGGTCCTTCTTCCTTCCTGCAGCCGAGCCGGTTGGGAGGAGGAAAGGATCACGGGACACGAAGGCGTTTTGGTACTATGCAAGCTTTGCCACGGTCAAGATGATTGGGCTCTCCCACAGAAGTCAAGGCAAATTAAGCACCCGTACAGGGATCGAGGTACTGCTGCTCAGGTTCGAAGTTCAAAACTCTAGCTCTCTCTCTCTGTTTTTCTTGCTTAACGAGATGACGCGTATTTTATCTTAGCAAGAAAAAAAAAAAATAGCAAAATAGCCTTTAAATAAAAAAAAACATGCACAACAATGCATCATGAGCAAAAATATTGTCCAATATACTTATGAGTGTAAAAAACATGTTCGATCTGTTACAGATTTATTTAGTATAGAAAGAAAAAAGAATGCAGCGGTAGCTCAAGTGTTTAACTCTACACCTCTGAACATTTTTGTTTTATCTGTGTCACATCGGATACTAGTAGGATGCCCCACCCGTTGTTGCAGGTATGGAGTAGAAATGTAAGGAGTTTATAATGGTCAAAACTATGAATTAATAGATACATATATATGAATGTAGTAGGTCAATTGCGGATGTTGTATCCATTGACATACATGGTGTAGATTATTTGAACTTCGGCATCAACCAAATCTCATCTACCCAAACCCCTACCCCTATTATATATCGAGGGTCATCCCCCTCCCAAAATTCTAGGAGTTTTCCTTCATAAAATTATGCATGTTTCGGAGGACCATATATAATCCATATGATATGCAGTTTTACTAGGTTTTTTTACTTACAAACGGGCTTTTGCTTAGAAACGGTTTAAACTTTTACAAAAAAAAAGTTATTAAAATATATTCATGTGGGGTCTTGTTTTGAAGAGTTTATTGTGAGGAACACTATAGTGCAATTGAATTTTAATTACGGTACTTGGTTTTAGGTGCTATGAATTTTTTCTATTTCAAAAAATAGTTAGTGAGAAATAAATGAGACCGTTCATTGCTTTGAAACCTAATCAGCGCTAAACGCAGTTACGATGACGTCATACCTAAGGATTCAACCAATCAAAGAGCAGAGAAATAGATTAGTGGGGGTTAGAATTAGAGGAGTTATAGATTTCATAGGATGTCGGAAGGGGTTATTGGACAATAAAAAATAAATTACAAAACTCATCAGAAAACTATGAAACAAATTTTTTGGTACTAATTAATCTGTCATTAGCACATGTGTATTCTAGCACCACACTGTCAAATCATGGATTAATTAGGCTTAAAAAATGTATCTCGTCAAATAGTCGCAATCTGTATAATTATTTATTTTTTAGTCTATATTTAATACTCTATGCATATGTCTAAAGATTAGATGGGATGGGACAAAACTTTTGCCCTGTCCATCCAAACACGCCTGTGGACATAGAATAATAGAGGGGCAGTTTTGTCATTAACCATGCATTTAGCAGAGTTGGAACAACCAAAGAGATTGGATACATTTTAGCCTCTAGCTAAAGTTTAGCTGAGTTTTAGAATATGTATGGTTCCATAACGACAATTGCTTCGCCTGCTTGAGCGAACAGAAAAACGTGTTTGGTTTCCTTGCTTGATCTCCTTGGGGCCTGCGCTAGCGAAGTTTGGTTGGCTCCCGTGGGAGAGCCAAATCAGCTCTCCCGAGCGGGCGAGCGTCTCGTTTTTTGTGCCAGTGCAGCTGGGCAAGGCAAGGCAGAGCTGGGAACCAAACGCGATGTTAGTTGCTTCTGTTTTAATCCCTAGCAACTAAAGTTTAGGTGCTAGATCCAAATAAGACCCTAGTAGGGGATAAGGTTCTTAAGTGGAATGAGTTGTTAATACAATAGCATTTGTGCAACTTGATGATCAATCCAACTCTTTAAGATGGGATCTTACAAAGAAAGGGTTGTTTACAATACAATCTTTCTATGCATTTTTAGTAAATCAAAATGCAATGCCGCCTAACAAGTCTTTTCGGAAGTTCAAGGTACCTCTTAAATTTAAGATATTTTCTTGGTTCTTACTGAAGGGCGTTATCTTGACAAAATACAAGAAAAGGTGATGATAATTGTTGTTTATGTGACAACAAAGAAACCATACAACATCTAAGCTATGTGACCTGTCGTTTGGATGTTAGCATTCCCAGCTTGGATGATGATATAACAAACCTATTGCTTTCTTAAAAGCTGAGGGAACTCTCTTAGAAAAAAGATGTCATATATACATATGAACATTTTCTGACTATTTGGCTACATTTTATGTAACATATATACATATCGCTTCTGCTGTCAGCCCAAAGTAATGGAAACTGGAAAGTACCAACATGGCTAGTATATTGTACAGTTATGGTTTATGAAGTTCATACAGGTGAGGAAATGACCTCTTTGTTTAGAGGAGCATATAGATATGCTTTTTTTTTTTAGAGGAGCACATAAATATACTTGGTTACATGATAAGCACTATGTTAGCTCCACCACTTAGAAGCAAACAACCTATTTCAACCTTGCTTTCAGATAGTCCCTTTCTGAGAGCAAGACACCAAAAGAATTCGAGAGGAAGCAGGGGCATCGCTGGAGTTCAAGATGACCAAAAGTCTTGCTGCTACGAAGATACTATTTAAGCTAACAAAAGCCACCTGCCTCGTCTTCGTTCTTAAGATCCAGGTGGAGGAGCACATGTAGATTCAATCCAAGAGAGGGTTGCCTTAGATTTGTGTGTTGATCACCTTACAGCTGGCTGTTTACCCACATTTCCACCCTTGGCATTTTGAAACTCCTTGTTACTAACACTTTCGTGCATATCTTTGGCTCGTTCATCAAACACTCCAAATGCTATTTCTGCAGCTGAAGCCTTATTGCCATTGTCATCAGGTAATGAAACACGACCACCATTTCTAGCTATATTATCCTTGTAGCTCCTGGTGATCCTATCTTTGAAACCTGATGACAGAGACTCAACATCTTCCATTGTGGCCTTAGTGGTATTACGTGTCAATCGATGCGCTATACTCAAGTCCTTGCCCCCCACTGGTTCTCTACTCAACTTGTTATTTTCTAAATTTGTGTTGCTTAACAGTTCATCAGACTGAAGGTGGTTTCTGCTTGATCGCCTGTGTTGAGAGAACTTACAGTGCACGGCAACTTGTTCTTTCTCCTCTACAGAAGGTACAACTGGCTGATTCCTCTGAGTTGCTGGTCTAGGTAGCTTCCTCTTTATTTCAAGCTTCTTGCCGACATGAGTTTCATCAACTACACTGTTGTTAACTTGAACAACTCTGTTCCTCAGTGACTTGGTAATAGGATCATCATTTTGAGGAACCTCCAAATCTGTAGACACCTCTCCATTTGGGTGCACATCTTCTGCCTTCCTTACCTTGCTTCCAATCACAGTGGGCGATAACACAGCAGCTGCTGTTGAGTGTGATCTTGTAGTTCTGCCATAGAACTCCACCTTAGCAGGTTTCAGCTCAGCAGGGACGTAGTCTTCTTCCTTCCTCTGACTTCTACTCTCAGCAATAATTGGTAATCCTGTGGTGGCCAAAACTTTAACTTCAGATAACTCCTTAACACCAAGTTCACCCTTATCATCTGCTACTTCCATCTTCTCAACAACAGAGGACAACAGAACAGCAGCTGTGGACGAGTTTGACTTCCTCGTCCGCCTATGAGAAATTCCAGGTGGAGCGTTGGTAGAAATATCCTCAGAATTCTCCTGGATCTTCCGCTTCTGATTCCTGCATGTGGCTAATTCTATTGTCTCCTCTTCTTCCCCAGCATCAGCAGGATTATCCTGATTTTCAACTCCACTTTCAGCACAAGAATTCACCGCTTTTGTCCTGGACTGTGTTACTGGAGCATCTGCACCCCCTTCTCCAAAAGCACCATGATCAACAGAATCGCCACCAACATCACACTTCTGCTGGCTACCCGTTCCGCCCAGAGCTGCGGCAGGAGGTGCCTCCCTGGACTTGGGCCTACCCCTTGTCTTCCTCCTCTTTTTTCCAACGACAGTGGGCAATATCACATCAGCTGCTACTGAGCTTAATCTTGTGGTCCTAGAAGATACCACCTTTGAAGGCTCCTGCACAGAAGGGACACAACCTTCCCCCTTCCTGCTACTACTACTCTCAATAATAACTGGTGCTGCTGCAATAGCCAAATCTTGAACTCCAGCAGCCTGCTCCTCAGCAGGAAGATCATCCTTACCATCTCCTACCTTCCTACCCCCTCTCTTCTCCTCAGCATCAGGAGGCAACAAAACTGCTTGACCTGACAGGCGTAAACTCCTTGTGACCCTACGAGAAATTTCTGCCTGAGAATTAGCAATAATCTCAGCATTCTCCTTGCGCTTTCGCTTCCTACCAGTAGCTGCTCCTACCACCACGCCTCCTTTCTCAGCCTCAGCAGGGTTATTCTGACTTTCAGACCCACTGGGAGCATGTAAACACATTACTTTCATCCTGGACCGCGTCACTGGGGCATCTGCACCCACCTCTCCGGTAACACTTTCATGAGCAGAACCACCACCATCATTGCGTTTCCGCCGCCGACCCCTTCCACTCACTGCTGCAGAAGGAAGTGCCTTCCTAGCCTTGTGCCTCTCCCTTCTCTTGGAAATAACCAGTGACAAAATCACCTGGGACCTTCGTCTTCGTCCCTTCACCCCTGACATTTCATCCAATGCAAATCTCACCTTCTTGGAAGCATTGGAGATGCCACTGCTAGCACTACTTCCCAGCCGCTTTAGACAACCCTTCCCGGCCACCACACCAACCACACTCTCAGCAGCAGGCCCCTGCAACTGCAAAGACAAGCAACCAAACCCAAAATCAACAAAAAGATAGGAACAGAAAGCACTTTGCTTATTTCACTCAATGCTGTGGCGATTTCTATTTTTAGCAACAAACTTGACAACTTGCCCACTTCACTATTAGCATGATGGTCATTGCACATGGTACCAGGAATAGCAGAGCACATGTTGATAAAACAATAAAGAAAAGGGAAAAAAAAATGCATGCTTCAGGTTGCTAATCAACAAACAAAACTATAATCAACACTCCATTACTCATGACTTCATGTAAGGGGAAGTGAAACTGGCTTGGGTTTTGTTTGTTTTGTGAAAAAAATAGTAGTACCCTTTTTTTTTATGTTTCATCTATAATAAAGGTAAAGGAAATCTAAAGTTTTCTGCAATGGGCGAGACTGCAAGAAAAAGCGAGGGTTTTGGGGCGGCCGTACCGAGAGAGCGCCCGCGAGCCCGGCGGCGAGGTCAGCTTTGGAGCCGCGGGTGGCGAGGCCGTGCTGTCGGCAGAGCTCCAGCAGGTCCCTCCGCTTCATCGCCGCGAAATCCATCCCCCGGCGGCTCGCGCTGCGCTCACCCACCGGAGAGGCCCGGGTCCTGGCCTCGCTCGAATCACCGCCGTTGGACCAGCGGATTTTGGTGGCGGGTGTGGAACGACGGCGAGCTTTTGAATCGAAGCCAGCAGGAGGGTGCGAGGGGCGCAATGGCGTTTGCCGTCGTGGGTGGATGGACGGACCCCGTGTGTCCCGCCGCGGTGTCTCGGGGCGCGTGCGGTGCGGCGCGGTGCGGCGGAGTTTCGTAGTCTGAACGTGGGTCCAGTAAGCATTGGTCTCGGCCTGAACAGTCTGTTTCTCTTTAAACCGAGCTGGAGAATTGATTGTGAGCTATTCCACTGGCAGATGGGGTCGTGCATTTTTCCCGTGGGGGTTTATGAAACTAATCGTTTTATTTGTTACATATGTGTGAGTAAATCTTGATGATGAGAAAGAAGAAATAGATAATTTACTACTAGCACTACAATTTAAATGAAAACTAATGTTGTACATATAATTTTTATTGCTCGTAGCAAAGTGTGGTCATTTAGTTAGTAGTACCATATACAATTATGGTGGATCTAGAGTAGTTGCTTAAAACATCATTAAACTAAAACTATTGTCTAATACTCCCTCTATGATTAACATACGATGTTGTCTAGTTTAATTCTAGAGTAACCAACATCAAATATTAAGAAATGAAGATAGTACAACCTAAACTTAACACACAAATAATTATTTGACATACATGTTTAACAGTAACAAAATAAAAAAAATATTTAGCAATACAAAAGTAAAAGTCTTCTTAACAATGATCTTGTTCATTTTCATCTCTCATTACATATTTCTAGTATAGGATGAACTGGAAACGATTTACCTGTAGCAATGAGTTCTAATTCTTTATTGCAATTAAATCAAATTATCCAATTGATAACTAACAAATAAATTGTTGCTGATATAATTTGTATTGCTTTCTTGTAAATTTTTGTGACAGCTAGCTACGAGCAATCCCGGCGTGCTAAGTTTCAAAGAAACAAATAAAGCATATATTTCAGAGTAAGAATGACGACAGAGGAAGGTGTAACCCAGAGGGCTACATAGTTAGCCAACACTTAACATATTGGGCTTCCCCCATGCCTAGGTCATGGGTTAGGCCCAATTTCCTCTGGCAACATTCGTTGTGACTATATGCATTATATTGGACTTCTCCTCATGCCTAGGCCATGGGTTAGACCCAATTTTTTTTGGCAACATCCGTTGTGGCTATATATACATTGTCCCTTACAGCAAACCCTAATATCAGTTTTCCTCCCCTCGCCGCCATCCACTCCCTTTCAAAACATCTAGCACTACAAGAAACCATTCCCCCAATCGGTTATGTTCAATCCCATGCCTTTTCTTCCCTAACGACAACAACATACTTTGGTGCTCTCCATGCTCCCTTTGTTGCTTTGATCTGCCCTAGTGGAACAAGTATTGTGTTGCAGCCGCCACCATCAACGCCACCTCCAAAAGCTAGTAGATCTCATCAGCCCACCTCCTCTACTTCCTTAATTCAGGCGACTCCAACACTGCAAGTATTGGGAAACATTGCCATCCTTAAAGAAACTAATATTGGTGACATATTGGAAGTATTACTTCATAGTTGTCGACGAAGAAAGAGGTACAAACCTAAACTCAAATTATAATATAGAAATTATGCTACTTTTTTTTTTTACCTTTTGAACCTTTCCTTACTTGATTTTGTATATATTGATTCATTGATATTTTCCCTATTCTAGAATATTTATATGATTATTTTTGTTGGGAACAGTACTGATGAATTCATAGAGATTGATTCACATCACATCACCAATTTTTGTCCTACAGTGACATTATGAAATATATATAACCCAAAAATATCATGATAATGCAACATAATAGTTTTGTTTACCTATAGTAATGTAAAGATAAGTGCATTCACATGCACAATGTTCTTCTATTTTATCCATAATATTGTCGATATTAGTCTTAGCTTTGGTAAAAATTTGGCAACTAGCAAATGATATTAATTTGCATCATGGCTAATTTGTTTTAGTTAAACACACACAAGAATAGGACTAACATTTAAAAAATGAACCCTCCAAGTGTAGTGCTTTCACCAGCTTAGGACACGATGTTTCAACGAACATTTATTATAACTTCTAGCAAATTTTTGGGCCTCAATAATAGTAGAAACTAGGTGATGTCCCTAGCTATGCTGCAAGATGTAAAGAGTAGTTTAATATAATTTATATCTTGTATTAAAAACTTGAGAGATAAACCTCGACAACAACGAAAGTGGAAGACAATACGAGGATTAGTATGAAGGAATTTAGAGATTTAGACGGAGGGCAAATCGCAGCACCAGAGGAACCACATATTTTACAACACATATGGCACACCTTTAACAATGTTATTATTAGACCTTAGAATAGGGATGAGCACACATGTGGAAAGCTTCTTTCCCTACTGATAGAGCTTGAAGAAGATGGACAATATTATGTGAAGAAGTCTAGAGGACATGATTACATTTATAAAGAGGAGAGAGTTCCGAACACAAATAAAGAGGGGGAGGCCTAACAACTAGGGGAAGGTCCAAGGCTTCTAGCCGTTGAGCACAAAAGGGCATTAAGCCACTACGCAATAAATACATTCAAAACACTAGCACCCAACTACCACTAGTACACAGTGAATACACTAACACCCAGTATGGTTGAATCTGTGGCTTCGCGGATATGAAGACTGGAGCAAAATTCTTGAAACACGAAGGTTGGAAGGCAATTTGTGAAGGTCAATAAACTGAGAGGCGGTGGGAACATGAAGAACTGGATAACACCAATGACATCCCGCTCACAGATGAAATGGAGATCAATCTCAGCATGCTTTGTGCGTTGGTGTTCAATTGGACTGGTGGACAAATAATTAAATTGTACTGATGTTGTCACAGTACACGCGTTTACTCTTGGGCAGTGGAATGTGAATTCCTACAGAAGCTATCGGAGCCAGGAAGTTTCAGCCACAACCTTGTATTCAGCCTTAGCACTAAAGTGGGAAACCGTGTTTTGCCACTAAGATGACCATGAAGTTAGATTGTCACTAAGGAACATGGCATAACTAGAAGTGGAGTGGCACATGTCGGGACACCCATCACAATCAGCATCCATGTGGCTAATCAGCTCTGAAGGGGTAGATGGTTTAAGGTGAAGTCCATAGTGGAGTGCACCTTGGAGGTAGCACAAAATGCACTTGATAGCTAACTAGTGAGACTCACAAGAGTCGTGCATATGGAGGCTGTAACACCTCAAGTGTTAAGCATGCATTAGGCCATAATTTAAATAACTTTAATTATCATTAGCATGACATGATCATCTTTAGCATAAGCATAAGCATCATCAAGTCAAAACCCTAGTTTGCATTCCATCTTTTCACGTGTTTGCATTTGAATGTTAATTGCTTGATCATGCTTGATTAATTAGAGGAGTAATTACTTTAGCAAATGCTTATTCAAGTTTGGATCTCGGTGCCCCACCTTTGAAAATGTTTTAACAGATTTTATTGCAAAAAAAAAGAAATTTAAAATTTGGAAGCAAAAGAATTGAGTTTGAGATTCTCATTTTAAAAGCCTTCCTCCAAATTCTAGTTGCAATTCAAAATCCATTTGGAATTTTAACTTGGAACCAAAATAAAAAGTGTTCATTTTGAAATTCCCTACAACTTTCATTTTGGGCACTTCTTGTGAAAAAAGCTTTTAAATTTGTCAAATCTGAGCTTTTCGAACTGCTTTGATTTAAAGGCAAAATTCAAAAAAAAAAAAACACCAACGCCAGGGTAGGCGGATCGGCCGCGCCCGCCCGCCGCCCACGCCCGCCCAGCCTGCGCGGCAAGCGGCGGGCCGCGACACGCGCTCACCGCACCCTGCGTCAAGCGCCCAGCGTAGCGCCATGCTCAGCGGCCCGGGCCCCACCGGCGTTCCGGCGGCACCACACCCCGGCGGACGGCGCACCCCCCCACTCTCGCACACACACCATGCCTCACTCCACTCGCTCGCTCCCACGCGCACCTGCGCCGCGCCCTGCGCCATTTGCCAGCCGAAACGCCCAGCGGCGCCATTGCCCGCCCGCCAGCGCCGTTCCGCCGCCTCGCCCGCGCTGGCACCACCACCGCCGGCGAGTTTACCGCCTCGACTTGCACCACCCGCCATGGCCTCAATTGCCCGGTCGGCGTTGGTAAGGGCCAATTTGGCCACCTTTCTCCGGCCCGGCGAACGCACCGCTCCCGCCCGGTCTTGGCGGCGCCGCCGCTCCACCGCTCCACCTCCTCCTCCTTAAATGTCGAGAGCGAGGGGAGCCACTAGGGTTAGGGGTTAGCCCGCGAAGCGCTTGGTTGGGGTCGACTGAGCCTAGCTCCGCCAAGGCCGAGGCCTCGCCGTCGCGCCGTCGCGCCGCCGCACCACTTTTAAGCGTCGCCGCCATGGCTAGGAAGCACCCCAGCCCACACGGCGCACGTCACCGGTGCGCACAAATGGCCCGAGCACGCCGGTGCCACCGGGTTTGGCCGGAGACCTCGCCGTCGGCGAAGCTCTCACCGCCGGAGCACCGCCCCTGGCCGGCTCGCCTGTGGGTGGGGCCGTAGACCAGCGGGACCCGTGGTCCTGTGACTCTGGTCCACTGGACCAGGTCCATGGACGGCTAGAGTTTCGAAATTTTCTTTTAAAGTGATTTCCAGAAATGTAATTAAATACCTTTTTATTCATAACTGGCACATTTGAGATCCAAATTTAATGGGATTTGTTTTGCTAGATTTCTAGTGATGATGTCTATCTGTGAAAAATATAAAATGCAATTTTTGTGATAGTTTACTGTGCAGATTTATTTAATTGTTTAAAAGGCTGAAATCTGTGTAAATGCATAGTAAATTGTATATTGCTCAGAAAATTGTGATTTTTGTTTTGTTAAATTCTTATTGTGATGTAGTTTATAGGAAAAATGTATGCCATGCAGTTTCTGTGAAATAAATTTGAGATATGATTTAATTGCATTTTTAGGCTGTTTCTTGTTTAATTTATAGTAAATAAATTATGAGGATTTATAGCTTGATTATTTTTGGTGATTGTTCTTGTACTAAGAAGCAACCATAAAAATTATGGAATCTGTTGTTTAACACTTTTCATTGTACAAAGTAATTAAATGTGCATTTCTGTCCTGTTGATTGTTATTTTTGTGTAGGCTAGTTTATTCAGTGAAATGTGATGAAATTTTTATCATGAGTCTCTGTTGGCATGATGTAGCTACTGTAATTCTTGTAGAATTTCCTGGACAGTTTAGGTATAAGTCACAGTTTAAGTGCTAGTTTTCACATGAAATGATAAGGCTTTGAATTAATTGTTTTAAAGAGTTTAATATTGCTTTTTGAGTACTTTTACTTATATATTACTTGCTGGTCATATTATGCAGTACCATGATAGAAATATGATGGGTGATTTATAAGTAGTGATGTTTTCCCTTTTTGCATGTTGTTGTTGTGTGTGCATACACACCCACCTCTTCTTTATGCTCGTCTCTAAGTAGATAGAGAAGAGATATGCATGTACTCAGTAAAGTGAAATAGGTTGTTAGTAGAAAGGAGATATGCACTTACTCTGTCAAATAAAATGTTAATACATTCATTCATGAGCATCATATGTTGTGCATTCATTATCCTTATACATGTGCATCGCATCATATAGGCTCACAGGAGGAATTCCCGTATTGGTGCCCTGAGCCAAGGAGGAGATCCAAGAGTGCCGACCTTAAGCCATGAGCTTTGGAGAAAGGCAAGCCCCGGAGCATTTCCTTACCTATGCTTTCTAACAGTCTAATTATGCTTTATGATTGTTGCATTAAGTATAGGAGTTGTGTGACACCGTTGATGCATTATATCCTTGCTTTACCATTGAATTATCCCACCTTGATATACCCTCGCTAGTCTAGGGCGAGTATTATGCTTAGCTTGCTTAGACGGTAGAAGTCGGGTGATTTCTGTCATCCGCGAGTATAGGTGGTTAATTATGCTTGATGGAAAGCTTATGTTGATATCATCCGGTTGATGGTTATGGTTGTGATAAATGGAGACCGGACGGAGTCTTGTGGGGTTGTTGGACTATAGTGACTCCGTGCGTGTCGATTAAGGACCGCATCTGTTGTTGTACCCCAAGTCATGTTGAACGCATGCCTCATATTTAGCCGGCCGGGATAAGCATTTCCGACCGCGAAGCCTAACACTATCCAAAGCCGGTTCTCGATCCGTTCGCACCGTATTGGAGATGGATGGGGGACCACAGGGGCGCCAAGAGTAAGTCCGAGGTCCAAAGATGGTCGGCTAAGGCGTCGGGCGGTCCCCGGGTACGGTGGTTCTATGCGAGTCCGCGTACTTGTTTTTCCCGGATACGTGCCACGGTGATCTGTAGCTCACCGACGGGTGAGTGTGGTTTGTATGAGGAATACCCCCTGAGCTCAGTAGTAATCGATTCGAATCGCCATCGTTCCTGGACAGTGAACACTTTAACTTGAGCTGCAACATCGTAGTAATGATTATGGAATGTGGTTAATGATGATGATGGATTAAGCTAATGTTTATGATTATGGTTACTACTTGCTTGGTTAATCATGACTAATATACTATAATGATGCATAGTATAGGTGCTCACCTAGCATAAATAGGAATGGTTAAGCTGAGCTACCACTTTAAATGTTATTACCGCCTTTTTGCAAAAGAGTCGAGCTATCCCCAGATAAAGCCTGTCATACTCCTTGGAGTCTTTTATTTTGAGTCAGTCGGGTAAGTCTAGCTGAGTACCTTCTCGTACTCGGGGTTTTTCCCCGCTTGTTGTTTGTGCTTGACGGACATACCTTCCACGGGCACTCTTGTGCTACCTGTCTTTTCCCTGTGGACTAGAAGACCTTGGGCAAGGTTAATCTTAATATTCTCCCCAACTGCTTTTGTTGGATAGACTCTGGACTGGCACTGTATTAATCTTTAAAAATGCGTGAGTTGGGTTGAGTTTTCAAAACTACTTTGTTTCCGCTACTTGGAATTGAAGAACTTGGTTTGTAAAAACTTTATTTCCGCACTCTGATGTTATCAAACTATTTGTGAAATGTTGTAACGTGCGAATG
Organism: Chrysopogon serrulatus; assembly: GCA_015844335.1. Lineage (NCBI taxonomy): Eukaryota > Viridiplantae > Streptophyta > Magnoliopsida > Poales > Poaceae > Chrysopogon > Chrysopogon serrulatus. The sequence goes on along the minus strand of JADLZL010002328.1, from coordinate 690,397 downwards.
GTGACGCTAAACTTGTACGATCTTGGTTGATGATGTTTGGTTTGAAATCCTTCGAGATTTCCGGACTACCGGGTTTATAACGGCTTAAGTGTGACAATCGCTTGCTTAGCGAGTGATTTTTCACTTATGCTTTTATAAATTGGTCGGTTCTGTTACAGCTGGCATCAGAGCAAGGTTTAGCGATTACTGTTCACATGTGTATTTAAAATAAAAGAAATTGTTTTCAAATTTGAATTTTAACTTATAGATCTATAAGTCTTTGAGAAAAACCCGTTTGCAAATTAAGAGTGTGCCAGTGGTCATATCCTTTATGCCCAAATAAGGACTCTAGGTGGCTATTTAAGTACTGACTTGGGGGCTTGCATCATATTTTATTTTTCACTGTTGCCCATGCAGCAAGGTAATTGTATGGGTGCCATTTGCTTGAATGGTAATGTATGGTTCAAAATGCCTCTACGCCTCGGTAAGTGTGAGTTGTGAGAGCATGGTTGTCCAACCGGCAATCTAGGGGAGTGCTATTGTGATACCGGAAGTACTTACATGTCAAAACCATGTACTTACCAAGGTGTTTAATTGTGGGTTGTGCCGTCTGTTGAGACGATGCCGTCATTGGACGAGGATCGGGTAGTTGTACTACATGTGCGTGTATTTGGGAATGCACGTATGTGTGAGTATTTAATCTTTACTTTCTCGCAATGCATTTATTCATACTTTGTTGGGATGGGTTTGAAGTGGATTTTCTGCGCAGTACATAACAGCGTTTAGTGTAGAACGCCTAGTTATACGCTATGAGAGAAAACGTGTATGCCACCGTATATCCGCTAGAACTATTTTTGCTAAGTTTGTGAGAACGTAAGATACGTGCATACATCATGTTTGTTCATCTCATGTCATTGCATTTATCTTTCCTTGTAAATTGATTTTCTCTGTTAATTAAAAATTTGATAATTAATTAATTTATCTCACAATGGGGTAAGCTTCCAACGGATGGCTCACACAAAGCAGACCGCCTACAAGTCCACTCCAGGCAGAGTTGCACTCAAGGAATCCGTTGCAAGAGCAAGTTTTTAGAGAAGTTTATAAGCCTACCCTAATATGGTGGGTGCTCAGTTTGCGGGTTACCCGAAGAAAAGGAGTCTCGCTACCACTGGAGCAAAGAGGAGCTTTGTAAGGACGCGATGGTCTATGTGGAGGCTATCATTGCACCTAGAGAGGATGACTCGGGACCGAAATGGACCGATCTTTGGGTCAGTATTTGTACTACTCACGAGGAGGCCGCCCGGCCAGCAGGGGCAACTTTCTTAGTGAGGCGTGACCTCATGGACAGGTTTCCGTGAGAAGCTTGCCATTGATCTCACTAGAGTGTTTTCTAGGGGTGATCCCTATATTACGGCATAGGGTTAGCCGAGGAAATGTCTCTAGAGGGAGGCGATGATGAGCAATAGCACGATGGCAAATAAGCAGGCTATGAGTGTCATAATCGCTATGATGCAGACCTACACTGGAGTGGAGTGTAGCCTTAGGAGTATGGTTGCCTCGGTTGGCCATGCTCTTGGTGGGAAGCATCGGGCATAGTGTCATCACAAAGACCGAGATTGAGAGATTACTAATAAAGTTGGCTCGGATGGCTCGGACAAGGATCGGGCACCTAGAGAAGATGAGAATGCGGTCCAGAGATCCTTAGAGTTGCATGGTCGATGGGATGTCTAACTACCGCTCACAAGAACTGCGAGCACATGTTTGCCCATGTGCTTGATCGGAGGAATAAAGCCCGGCACGTGGAGAATATTCTCGAGGGCTCGACCGACGGATCTAGAGTAGCGGCTTGCACACCGGAGGGCTACAACGATGACTTGCATGAGTCTCTCCACTAGCTTCACAACCAGATCCAACCTTTTCATCATCCCGGCATAGCTTGGAGGGGAGCATGGTGTCACCTTAGCAAATTGGAGGCAACGTGAAGGTAGAAGATAACCCTAAGGTGGGCCTTGAGATGAAGAACCATGAGAGCGATGGTGAAGGCAGTGACATCTCCAATCTTTTGATCTTGGTCTTATGATTGCTGCCCATTTGGGCCAAACTTCTGTTAACCTTGTATCTATTGACAACTATGTTGGGCGCAAGACATATTCGTGTTTGTCTTGTGCCGTACTTTTGTCCTTTAACCTTTTCTTTGTTGTCTCTTCCAACCTTGTAATCATCATTGTTTGCTTACTTTTGTCTTGCACGATACCTATCCGTGCAAGATCTATCTATGTCATGTGAGATTTCACGTTGATGGTATGATCTGTAAGGGTGTCTTGATTTCTAACTGACGGTGCCGCGACGAAACCGAGGGCCTCCTGTGGGTGCACACACATGGTTGTGCTGCTCGGCACGCGCTGGTATCGTGGTTGTAGTCAGGATCCATTATAGAAGCTACATTGATGTGTTATCTTCCCATGATTCTTCCCTTGGTCATCCTCCTTTTTCCTATCAAAAGATTTCCATAGAACCGTTTGCAATCGAGTTTCCTGCTATAATTGCAAGAAAGACGACATCTGAAAGAATAGGCCTTTGACATAAGTCTCAACAGACTACAAGAGATGGTAGACAAGGGACTCTGCCGATCGTTTTGTAGAGAAGTGCAACCTCGAGGGACATGGTGGTCACATCGTCGCCGCACGACCTTTCCGTCTAGTCCGTGGTAATGGAGGGTTCTGAGTTCCCCGAAGGCTTACGCAAGGTACCAAGACCAAGCTTGAATGCCTACACACCTTCAATGACCTTTCTCACTATACTCATGAGTATGTCAACACCGATGCTAAGAAGATCGCAAGCTTCAAGTGAGGTCTCAATCAAGATGTTGAAGTCTCTATGTACCAATAATCGAGCTACATTCAATGACTTGTCGATGACTGCTTGACCCAAGAGAATAACAAAGAACGCCTATATTGCATCCAAGATTCGCAAGAGGGCTTCTGAGTCTGGACCTTCTTAGGCAAGAGCTCCCGTGCCAAATCATTCTCAGTATCAACCACTAGTTCCTGGTGCAAGGTTCGAACCACCTCAAAGAAAGAATTAGAATCAGCCACAAAGATAGAAAGAACCACGACCGCCAATATGTGTTTTATCAACCAACACCCCTGCAGCTTATTTTGTTTGACTTTGGATCATCACATTCTTTCATGAGTAAGCTTTTGCACGAGGGCCCGAGATAGAGTTCATGGAATTAGGGTATGGTTATCGTATCGGCCCGTTGGTGCGGGTATCTTAACCAATCAGATGGTTAAGCGTGCTTCTCTGGTATTGGAGATAAGGGCTTAAAGTTAATTTGATAGTTATGCCAAGTTTGTCTTGGATGTTATCCTTGGTATGAATTGGATGAAGGATCGTCAAGTTGTGATTGATACTGGAAATAGAACTGTACCTTGACAAACCCCGATGGTTCTGGCACTTTCTAAGTGCGCCTACCGCCGAGAAGCGGTCGGGCCAAGCGGACATACTCAATTCAAGCTTTTTACGCCCATGACACTTCGGTTGTTATGAGTTTTCTGATGTTTTGCCCGAAGAGTTACCTGGTTTGCCGCCTGATAGGGAGATTGAGTTTGCAATCGACTTATTGTCCGGGACCGCACCTATATCTAATAGATCATACCGTATGCCTCCCAATGAGTTAGCAGAGTTGAAGGAGCAGTTGTTTGAGCTTTCCAAGTTGGATTTCATTAGACCAAGCACTTCTGAGTGGGGTTGTCCTGCACTGTTCGTGAAGAAGAAAGATCAATCTTTAGACTGTGTGTGCGACCGCTCAACACAGTAACAGTCAAGCCCAAGTTCCCTCTGCCGAGAATTGATATTCTGTTTGATCAGTTGTCTAAAGCAAAAGTGTTTTCCAAGATTGACTTGAGATCATGGTATCATCGGATCAAGATTCATCCGTCGGATGTGCATAAGATCGCTTTTCGTCACTAGATACGGGTTGTGCAGTATCTTGTTATGTCTTTTGGCTTAACAAATGCTCCCGCATTATGAATTCAGTCCTTATGCCCGAATTGGATAAATTCGTGATTGTGTTCTTGGATGACATTTTGATCTACTCAAAAATGAAGAAGAACATGCCCGACACCGAGAGTGTGCTTACCGGGTTAAGAGAACATAAGTTGTATGCCCAGTTCAGTAAATACGAGTTCTGTTTAAAGGAAGTCGCTTTCATTGGCCATATCATTTCTGAAAATGGTATATCGTCAACCCGTCAAAGGTACGAGGAAGTTATGGATTGGCAACCACCCACGCCTGTGCATGAAATTCGAGTTTTCTTGGAATAGTAGGGTATTATCGCCGTTTCATTCCATTTCTCTAAGATTGCCAAGCCAATGACAAGTCTGCGCTTCTGAAGGAACACAAGTTTGTGCAGACGAGAGGCATGTGTGATAGCCTTTCGCACCTTGCGAGAATTGCTAACCACTGCCCCTGTTCCGGTACAGCCGGATATTAAGAAGTCTTTTGATGTACTTTGCGATGCATCAAAGATCAGTTTGGGATATGTGTTGATGCAAGATGGTCGAGTCATTGCTTATACTTTACGTCAGTTGAGAAAACATGAAGTCAACTATCCTACGCATGAGTTGGAGTTAGCTGCAGTTGTGCATACCTTGAAGATATGGAGGCATTATCTGCTAGGAAATGTGTGCCATATCTACACTGATCACAAGAGTCTCAAGTATATCTTTACTCGGCTGAACTCAACATGAGACAAATAAGATGGTTAGAGTTGATCAAGGACTACGACTTGCAAGTGCACTATCATCCCGGCAAGCAAACGTTGTTGCGAGGCGCTTTGAGTTGTAAGTCACATCATCATCTTTGTGAAGCCGTTGTTGGAAGAGAAGTTCAATCGATGCATCCCCGCAAATCCCGCATGATATCCAAGTTCGGTGTTCTCTCGATCAACAGATCATTGACGGCCAAAAGACCGATCCCGGCTTCTACCACCTTAAAGAAAAGATGAAAAAGGAATCAATTTCGCACTTCGGATCGGATGACAATGGTGTACTTTGGTTCGATACTGCCTTGCCGCATCAAGGATCGAGAACTCAAGAATAAGATAATGGGTGAGGCTCACCTTTCCAAGCTATCCATTTACCCTAGAAGGAACAAGATGTATCATGATCCGAGTCCTCGGTATTGGTGGACCAAGATGAAGAAAGAGATAGCAGCGTATGTGGCTCGATGTGATAATTGTTGTCGTGTCAAGGCCATTCACATGAAGCCGGCGGGTTTACCGAAACCCCTACCGGTTCCCTTGGAAGTGGGATGATATCGATATGGATTTTATCATAGGTTTGCCAACTACACAGAAAGGGAATGACTCCATCTGGGTGATCATTGATCGACTAACCAAGTCAGCTCACTTCTTACCTGTCAAGACCACCTACAGACCACCTCAATATGCTGACCTCTACATTGAAGAGATTGTCCGTTTACATGGGGTACCCAAGACCATCGTATCGATAGAGGATCGCAGTTCACTTTGCTCACTTTTGAACCCATTTGCATGAAGGAATGGGAACTAAATTGTTGCATAGCACCGCTTATCATCCTCGGACTTCAGTCGGGGCGAAAGACTTAATCAAGTTCTTGAAGATATGTTGAGAGCCCATTGTGTTATCTCGTAAAAAGGATCTTGGGAGTCTTGGCTACCTTTGGCTGAGTTCTCCTATAACAACAGTTATCAAGAAAGTATCAAGATGGCACCATTTGAAGCTTTGTATGGAAGAAAGTGTAGAACTCCATTGAACTGGGTCGAAGCGGAAGAAAGGAGATACTACGGTATTGACTTTGTTCCCGAAGCTGAAGAGAAAGTTTGAACCATCCAAGAACATATAAAAGCTGCACAGTCCTGGCAAAAGAGTTATGCTGACAATAGAAGAAGACCTTTGATGTTTGAAGTAGGTGACTATGTATACCTAAGAGTTTCACCAATAAAGGGGTACACAAAGGTTTGGATCCAAGAGGAAGCCGGGCACCAAGATATGTGGGTCCATACCCGATTCACGAAAAGAAGAAGTGAAGTTGCTTATAAGTTACGCTTACGAGTCAAGGAGTTCAATCTTCCGGTCTTTCACGTCTCCCAATTGAAGAAGTGTTTGCGTGTGCCCAAGAAAGAGTTGAAGACCTAGAATTAATGTTAGCATCGATTTAGTCTACAAATAAAAGACTGTGAGGATCGTGGACAAAGAAAAAAAAATTTACTCAAAATCGTTTAGTGCGAACTTACAAGGTCGTGTGGAGCTACCATGATGAATCGAGATGCATCATGGGAAAATGGAGAAATTATCCGAAGGAAGTTTATCCCGAATTCCATAAAACCTGGTTAGTAAACATAAATCTCGGGACGAGATTTCTTTAAGGGGTAGGGCTGTAACACCTCAAGTGTTAAGCATGCATTAGGCCATAATTTAATTAACTTTAATTATCATTAGCATGACATGATCATCTTTAGCATAAGCATAAGCATCATCAAGTCAAAACCCTAGTTTGCATTCCATCTTTTCACGTGTTTGCATTTGAAAGTTAATTGCTTGATCATGCTTGATTAATTAGAGGAGTAATTACTTTAGCAAATGCTTATTCAAGTTTGGATCTCGGTGCCCCACCTTTGAAAATGTTTTAACAGATTTTATTGCAAAAAAAAAGAAATTTAAAATTTGGAAGCAAAAAGAATTGAGTTTGAGATTCTCATTTTAAAAGCCTTCCTCCAAATTCTAGTTGCAATTCAAAATCCATTTGGAATTTTAACTTGGAACCAAAATAAAAAGTGTTCATTTTGAAATTCCCTACAACTTTCATTTTGGGCACTTCTTGTGAAAAAAAGCTTTTAAATTTGTCAAATCTGAGCTTTTCGAACTGCTTTGATTTAAAGGCAAAATTCAAAAAAAAAAAAAAACACCAACGCCAACGGGTAGGCGGATTCGGCCCACGCCGCCCGCCGGCCCACGCCCGCCCGCCTTGCGCCGCCATGCGGCGGCGGGCAGCCGCGACACGCGCCGCCCGCACCTGCCGCGCGTGGCCGCCATGCTCGGGAGGCGGGCCCCACCGCCGCCCGACAAAGACACCACACCCCGCTCGGACAGCGCACGCCCCTCCACTCCTCGCACACACACCATGCCTCACTCCGCTCGGCAGCTCCCACGCACCGCGCCTTACGCCTTGGCTATCAGCCAAACCGCCGCAGCGCCATTGCCGCCGCCAGCGCGTTTCCGCCTCCGCCCGCGCTCGCTCCACCACCACCCCACCGTAGCGAGTTTCGCCTCGACTTACACCACCCGCCATGGCCTCAATTACCCTTGTTCGATGTTGGTAAGGGCCAATTTGGCCACCTTTCTCACGGCCGGCGTGAGCACCGCGCTCGCCCAGTGCGTTGCCGCCCCGCCGTCCCCACCGCTCCTCCTCGGTCTTACACGTCGAGGAGGCCACTAGGGTTAAAGGTGCTATGGCCTTGGTTGGTTGGTCATTGGCCCCTAACCTCATGCCTGCAAAACTTCGCCGTCGCTTCGTCGCGCCGCCGCACCACTTTTAAATCGCCGCCATGGCTGGGAAGCACCCACCCACACGGCGCCCAGCGTCGCGGGTGCGCCGCGGCCCGAGCACGCCGGGCAAGCCACCGGTTTGGCCAGGAGACCTCGCCGTCGGCGAAGCTCTCACCGCCGGAGCACCGCCTGGCCGCCTTCGCTGTGGGTGGGCCGTAGACCAGCGGGACCCGTGGTCCTGTGACTCTGGTCCACTGGACCAGGTCCATGGACGGCTAGAGTTTCAAATTTTCTTTTAAAGTGATTTCCGTAAATGTAATTAAATACCTTTTTATTCATAACTCGCACATTTGAGATCCAAATTTAATGGGATTTGTTTTGCTAGATTTCTAGTGATGATGTCTATCTGTGAAAAATATAAAATGCAATTTTTGTGATAGTTTACTGTGCAGATTTATTTAATTGTTTAAAAGGCTGAAATCTGTGTAAATGCATAGTAAATTGTATATTGCTCAGAAAATTGTGATTTTTGTTTTGTTAAATTCTTATTGTGATGTAGTTTATAGGAAAAATGTATGCCATGCAGTTTCTGTGAAATAAATTTGAGATATGATTTAATTGCATTTTTAGGCTGTTTCTTGTTTAATTTATAGTAAATAAATTATGAGGATTTATGGCTTGATAATTTTTGGTGATTGTTCTTGTACTAAGAAGCAACCATAAAAATTATGGAATCTGTTGTTTAACACTTTTCATTGTACAAAGTAATTAAATGTGCATTTCTGTCCTGTTGATTGTTATTTTTGTAGGCTAGTTTATTCAAAAAATGTGATGAAATTTTTATCATGAGTCTCTGTTGGCATGATGTAGCTACTGTAATTCTTGTAGAATTTCCTGGACAGTTTTAGGTATAAGTCACGCTTTAAGTGCTAGTTTTCACATGAAATGATAAGGCTTTGAATTAATTGTTTTAAAGAGTTTAATATTGCTTTTTGAGTACTTTTACTTATATATTACTTGCTGGTCATATTATGCAGTACCATGATAGAAATATGATGGGTGATTTATAAGTAGTGATGTTTTCCCTTTTGCATGTTGTTGTTGTGTGTGCATACATACCCACCTCTTCTTTATGCTCGTCTCTAAGTAGATAGAGAAGAGATATGCACGTACTCGATAAAGTGAAATAGGTTGTTAGTAGAAAGGAGATATGCACCTACTCTGTCAAATAAAATGTTAATACATTCATTCATGAGCATCATATGTTGTGCATTCATTATCCTTATACATGTGCATCGCATCATATAGGCTCACGGAGGAATTCCCGTATTGGTGCCCTGAGCCAAGGAGGAGATCCAAGAGTGCCGGACCTTAAGCCATGAGCTTTGGAGAAAGGCAAGCCCCCGAGCATTTCCTTACCTATACTTTCTAACGCCTAATTATGCTTTATGATTGTTGCATTAAGTATAGGAGTTGTGTGACACCGTTGATGCATTATATCCTTGCTTTACCATTGAATTATCCCACCTTGATATACCCCCGCTAGTCTAGGGCGAGTATTATGCTTAGCTTGCTTAGACGGTAGAAAGCTCGGGTGATTTCACATCCGCGAGTATAGGTGGTTAATTATGCTTGATGGAAAGCTTATGTTGATATCATCCGGTTGATGGTTATGGTTGTGATAAATGGAGACCTGGACGGAGTCTTGTGGGGTTGTTGGACTATAGTGACTCCGTGCATGTCGATTAAGGACCGCATCAAGTTGTTGTACCCCAAGTCATGTTGAACGCATGCCTCATATTTAGCCGGGCCGGATAAGCATTTCCGACCGCGAAGCCTAACACTATCCAAAGCCGGTTCTCGATCCGTTCGCACCGTATTGGAGATGGATGGAGGACCACGGGGGCGCGAAGAGTAAGTCCGAGGTCCAAAGATGGTCGGGCTAAGGCGTCGGGCGGTCCCCGGGTACGGTGGTTCTATGCGAGTCCGCGTACTTGTTTTTCCCGGATACGTGCCACGGTGATCCGTAGCTCACCGACGGGTGAGTGTGGTTTGTATGAGGAATACCCCCGAGCTCGGTAATAATCGATTCGAATCGCCATCGTTCCCGGACGGAACACTTTAACTTGAGCCGCAACATCGTAGTAATGATTATGGAATGTGGTTAATGATGATGATGGATTAAGCTAATGTTTATGATTATGGTTACTACTTGCTTGCTTAATCATGACTAATATACTATAATGATGCATAGTATAGGTGCTCACCTAGCATAAATAGGAATGGTTAAGGCGAGCTACCACTTTAAATGTTATTACCGCCTTTTTGCAAAAAGAGTCGAGCTATCCCCGATAAAGCCCGTCATACTCCTTGGAGTCTTTTATTTTGAGTCGGTCGGGTAAGTCTAGCCGAGTACCTTCTCGTACTCGGGGTTTTTCCCGCTTGTTGTTTGTGCTTGAGACGGACATACCTTCCACGGGTGCTTGTGCTACCCGTCTTTTCCCCTCGTGGACTAGAAGACCTTGGGCAAGGTTAATCTTAATATTCTCCCCAACCGCTTTTGTTGGATAGACTCGGACGGCAATCGTATTAATCTTTAAAAATGCGTGAGTTGGGTTGAGTTTTCAAAACTACTTTGTTTCCGCTACTTGGAATTGAAGAACTTGGTTTGTAATAACTTTATTTCCGCACTCTGATGTTATCAAACTATTTGTGAAATGTTGTAACGTGCGAATGGTGACGCTAAACTTGTGCGATCTTGGTTGATGATGTTTGGTTTGAAATCCTTCGAGATTTCCGGACTACCGGGTTTATAACGGCTTAAGTGTGACAATCGCTTGCTTAGCGAGTGATTTTTCACTTATGCTTTTATAAATTGGTCGGTTACTGTTCTGAGGCACACCCGTTGAAATGTGTAGGCAATGTCAGGTGTAGTGAAGGTAAGGTACTAAAGCACTCTGGCAAGACTGTAGTAGTGTGTGTGATCCTTAATTGGATCACCCCCAGTCGTAGACACCTTGGCATGAGTATCAACATGAGTGTCGTAGGGCTTGCAATCTGTCATCCCAGCATGTTGTAGGATGTCAAGGGTGTACTAATGTTAGGACCAGAACAACCTTTTGGAGTGTCGTTGAACGGAGATCCCTAGGAAATGTAGAGGACTAAGATCCTTTGTGGAGAACTCTTGCTGCAATGCCTGAATGATGCAAAGTAGAAGAGTGTCACTAGAGGTAGTTAGCACAATATAATCCACATATAGCAGGAGGCAAATAGTCTAGGTGCCTCAACGATAGATGAATAGTAAAGTATTAGACTTTGCTTCAACAAAGCCAAGGAACTAGAATGAATGTGGCAAATATGTTGTACCAAGCATCGGCGGGCTGTTTGAGGCCATACAGTGACTTGTTGAGGTGACAGACATGATCCAAAAAACCAGTGTCAACAAATCCTGTGGGCCAAGTGTTGTAGACAGTTTTAGTCAATATGCCATGAAGGAAGGCATTCTTTTACGTCTAGTTGATGAATAGGACACTATTGAGACAAGGCAAGACAGAGAATCATCCGAACTGTAGCAGGTTTCACCATGAAGCTAAAGGTCTCATCATAATCAACAATGGGCCATTGAGTGAAGCCACAGACAACCCATCTAGCCTTGTGGCGATCCAAAGTACCATCTACTAAGTCCAGATTGAATCCCTAGAATCCAAATGGAGGGGATGCTTGAGGGGCTAGGCAAAATCCTATGGCCAGTTTTTATGAATCCGCGAAACCACTGGACCCTGGCTAAATTGGGATTCTTCCACTCCTCCCTGTGTAAGACATTCTTACCCTCATCTTATCTTTTTCATGTGTCAAACAACCGCTTCCATCCGGCGTACAGCATCCCTCCCACTACATCCTCTTGCTGACTCATGCCATTGGCCTGTTATCTACAGCGGTTCGCCCCTGATGACACTTCCCTCCCAAGAAGGTAATTGTTGTCACCACGACCCACGTTGTCGGCGACAACATGAATTGCGACCCGGTTGGCCCTATCAATGCCGCACCCACAAATCCTAAATGTCACATCCACCATTGGCGAATTGTCAACACAACTCATGCTGGTGCCGTCGAGATGCACGACTCAAACTAACACCTAACCGACCACAACGGCTCGCGTAGTACCGTGCCGCGGCGCCGAGTAAAGCGTATCTGATCACATCCCGTTAGACACAACTCAACTTTGGCTCAAAAAAAAAGTTCTACATGCCTTGATATTTTGTTTGGCAACCAATGGTTTGCTTATGTTTGACCTTTTTTTTTTTCCTTTGGGTACCAAGGCTTATATGCAAAATGTGTGCCATAATCCAATGTGCAAAATTTGTTTAGGATCATAGCATTAGTTTGAAGAGGCTATTTGTATGTGTCGGGGACCAAAATAAGGGCCCCCTAAGGAAAGCCCAACAAACGCAAACTTTGACCCAATAGGCCTCCCATCGCTGCTACCTAGGCAGGCGGCTCCAAAGACACCCGAGCAAATGTACCTCCTCGGCCCATCCGAGCTCACCCCCGCTAAGGGCTTGGGCGGAAGAGCCAATTCTCCGCCTCCTCGAGCCCCAGCCGGCTCCTCGGACGAGCTTCCATTCTCCGCCCCGCCCGAGCCGCCAACGGCAGGCCACCTGACGAGCCCTCCGCCTTCGTCCCCGCCGAGCCCCGGCAACTGGCCTCGGACGGGACGCTGCCGCCAGCGTCAAAGACCGTACCACCGATTTGACGCATATCCACCACCCCCGTGTCGGGAGAGCCCATGCTCCGGCGAGGATGGGCATAGCCCCCCAACGCCCACGCCGGCGATCATGCTTACGCCGGTCTCCACAAGATGGAGGCCACGTCCCGCCACAGTGGGGGCACTATGTCGCCCTAACCCCTCCGCCAGTCCCATCGCCGAACTCCGGACGCCGCTCTACCACGCCAAGGCCACGCCACCGACGTCACCCCTCGTGGCGGGGAGTGGACCGGGCGCCCATACCGATCATTCAACAAATCCACCCCGTGAGCCCCGAGCACGGGATGGGCAACCATCAAGGGCCGGGCGATCATCCGCGGCTGCTCCACCCACTCCTCGCGACGACAAGCTCAAGAGGCCCCGAGCCTCGGACTCCGAGCGTCAAAGCTTCTGGGGCTCGGCACCCCCTCAGACGCGCGCCGCCCAACTCCAATAGGGGCGTCCGGTCATTACGGGGCAACAGGGGGCAAGGAGGCGGCGTCGCCTTGCCTCGTCACGGTCCCCGGGCGATGCCCCACGCCGAGCCTCGGACGAGGGAGGGGCGGAAGCCCATGACCCGGCCACGAGCACGATCACCTCTTGTAAGGCCACCCCTTCCCCTTGCGGCTATAAAAGGGGAAGGCAGGGGCCCGTAGACAGCAGACACACACAAAAGCCCGATATTGGCACCTCGCTCAATCACCACGAGACTTGGGACCCCGTCCCCCTCTCCTTGCTTGTACACCCCTACCTACGAGCACTTCGGTGCGAGGATAATACAAGAACTCCCTCCCCCCAATGGACGTAGGGCTTTCTCTTGCCCGAACCAAAGATAAATCCTTGTGTTCATCTTGCACACCATCCGGTTGGGAACACGCACCACAAATTCACTCGTTGGTGCTAGAGCCACCAATTCTAGCACCGACAGTATGATTGAGGGCAATATGGAGAAAACTTCCATTCAAATAGCTAAAATCTCTATCTAAAATCCTGGATCCACACATGAGAGATTTTTATTATCTACAATCCAGATTTTAGAATTCCCATCCAGAATCTAGATTGTCAGAATAGAATCCGTGAGGTAAATATACTGTATTTAGCACTTATAATCAGCACATAGAGAAAAAAAGAAGAGCCTGTGGGTAGTTCTAAATGTACTGACATAAACAACAGAAATTGTTCTATATATATATATATATATATATATATATATATATATATATATATATATATATATAGGAATAAAAGTATCAAACCATAGATCACCATGGCACCTACCTTGTCAGACCCTAAGGAGCTGGACCTTATTCTCAAAGGCGATGGCCATCCAGTCCGGGTGGGCGGCCGCCCACTGAAGTTGGCTTATTTCGGCGCCAGCGTCGTACACTAGCACAGGATCAATCCCCTCGGCGGGCACAGCCGCCGCCGTCTCGGGCAGTTCCCAGATGAGTGCCTGGCCGTCGTCCCCAGCGGAGCAGAGGTGCCTAGTGGCCTGCGGCGCCCAGGCGACTGCGTTGGCGCAGGCCCGGTGCCGGTGCAGCTCGGCCACGGGCACCCCGGGCGCGCGTATGTCGAGCACGACGACGGCGCTGCTGTCCATGAGCAGCGCGGCCATGTAGCGGAGATCAGCGTGGTTCCACGCCAGCCTGAGGAGCGGCGTGTCGGGCCGGGGGCTCTCGTAGACGATGGTGGAGTGCTCCTTGTCCCGGAGGTCGAAGACGCGGACGGAGCCGTCAGCGGAGACGGAGGCGAAGACCCCGGCCTCCCCCCAGGCGATGTCGTGCACGGCCTTGTCGTGCGCGATGAGCTGCGTCTCGACGACGCCGCGATCGATGTCCCAGACGGTGCAGGTGGTGTCGATGGAGGCGGTGCCGATGCGGCGGGGCTCGACCTCGTTCCAGTCGAAGGAGGTGAGGGGCGCGCAGAACTCGGAGGAGGAGGCCTTGCGGTTGTCGAGGATGGAGCGGAGCTCGGGCGCGGGGGCGGCGGCGGAGAGGTCGTCGAGCGGGGCGTGCCAGATGCGGAGCGTGTCGGCGGAGGAGGCGAGGAGGGAGGGCGCGGCGGCGCGCGCGGGTTGAACTGGAGCTTGGTGGGCGGGTAGGGGTGGTCGAAGGAGAGCGCCGGGAGGGCGCGGAAGGAGGCGGCGGAGGGGCGGAGGGGATCGAAGGAGAGGAGGGAGACGCGGTTGTGGAGGTCCTCGAGGAAGCTGCCGGAGGCGAGGACGGGCGCGGCGGGGAGAAGGCGAGCGCGTAGATCGAGTGCGGCAGCACGCAGGTGAAGGCCTGCGGGTTCGGCGTCTCCGCCCCCGACGACGAGGCGGCCGTGGACGGCGGCTTGGGCAGGTCCATGGTCAGGTTGAGGGATTTGGGGGCGAAGCTGCGCGGCGGGGGGCCGATCCTGCTGGGTTGGACTTGAGAGAGGCAGGTAAACGACGGCCGGGCACGGGGGTTGAAGTCGTTGAACGATGCGGTTGCGGGCGGCGCCTCGGCGGGCAGAGGTTGGTAGATGAGCCAAGGCCCGGCGACGTTTCAGCCGCCGTCTGGTCAAAGTTTGTTGCTGCGTGTTCGTGTACTAGCACCAGCGGCCCAGTGGGACCGGACCTCTCTCTCGTTAAGGGCTTGTTTGGATGCACCAAACTAAAATTTAGTTAGTTAAAATTTTAAACTAAAACTTTAGCTAGCTAAAAATTTTCTAGCTAAACTTCTAGTGTGTTTGGATGCTCCAAAATTAATAGACTTTCAAGCTAAAAGCTTAGCTAGCTTTTTAGTAGGTGAAAGTAGCTAAACCTAGCTAAAAGTTTAGCTACTTTTTAGTTGGACTGTTTGAATATCTAGCAGCTAAATTTAGCCCGTCCGCTAAAAAGTTTAGCTGGTGCATCCGGCCCTAATTCATTCATAGACGGGGAATCTTTGGCATTCAGCGGAGTGCATAACTCATTCAGCGCCGGGGTCGAGGATTGCGCATATAAAAATTTGATGGATGCACATGCGTTGATAAATGCGATGACGAGCACATAATCGACAAATAAAAGGTGTAACTAGCAAAAATCCCGCACGTTGCCGCGGGGCCACAAAGCAAAGTTAAAAGAAGCAAGCAGTATATTAAAATTGCAGATAGATGTAGTTGCTAATTAGCTGAGAACAATATGTTTCAAACAATGGCATGATAGTGTCCAAAAGATGGATATATGGCTCCAATATTGGTCATTACACATTGAAATGCTACTGATAAGCAAGCGACATCTGCGATCACTGAATGTGGAGTAATATGGGAGTAAGTGACAACTTGAGATGTTGTTAACTAATACTTCCACCATATTGATGCTGCTATCTTGGTGATGACAGGAAAACATCTTTTTGCTGTTTAGATTCCCAGTGTTAAAATAAATACTCTCTTCGTCCTGAAATATATTGTTAACTAATACTTCCACCATATTGTTGCTGCTATCTTGGTGATGATTTGGTGATGACAGAAAAAACATCTTTTTGCTGTTTAGATTCCCATTGTTGAAATAACATACTCTCTTCATCCTGAAATATAAGGAACCGAGTTTTGTAAGTCAAACTATAGGAACTTTTGACCAAGTTTGTAGAAAATAATATCGACATCTACCACATGAAAGTACATTATAAAGATATAATCCATATGCATCCAATTTGGCTAATTTCAAGTTGTACATATTTTTCTTCTTTTCCATAAATTGCTACATCTAGGGAAATGAATAACCTTCAATTATGAAGAGGTTAGGCAGGGTAAACAGAGAGATAATTGTCACTCTTGTTTTATATTATTAATGAGTATGAGTTCGGAAGAATGGTGATTAATAATTCTCACTACCTTGGCAGTTCGTATCAGGAAGACTTACCATTCATTGTCGTTGTAATCAAACCCAAGTGTTTTTTTTCATGAAGCCGCACCAGTAAACTTCAGACCCGTGAAGTCCACATGGAGAGGTGTGAACCTTCATTTTAATTTTTAAGTACACCTTAACAGGAGGCAAGAAAGGGGTAATTTCATTGGAGCAAAGGTTTGCACAGGGGTTTCTCCATGGTGACGTCCAAACTGTCCATGGAGGATCTTATAAGCCATTTTGGAATAGCAGTTTGCAGCAAGGGAAGTGGCATGGATGCCAGACTGGAAGTAGATGTTTTTGGTAAAAAATGGTTGGCTCCTGTAAAGTTCGAAATTGTGGGGAAATAATATAGCATTGGAACACTAAGGGTCACACACTAAAACACACAGGAATACTGCAGTTGTGAACAAAATATAATTTACTCTTATCTGCTTGAGGACATTTTAGATGGGTGGTTGTATTCCCAAACAGGAAAAAAAAATCTTATTGTGTGGCAAGTACATTTTACATAGGAATTCATATTGCCAAAATAAGAAATTATCTCCAAAAAAAAGTTTGTCAATAGTTAACTATATGTCACCCCTATAATGAGCAGTAGGGCAATATTTTTATGTTAAAACTGCATATGTCACTTTTCAGCAAGACGAATAAATCAATTTATCATCCAAAGGTGGAGAGCTAAGCATATAAGATATATGGAGCTCATATTGATCAGGCAAGAAAAAAAAAACAGGTATAAGAACCAAAATTGCAGAAGCAAGATTCTACTGCAGTGAAATTTGCTATCAGTTTGTATCCTGCTTTCTGTAAGTTTTTTATAATATTTGCACTATAGTTTCAGGCTGCAAAATGTGGTAAAACAAACACCTATAAGAACCAACATTTCATAACCAAAATTCTATTCCAGTTGAATTTTCCGTCAATTTGTATCCTGCTTTCTACTCAGCTAAATTAATTTAGATCCTGTCAGTTTTATATAAATTTTGCACTGCAGTTTCAGTATGTCAAATGTGTACTTCCCAAGTCTAAGATCGTTCTTTAACTTATTTGTTTCAGTAAATGTTAAAGAATTAGCACTACAAATATATAATTCAAAAAAACAGCTACTCTCTATCAGTGTACCTTCAGTATGCAAATTGCGTCATTGTGTAGACTAATGAACTGCTAAATCATTGCAAGGACAGTAACAGGGGAAACAATGATATAAGGAGCTGACCATAAAACAGGCGAAGGCAACACTGAGGTGAAGCAGAAGACATCAATTTTTGTTCGGCCTGTGTTCCATGACCCAAATTTCAACTGTGACCATATTAAACAACTAAACCTAAAAGTGCTAATCTGTGCCTCATAGCTTACAGAATCTGAAAGATTAGAGCAGTGGTACAGTCAACTGTGAACTGAACTGTAAACTGGAATGGTTGGTCACCTGCAACCTCTGCTTCGTTTACTGATTCCGAGAATTAGTCCATGGCACATACCAAATTGATTTTCCTGCAGAACAGAACATCGGTAGGAGGGTAAGGTAAATCAATATCAAACTCTGTATGTGCGACTATTGTAGGTAAATACATCGGTGCACAAATAAATTTATGCTATCACAATAGCCAATGCTGAGCACACTGTATATTGTTCTCCTTCTCCAGCAGTGCAGCAGCAGGCAATATAATTATTTACAGTAGGCAATAGAAATTTAAATGTATTGTTATGCATAACATGCATGCTTAACGAAAATTTTTGACACATGAATATTCATGGACACAGGAGCCCAAAATAGGAATTGTTGTACTCAGGTGCAACAGAATATTAGAACCGCTAGAATCGTATCATGTAGCAGAAGTTTATTCCTGCTTTCACTCAACCATGCATATAGCAGATCTGATGGCATGGACCAGAAAATAATGCAATTAAAATTTGAGTAATGCTGTATGGATAAAGATTACACTTCTCCTGATCGTTCATGCTCGGAAATTTGTTCAGGTAACTGTTTTGCACCTACCCATCCAGTCCTACAATAGTAAACTGAAGTAGAATAGCAAGAACTTTGGTACAACCTCATGCTAATAGCATAACGTTGACACCTAATGGCCCAAAATTGAGATGAAACAGGACTGCACATAATGATTGTGATTCTCACGGTGACGGAGAGGGAAGCCTGACAAATCGTAAGAACTTTTGGAAAAATCAAAAGAGAGAAGATGCAGCATACCTGCGGTTGGGGCTCCAAGGGGACAGCATTTGAGCAGTTGCCAGAGGGAGAGGGCAGGGTCGCGGGCGTTGCTGGCTTGCTGCTGCCCGCAGGCGAGGCGTCGTCGCTGCGGGGCCCGTCCTGCCGCTGCTGGAGGGCACAGGGGCCCATTCGCGCTGCAGCCGTGTGGCCGAGCGGGAGGCGGAACTTGCAGCACCGGCTCAAGCGAGACGGTCGGATATGTCGGGAGCAGCGACGATGCCGACCAGAGCAGCCATGGAGGAGGTGACTGAGGCCAGGGCGATTGCAGCGTGAAGGAGAGGCGGAAGAGGGCGCTGGAGACAGAAGGATGGGAGAGGGAGGGAGAAGCGCAGCCGCGCAGGGGATCTCCCTCGCGCTGGCGTCGTCGCCCGCTGGGGCTGGTTCTTGACGGGGCAGGAAGATGCTGGAAGGCTTGCTGCAGCCGTAGATGTTGAATCCTGTTGATAGAAAATTGTGATGACGTGGCCGAAGGAGGGAGCAGTAAATGTACTATAAAAATAAGGGAAGGTTGTTGATAGAAAATTGTGATGACGTGGCCGAAGGAGGGAGCAGTAAATGTACTATAAAAATAAGGGAAGGTTAGATAACATGTTTGGTAGGGATCAGCTCCTCTGGATGACAAGGAGCCAGAAAGAAGCCATCCCAAACAGCCCAACATCCACATCTTTCACATCTTTCCGGCCTTTAGATAACATGTTTGGTAGGGATCAGCTCCTCTGGATGACAAGGAGCCACAAAGAAGCCATCCCAAACAGCCCAACATCCACATCTTTCACATCTTTCCGGCCTTGTTCGTTTAGCCACGAGGGATTGAGGAGGAATGGAGGGGATCGAGAAGGAATTTAACTTGTAGGTGATTTAATCCCCCTCAATTCCTCCCAGTTCCCATAGTTTTAAGCAAACCGAATGTGCCCTCAGGATATCCACGAAAGCGTGGAGAACAAACAGACATAAGAAGCATACAACGTTAAGGGGAATAAACCACACCATGAGCACAACTAAACATCTTCTGAGCCACTTAAACAAAGCACGTTTCTCTTTTGCTAAAGCAGAGAGGCTTTAGAACAAAACCCCCGAGTCTATAGTCGGCCTTGAACAATCAAGCACCAAACGTCATTGTATTCTGACAAGTCAAAAATCTCATGGGCACATCACTCTCACGAGCGACCTTTGAAATCATCTGTCCTCGTTCATTAATGTGAGCTTCAGCGCTGGGAAGTGAACAGAGCACGGCTGACAATGCCGGTGGCCTCAATGTAGCGGTCAACACAGCGTGATATGCAGCTGCTCTCGCTTCCACTCAAGCTTGATCCTGGCTTGGTCACGCACTTGTCAAAGCACTTGTTCCCGACGGTCTGCAAGACAGATCAACACCACCTGTCAGCTTAAGAAATACCACCATACGAAATGACAGGAAATTTCCTAGATTCATCCTTTTGTGCTTTCATGCGTAATCTTTGTTTCCATACGTTTATACAGGCAATCAACATCATCCTAATTGCTTAAGGAAAAACATAGCACCATGTGAAAGACAAGCAATTTCCTAGTACATCGTTTTGTGCTCAGGGCTGTGAACGTTTCAAAGCAACTAAATAGCTTTCAATTCCCTCATATGACCCCAAAGAAAGACTAGTCATCAATTGATTGGACTCAGGACTCATGGCACAAGACCCAAAGCGAAAAACTAATACTGGTGGCACAGAACAAGGTAGAAATTTCCAAGATGGTTGGCTAATCACATACATACTGCTTATTGTGTCATCCCTTCAGGTTTAAAGTATTGCCTCAACAAAAATTACATTTACTCCAGTATTAAACACAGCTAGAAGAAGAAACATCCATGGCAAAAAGGTAAAACAAGTTTAGATCAAATGGATAAAGGTATATAGAATCATAAATGAATGGATATCAGGAGCTGACTTGTGGGACAATCTGTTAAAGAATGGATTTGGGATCTCATAAAACTTGGGTTTGTTTTTATCTCCAGGTTTTGTGTGGGCACTCTGGAAGATGCAGAACAAAATGTCAACTGGAATTGAAAACCTGACCCATGAAAGCTTAGGCTGTTCTTGCTGATTTTGATTAGTGGCTTTGCTTCCTGTTGAACTAAAATAATTTCTGATCCAAGTCATCATGCTAGGATGCATTACCCAAATACAAGGATACAGATACACGATCCGGGGATATCATGACACAACATTTTAGATGGGAATATATGTATAATATATACTAACAAATCTAAAAAAGACATTGCTTGAAAGGTTACAGTGCGACTTGATTTGCTCACTATTGATTTAATCTCTTGAAATATAACTGATTATTTGCACCTATGCATTGTTCGTTACAATTGGGGTGTCATGCAGTGGGGTGGATTCATGGAGGTAATGAGGGTTCAGGATTCAGAGGTGTGCAAAGAATCTAATCTAAGAGTAAGATATGTCAATAAAAGTATCAGACTTATTTTATTTACTAAAAGATCATGATAATGTCTGATACATGTCTGAGTATCTGTGCTTGACAAGTACTGAAGAAGTATCAGTGTGCTAGAGTTTGGAAGTACCCGCATATCATACATGTTAGTCATATGATGAAGGTTCCTAGATTTAGCTTGTTTTCTCATTGCAGCACTTCTCTTATACTTCTGCTTGTAAAGAAAATGCTATTGCTGTTTCTCTGAAATGGAAGTGGCCAAATGGGGTAAGGTCCGGTTCGGGGAAAAAAAAAAAAAGATGTCAATGTTATGTTCTCGTTGGTATCTTTCTGCAGAAGTGGAAGATGCTGCTCAAAACAAGCAAAACAAAGGTAGAAAAGATCATCATGCCACCAATACACTGGATGAATGATTTTGGGCCAAATGTGGGTATGCCCAATGATGTATGGACTCTGTGAGACTGGTGACTGGTCCTAAACTTGTTTGATCTGTAACAAGGTTGTTGATGGTTAGTTTTTGTGGTTGATGTGTGACCATCTACCTAAACTTGTTCGGTCTTTGATTTATGCTAATGGGTGCTTCCTTAAATGTAGAATGCTACTAATAAGCTATAGTCAGCTAGTAATCCAACATGTAAAAAGGATGTTGTAAACTCCTTACTGGCTTGCAATATAAGCTGAGAAATACCATATTCCTTAAAAAATGTTGGCATAAAAACCCCAGCATGGTGTAAAAATGATGCTGCAAAACTCTTAATTGGCTTTCAATATAAGCAAGAATATAAAAGAATGGAGATATACAGAGATAGAACAAAACAATATGTTTGTGCAAAGTATGTACTAGAAAACAAACAGCATGTAGAACACCAACATATCTGGGGGAGGATAAGTACATGAATGCAGCACTTGAATGTATGATGAAGCTAAAATCTGTAATCTAATCTAAATGGTAAGTAAATTTAGTCGAGGGAACTAATCCAGCTTACCAGATGCTAACTGGGTGCTATAATATGTATTTCAACTCATGTATATGGACATGGATCGTAGGGTATTATTATCAATCCTACACTTGCAGGTCATGCAGCAATATCCCTCATGCATGAGTTGGACTTAGTGCAATCATATAATAGGTTGTATCTAGAATTCCACACAGGGGCAAAACCACCTAGAAGACCACCAGGGCTTTGGTGAAGGAGGAGGGGTCATTAGGAGAAAATAACAATCATGTACAGTAATGCTCTCTTTGCTTTTCAAAATCTGTCAGGGTCAGCTGGCCCCAATAACAAGCCTTAGCTCCGCCCCTGATTCCACAAGGTTGCAAGACTAATGCAGTACTAACAATGCTATGTGAAATGTGCTAAGGCCTTAAGGGGGTGGTGCCGTGCGCCTAGGCAGCAACAAGGTTGGCTAGGCATGTGGCTAGGTTGCTTATACGCTAGACAGGAAGGTGACACCATGTTCCTAGGCAGGCTAGGTTTTTTTTTTTTATAATTAATAATAATAATAATAATAAGCTTATGTCTGATTGTAAGTGCTGTTTTGGGCCCTTATTTAGCACCGGCTAGCTGCACCTAGTTCAAACTTGTTAAATGTTTGCGAAGATGAGAGGAAACTGGAAAATTGACTAGAATTGGGACAGAAACCAGCTGTTACTTGTTCAATTACCAGCCGGAGTACTTCACGCCTCAGATAGAGACACTACATCTACCAACAGTACTCCGATGCGGCGCTGGCTAGGAGCCGACCGCGGGCGCGCTTCGCCTGGCCGCCGAGGGCCCATCGCCGGGACGCGCCCCACCCGCCTGCCACGGATACGGGGAAGGAGAGGCCAGATCCGGTCGTGGGTGGCCAGGATCCGGCCTGCCGTCCGCCGAAGCTGCGGGATCCGCCGGAAAAGTAAGAGGTGGAGAGGGGTGGAGGAGTAGGGGTGGAAGGAGAGGGGGGGATCCCTGCGACAGTTGCCGCTTTGTGCGGGCCGCCGCAGGCGCCGCCGCCGCCGCGCGCGGAGGGCGGCGGCGGCGGCCGGAGAGGTGGCGGGTGGGGGCTGTAGCGGCGCCAGAGCTGGGTCGCCCTCGAGTCGCCTCGCGAGCGAGACGACGCGATCACTAGTTCATCTCAGCAAGCACGAATAAAGATTGCAAGAGATTTGACCTCAAGAAACTCCTGTGCGTAAGCCTGTGCGAGCTGCGCCTTGATCTGTTCCATAACAGCGTCCGGGTTGGCGCCGGGACCGGACGACGGCAGCGAGGACGAGAAGGAATCCATGGCCAGCCACTTCGCCTTGCTTGCTCCCCGTCTTGCGCGGGCGATCGGTGGGTGGCTGGTTAGTTACTGCCACGCTCTCCGTCGAGGAGGATTTTTGCCGGGACGGCTAGTTACACTTGCAGGGGCGGCGGGGGAGCAGCCGAGCAAATAAAACCCTAGCAAGGTGGTCGGTTTCCATGTGAGAAAAGAAAGGCCCGGCCCATCTTCACAAGAAGGCTTGGCCCAAAAGGTACGCAAGACCATAAGGCCTATGGTCTCCACTTGGGCTGTCAGTAGTCGAATTCGGTAAACGTTTGCGGTCGGTCGCCTTTGTTCTTTTTTTTTTTAGAACGCATCATCTTCTTCTTCAGTCTGAATATTCTGAGCAGTTTTGTAACAAAGAGATTTACAAGAAACAAATCAGTATAGAAATTAAAGATGAAGAACAGATTAGAACAGAGCTGTTGTAATGAATGTTGTTACTCATTTGAGCTTTCTATAAAAGCTAGAATTTCCTCCATAAAAAAATTAAAACAGAGCTGCTGAATAAGCCGCCAGGCTAGTCTCTTCTCTATCTCTACATCTATAAAAAGACTAAAGAGGTTAGTTTTGTTTGGTGCGATAAAATGTTTCGGCTCGCCTCACCCTCCACCCGTGCGATTCCCTCCTCCCTCTCCGGTTTTTCCTCTCCATGTTAGGAAAGCCGGAATTCACGTAGGAAACCAGAAATCAATCACGATCCCGCGACGCCTGACATTCTTTGCGCCGGGCAATGGTGCGATCCCTCTCTTTCTTTCCCGTGGCCACAATCACCGCAGTCGCCTCCTCACGATCATGGCAGGTGGCCCACTCCCCCTCGCGATCTCGCAGCACGATGCCTGACCCTCCCCTCGCGCCGCCACCTGACCCCGCCCTCGCGCCGCCGCCGGACCTCGCGCTCGCGCCGCGCCTCACCTCGCTGTCGCGCTGCCTGTTTCCGTGCGATCGCCGCCGCAGCCTGATCTCGCGTCGTCGCTTCCGTGCGTTCTCCTCTATCTCTCTCCTTTCCACTTGTTTTCCTCAAACCTGGAGGCGGAGTGCTCTACGCACATGGTGCAGCTCGAGACTGCAGCAGCTGCAATGGAGGGCGACATCCCCGTGATGGTCCTGCCGACGCTGTGCGACCACGGCGAGTGTGCCCTTCAATCTCCTCTAATCCATACCCAAAGTACCCAACAGGCCAACAGTGCATGGATAGTCATCAATGATGTGCACTCGGCCGCTCGGCCGCTCGCACCTAGCCACCGCTTCGAGTGCCTGGCTGCGTGCTAGCTTCTCAGGTGCCTGCTAGCTTCTCAGGTCCAGTCTTGGGTTCCTCTTCTCATTTTTTCCATGGTCTTTTTTCCTCTTTGATTGATGATTGTGTAGCTTCTGGTTTCCTATTTAGAATAATGTATTGCATATTCGGGCACTTAAAATAGTAGGCTGCTTCTCTTTAATACTGTTTTTTTTGTACTACTTTGTTGTCCCACACAAATATGGATGCTTTGAGAGGATAAGATATTGGCAATTTGTAGATTATGGAGGCTCATAAAGACTCAAGCTGGTTAAGTGAGCAAGTGAGGATACCAATTGATGTTGCTATTGGAGCACAGTGTCGTGGTGGTCTACTACATCTGTGGGCTTGCCTGGTGACTCGCCAAAGTGAGGAATTGGATTGTAAGCACTTTTACTCTCTGCTTCGGATTATTTCACTTGTTCCGTGTAGTTGATGTTCTGTTGCTTGCTTTAGCTACTGATCTTCAGCTGGTATTAGGTAACAGAAGAGTCTAACAAAATTTCTTTTGTTAAAACACCATTTAAAGCAAACTAAAGACTAAATATTCAATCGTCAAATCTGTAAGTTTCATGCATGATTAATGCTGATATCATGCTATTAATTTGGGCACCTGAACCTTGTCATTGGACATTGGAGAGCTTGACCTCATATGTGTTGTCAGTACAGAATGTAAATAGAGATTAGAGATTTATTGTATCAGTTTTTTGAATAAGTGTGTTAGTATTTTCGGGAAAGATAAATAATGGGATAACACTTGTCTATAAATAGATTTAATCAGTAGACCAAAGATTGCATGTTTCTGACAAAATATTGGCTGCTTTTGCTAGCTATAGAGCGCAAGCTAAATGATACATGCTCTGCTGCAGGTTTCAGGAGGTTGGAGTCGTTGTTGGCGTGTTGGTCGCAAATCAGTCCTATGTAATTCTTCCGGCAGCCCTTGGCCTTGCTTTTCTCTTCATTTTTCTCCTTGTGTTCCGTAAGCTGCAGCTTGCGTTGTGTACGGTTTTTCTACCCTCTTAATGAAAAACTTACTCGTTGAGTGTGGTTGCGAAAAAAAAAATACATGTTCTGCTGTAAAAACTAACATGTCTCTTCTAATCCATTATTTGTTAATGCTAAAATAATATGTTTAGATATATGGTTTAGAATATACTAACAAATCTCTTGCAAGACCTATCTCCTTTTATGTTAATGTGTTTAGTGTTGCTGGCAGCTCTGGAAAAGAAGAAATGCCTTCATCTTCAGAAACAAGGTGCTTGAACTATGCAAGGTGCTGAATTCATGCAAGCGAGATGCTGAGCTATGGCATTTCTGGTTGCCAGGAAGAGATAGGACGATATCGCAAGCTCGCGGTGTTGTCTTTGATCTGGCAAATTAAAGCCATAAAGTAATCCTCTTTTGTAAAAAAACCTTCCTAAACCTATGTCTTACCAGCGGGCGTTGAAGGGCCATGATTATAATATAATTAATCAGGTGGGGAAAAATCCACCCCTGGTTGACTGTGGTCAAGATCTCATGCAGTCTTTTGGTGTGGTAGGTGATCTACAGGGATTTCAAAGCATCGAACATCCTTTTGGGTGCAGCATAGATGTTTGATGGTATTCCAGTGAGAAGAGGCTTAGGTTCAGTCCTTTGTGCATCTTGAGGTATGAGATTTAGAATTTGGTCTCTTGCTTGCCTGTACTTGTAATTCTTTATAATTGAAATGCCAAAGAGTACTACTGCTAAATATTTCATCACCTCTAGAAAATATTTCAATATTTCCGTTCTGTGCACCTTTATCAGAAAGATAATTTCGTGATATTTACCATGCATTTCAAGTTGATATGTTTGAACATGATTGCTTCTTACTATTGTTCAGAGCTGGTGGCCGAATTCTGGTGGTAGCCTAGCAAACTATGTATGTTGTATTCTTTTTTACTACTGCCTGTGCACATGTCCTGAACATCCCCTGAACTGAACATATCTAACCATGTATATTGCATCATCTACCTTGTGTTCTGTTGAATTATATTTGAAGATAAAATCATGGAAGAGCTTTTACTGTTTTTTACAGCTAAATACCTAGAACTGTCTCCAGTCTAAGTTCTATTTTGAAACTATTGTTTTGAATTAGGCAGGAAGTGGCTGAGAGTACGTTGCGCTTTCACAGGCCTTGTGCTTTCACAGGCATATATATGAACTTTGCTCCAGTCTAGGTTTTTAGTTAGAGTTGTACAGCTGTAGTTTTCAAAATGTATCATAGATTGTTAGCTACACAAATCAGAAATTGCAGTGTCAATTGTTTAGCGTAATAAGGCATCTCCAGTGGCGTTATGGCTCCTGAGGATAAATTTGTTGTTGATGTTTTGAGTTTACCAATCTGTTTGAACATGATCACTAATAGTAGTAGTAATAATATATGTTAGATGATAATAAAATAGTCTATGGTAAACGGGATGGTTTTGTACTAAAGAGTTAGAACCTATAATTTTGTTCTTGCGGGTAAACTTGTATTGTCCCTGAACTAAGATCGATTTATGTCTACTCTCTAGCTAACTCTTAGCAATTGACACTAATTTTTACTAGCAGAATAATGGTGAGCCTTCCAAATTAATGCATAGAATTGAGAAATGTCGGCACAAAATGGTGGACCTCACATTAATTGCCAATATGACCAAGATTCCAA
This sequence comes from Chrysopogon serrulatus, assembly GCA_015844335.1. Taxonomy (NCBI): domain Eukaryota; kingdom Viridiplantae; phylum Streptophyta; class Magnoliopsida; order Poales; family Poaceae; genus Chrysopogon; species Chrysopogon serrulatus. The sequence goes on along the minus strand of JADLZL010002328.1, from coordinate 663,405 downwards.
CTTACCCCTTTGTCGTGTCTTTATGTAAACAGCGATTGGAAAATTCTTTTGGTTAAGCTTAAGCCATACAAGGCATCTCCCCCTCTACATTTACATCTTTTTATGTTTAAGAAGATATACAAAGTTGTGATATTTTATGCTTATGCTTATGTAATTAACAAGACAACTACAATTTATATAATTCAATGCTTGATTACCAATGCACATAATCACCATTTTTAATTTCATTTGCATTACGTAATGAGTGACAGATGCTGGTATTGATCTTAGAGAGATTTACCTGTATGGCCCTAAAAACATGTCTTCCTTGTATGGTCTTTTTTTTTTAAAGTTACTTCTATGGTCCTCAAACGAAATTTCATGACTTGTATGCCCTGAAACGAGGCCACGCGGAGAAATTGGATATCACAGAAAGGTCCATACAGTAGAGTTTGAGCCTGCGACGCCACACTTTCCATGATCACCAACTTTATTTTTTGGATTAGATATCACTTTAGCATTAGTATTTAATTTCACAATATTGTTATCTTATCGTGCGCTGTTTGTTTTTAGTACAAAAGTTTAGTTGCTCCGTAGCAACGCACGGACACGCTACCTAGTAAATTATAATTATCACATGCCTATGCCTTCAGATGGGTTGAATACTTTGGCAGCAAATGGTACATATAGGTGCAGGTGCGTGCAGCGAAGTAAAAGCGATAAGCAAAGCAAGGGAGGCACGGCGAAATCAACCGCGTGCATGAGACACTAGCAGGTAACCCCGTGCTTTGCACGGGGATAGAAGTACATTTTGTTAGCGTGCAAAATCAAATAAAAGCTTGGGAACAATTGTATCCAAAATTTGAAATCAACAATAGAGATAAGGAAAAGGGACATAACAGGATAAATTGACAAAGCGTCGTCTTGTGGTAAATCACAGGCATGATTTCAGGATTGGTGGAAGAGAATGTAGGCAAGAAATATGATATGAACTGCCTAAATCAAAAATGATTTTATCAGTGATCAGTATCTCCAGGCTATTCTTTATCGCATATGGAATACAGAAAGTTGCAGTTCTTTGGATCAAAAACTTTCAAAGTACTGCAAATAAGAAACAATTAAACAATGCACATGCTTGCTGTCATACTGTCGAGCAAAAATGTTAGTTAGCTATCCTGGGCGAAAAAGGTCAATTATTTGCCATTAACATCATAAGACTCAACAAAGCCAGGTTATTTTAACAATTCAATTTGAAAATAAAGGAAATCCATCACTGAGTTGACCTCTTCTGTTGTACCTAAAAAAACCAACTGGAAGCAGAGAAGACAAATTAGTGTAAATGAATAAACAAACTGGTTTAAAAATTAGTACCAAACCGTCATGTCTTAAAAAAATCAACCAACTAAAATTATACCAGCACTTGAATCCATGATAGCCTACTGATATTTCTTTTGGACACACCAATAATAAACCACATAGAAATATCTTTTAGAAGGAAGATGGGCTTATTACAGAACATCCCCATAACAATACACAGATTATGTAAGAGTAGTAGTACATTCAGTTAAGACTTGCTTATAGTCATAGTTAGCCGCAGAAACCAATCAACTACTAATGATAAGGGGGGAAAATGCCCATATCGAGTGAGACGGAAAGGATATCGAGTACCCGGAGTTTCTTGGTAAGTATGGCGATGGACGCATGATAAGGATCCTTACGGAATGGAAAACGCCTGATGCAGCACCAACGATGGCCGTTGTAGTGCCGGATCTGAGGCCATCCTTGAAAATGGATGGTTAACGATGTGAGGGCCTGAGAAGAGAACAGGTGGTCTGCAGGGTTTAGGGATGGCGTGCGGCTGCATATGTAGGGAGTTTTTTTGGTTTTGGCATTCCATCGAGCACCTGAAAGGCACCGGTGACGAAGGGCAAAGAAAATAGGAACGGAAGGACTTACCGTATACAGAAAAGAGGAAGAACGCGAAGCAGGCACGAACGCAGTACTGGCGGAGCGGAAGAGGCATCAGGCATGGCCAGCTGCTGAGCAAAAGCGGAGGGCGTCCCACAGTAACAGTGCAGCCTGGTCCGTGGCTGGGCGCTTTGGATTTGATAAGGGCGATGTCGGTGGGCTACGTCGGGCTTCTTCGGCGACGGCAGGAGCTGGGCGCTTCGGATTTGGTAAGGGCGACGCCGGTGGGCTACATCGGGCTTCTCTGGCGACGACGGGAGCTGCAGCCGGCGAAGGTTGTGGCGGCGGGCTTTCCTGGCATGGAGGAGAGAACCGGGGCGGATCTGCATCAGTGACGCGGCATGGAGGAGAGGACCGGGGCGGACCGGCGGCGTTGATGTGGGAGGCAGTGTGTAACATTCTAAATGTTAAACATGCTTGCATTGCTGCGAACTCTGAGTATATGATATGTATTTGCTTAATCGAGTATGATCCTGGTTGTGAATTTGATTTACCGAGGTCATTCGTGACACTCGGCGGACTACCGGGTTTATACATGTGAGAGTATATCCGTGCCATCGTAATCAGCGGGATGCTCATGCTTAATCATGTATAAATTAGGCGGTTCCATCACAGCTGGCATCAGAGCAAGATTAAGCATAATACTATCATATACATAGTTTAAAAACAAAGGTTTACCTTTGAAAACCTGTTTTAGCTATACTCAACTTGTTTCAAAGCGAGATTTTCAAAACTATGCTAGCGACATCTCCATTAAGCCCCACATAAGGACTATCAGATGGCTATCACTAACTTTAGGGGGGTTTTAAATTTATTGTAATTGCGTGAATCAATACCTCTACGCTCAGGTAAGAAGGTAAGTATTGAATGGTTATCTTGTCACCCGATGACCTAAGGGTGGTGGTGACCTCATACGGAAGTATATGTGTATACTCTTATATACAAATATGGAAATATGCAGTATAAACTGTCTCTTTTAAATTATGCAACGTCGCACCTACGCTGAGGTAAGTGTGAGTTGGGAGAACATGATCGGACAACTGCCGGTCTAGGGGAGTGCTAGTGTGGTTACCGGAATATTTACATGTTACACACATGTTCATATGAAGGTACTTAATTGTGGGGAATGCAATGATGATTCGGGTAGTTTAGTGCTACATGTATGTATACAGGGGTATACATATGTGGGGAGCATTTAAAGTTACTGCTTTCATTGTGTGTGGTATATCATGTGGGGATTCGGCTGAAATGAATTCTTTCCTCAGTACGCTAACTATGAAAAACGTGTAGTAATTCGTTTAGGTACGATTTGATGAGAGCACATAGGAATGCCACCGCTTATTACCGAGTAGAAAGTCTACTCTTCTCTAAATTTGTGAGGACGAGTAGAATCGAGCATGCATCATATTTATACATTGCTCATTCTATTGCATTAAAGATCCCCCCTTACATATTGCTAATCACCAAAGTTTTCCTTGAAAATTTTGCTCCATAAGTTTCTAATCATCAGTAAGTGCTAGACATATTCTAAATCTCCAAATACTACACATGTATGATGCCTTGATTTTTTTTCAACTCAATACTTGTTGATTGAAAATCACCGTAATTGTGCCCTACGGTGGTTCCATGATTTGTGACCTAGGTAAGAGTTGTCGAAACCTGGGGTCTCCTATGGACTGCAGCCATAGGAAAGTACTGCCGGGCGATCACTAATACCGAGGTCTATAATCATGATCCCTCATAGTCCACAATTGACGTGTCCTCTTTTCTTTAACCTTGTTATATTTGGGTACTATGATCGTGCTCCGTAATGGTGTTTTGACCCGTGACTATGGTACCGCTGCGCGAAACCTATAAAGCCCCTCGTGGCCCGCAACCACATTGAGCTTTTCCTGTGGTGCGCCATGGTATTGTAGTCGGTGTTCCTACTCCATTATGGTCCACAATTAAAGTGCTTTCCCTCTTTGGGCACTCTGTTGGATTCAGAGTTACATTCCTTTTAAATTCTTTAAATTCCTTGTAACATCCTAGGTTTTCCAAACACCAAAAATCCGAACTTTCAAAAACTTTTTCTCGCAAATGTGTGAAGCATGTACTTGCTAGGTTAAACGTTAGAAGATTCGCTAGTGAACCGTTGCATTCATATAGAATTGTTTATAGGAGTTTGTCTCGGTTCTTATGTCGGATTTGGGTTTGAGTTTCATTTGGAGTTGGAGAGCACAATCCATAGCATAATCTCCTAGAATCTTAAATTTCCTCTTATCTCTATTTACTCCTCCCTCAAACCCATAGCAAGAATTCCTAAAGTTTCTTCGTTAATCCTCTTTGAATCCCTTTAGCCATAATGGAAAATCCATTTCTCACCAATAGAAGATAGGAAATAGAAATGGAATAGAAGGAGATGAGAAAAATAGGAGAGCTTCCTTCTTCTTCTTGGACCCAATCCCCCAACCACCTGCCTCCTCCTTTCCCTCCTAAGCCCAAAGCCGAGGCCCATCCCACGCGTGCCACACCAGCCAGCCCCCGGTTAAGCCCTCCGTTTCCCCACACTGGGCCCTCGCCCGCTCCTCCTCTTCCCCCGCGGCCCACGGGAGCCCCGCAGGAGGCCCGCTAAGCCCAAAGAGCCGCACTGGGTGGAAGCCCTAGGGAGTGCCTACTCCCGTGAACCGCCGCCGCCAAGCGAGCAGCACCGCGCCCTCATCCCTCACGGCGCGACGCACCTCGATGAACACCGCGTGGCAGGTGGTATGACGCTTGCCGAGGCATCCGGCCGTCGGCGCTCGAACCCTAGCCGCCCGGGCCGTATAAAAGAGCTCGCCGGCATCCGCCTCCTCTCACGTCTCCCCTTGCCGCGCGCGCCCCTTCTTCCCTTCGAAGCCACCACCTGCGCGCGCTACGCCCACCTCGCTGCACACAGCCGCTCGGCACGGCGCCGCCCGGCGCTTCGGTTCGGCCCCGCCACCACGCCATCGCCACCAGCCTGCCACGACGCTGGCGGCGTCGCGGCCCGCGACGCCCCCGCGCCCCGGCGCGCCACCCTTCAGCGGGCGGCCGTGGCGCGCGGCGGCACCAGCGGCGGCGCCCGCGCCCGACCGTGGCGTCTCAGCGCCGCCCCGCGCGAGCGCCGCGCGCGCGGCGGCGTACCGCCACTCGAACGGGGTCCGCTGCGCGCCGCCGCCGCCTCACCTTGTCCAGCATAACGCCGGCGGACAGCGGCACCGCCACCGCCGGCATCTCCTCGAGCCCGGCCCGGCCCGCGCCCGAGCCACCACCGTGCCACGGCGGCGGCGCCCGACGCCGACGCCCAGAACCGTCGCCGCCCTTGCACCGAGCCACCGCGCTCTGCCGTACCGCCGGCGACCAACCACGTCGGAAACCGCGTCGCCCGCGTTCAGTCGCCCGGCGACCCACGCCCAGCGCCCGCGGCCAGCTGCACGCCGTCTTGGCGCGTCCGGGACGCGCCCGCGGCGTAACCTCTCTCACAGCGATGGCGGCGCAAGCGACCGGCAGCGTGCCACCTCGGTGCCGCCGCCAGGCCTCCCCCAACCCCTCGGCGCCCGGCGCCGCTGCGCGCGCCGCCCGACGGCCAGCGCCCGACACCGGCGGCGGCGCCTTGTGGTGGGCACCACGCCACCATGGCACCGGCTGCGCGCCCGGCGTACACCGGAAGGCCGTCGCTGCGGCACCTCCACCTCCTCTCCTCGGCCAGGTAACAAAGAAGACACCCCGCCGGGCCCCACTCCACTCGCCGGAGCTCCTCCATCGCCCAGAGTGAGCCTACAAAGACCCCAAAAAACCCCACCTTGGCATGATCTGTCCGCTGCACACGACTGAAACCGCCTTCGTGTCGTGTCCCACACCTTGCGGGAGCGTCACCGCCAGCGAGCCGCCCCGGCCATTCCTAGCCGCGTTCGCTGCTCGCCGGCCAGCTGTAGCCACTCCCGGCCACCAGCAGCCTGCCCCGGCTGGCCGCAGCTAGCTGTTGGCCACCAGCAGCGGCCAGAGCTGGCTGCAGGCTGGACTCGGCTGGCCACAGCCGGGCTGGAGGTGGCCACAGCAGGCCAGGGCTAAGCCCGGTTGGCGACAGCCCTCCCCTCCTTCGGCGACGCCCGTGGAAGCCCAACCATCCTTGTCGCCGCCCCCGCCAAGGTCCAACACTCGAAACCCGCCGACGCCATCCTCGACGTCGGCAATGCTCCTGCATTTCCATTTCATATTCTCTCATGTCGCACTATACCTATATCCATGTCGATACATGCCTGTGCCGTGCCTTCGCGCCGGAATATACCTCTTATGCTATGGATGTGTGCTACTCGTATGGTCGATATCTTGTGTTCGTTGTGTTTGTTGGTGTATATGCTTGTCTGTGGACCGAGCCTTCGAGCCGGTTGAGAGAGCGGCACGTTCGAACGTGCGATCGCGGGTTCCTCTCGCTATGGTCGTGACGCCGAACGGGCTCCTATCTCTCGTGTTTTAGTTAGCTCCGTAGTACTACGATCGTAGCGATCCTATTCGATCCTAGGACGCGGTCGTCGGGGACTTGACGCGGTTCTCACCCGCACCCCTTCAAGCCTCCGTGACCTAGTCTGGGGGGAGCCGAATTAGGAGACGACCCTCGTGGAACAACGGGTGCTGACTCGTGTAGGTGGAGCTTATGGCCGCGGGTTACCTCGCCATGACCATTGGGCTCTACCTCTTTCTCTTCCTTTTCCTTCTTTACCCTTTCCCTTATCACCTTGTATGCTTGCACCACCGAGACCGAAGCATTCCCCAGTTCTCGTGATGACAACCGCATCACTATGAACCTAAGGGATAGCTTTTGCCACTTTGGTTGCACGGAGGTCGTGGTGCCCTACGAGTTGGTGGGGATCAAGGAACCGCTTGGGGACGTTCGTCTCTTTTCTTCCGACCACCGTCCCTTGCCATGACGAGTAAGTCGAGAAGAGTGCGGGCCTTTCTTCTTTCTTATCCTTTCGATCCTCGCTAGTTCAAGTAAGGCGTGGATTGACTCTCTTGACCCCGAGTACTTCGATTATTGACTATTGCCATGTCAAGTGGACCAAGTACTTGTGGAACCAAAATCCCGCTTTGATGTTTGTTTGAGTTCGTCGGTGTACTATTATCGCTATCTTAATCCCACTCCTTTGATTCCCGCCGACGCCGTGGGCGAGTGGATCAAGGGAAGGGAAAACCTGCTTTTACTTCCCTCTATTGGATTCCTTGGTGCGTAGCCCTCTTGTATGCTTGTACCTATTAAGACCGTGACATTGCCTGATTTTTGCGGTGACAACCGCACCGCCAAGAATTCGGGGAACGTCTTAGTGCATTTAGTGCACCTTGGTCAAGGTACCCTACAAGCGATTAGGCACTCATACTCTCTTGTGCATCGCTCCTCTTCGATGCCCCCTGCCTTTTGCCGTGGCATGTGCATTGGAAGGGGTAGACCTTCGCTCCCTCTCATTTCTACCTTCTATTCTTCCCCGCTAGCCCGCTTACTTCGATCCCATCTTAGCCATGATGACTAGATCAAAGACCGGACTATCTCTTCTAGTTAGCGAGCTATGGTCGTGCTCAGTCCCTCGGACCCGTGCGAGTCGACCGGTTCGACCATTGGAAGACCATCCTCACCGAGGATGTGACCGAGGCCACGACATGGACATGCCTAGCTAACTCTTCTCCACTTCCCCCATTGCGCTACTCTCTTCTCGGTTTCCGACGATGACGTGTCATGTGGATCGAGAGACACCATAGCCGCCGCGACCTTTGTTCCAATCACCTTGGCTACCGCCGACTATCATGGCGGGTAAGCCGAAATACCTTTGGAACCAAGTCACGCCTCCTTGGTTCGTGTACTCGTTCTTACTTGGTTCTTATTTAGCAACTGTGACTTGTGGGTTAAAGGCCACAAGGGCCGAACCCTGTTGTTCCTACTCTCCTTTCCTCTTCCCCTTCGTTTGTGACCCTCCGGTCCCCGCCAATCTCTATGACGTCCGGATCGGAAGGCCGCAAGCTGTGGTGTTTGCTTAAGTTGAGCTAGGATCAAGGTCTCTTCTCTTGAAGCCGTACAGGTCGACATCATCGACCCGGGAGGTACTGGCTATTTTGAGGCCTCGATCCGAGCTCGAGCTTGGCAGACGACCACTTCTATTTATCTAAGCCCAAGGATCGGACACTCTCCGCGAGGGCTAAGTCCTTTCAGTGTTTATTCCGAGCTGTCTGGTTCCTTCTATATCTTATTGCCTTTTCGGAGAGTACAGGATTTTGGTTGATGGTTGATTGTTCCTTGCCTTGTTTGTCGCTTTACCAAGGTAGTTGCATCACGATAGCGTCGGACGTACTGGAGATCCGCTGGAGGGAGAAGACACGAAGGGCAACCAGATGTGGATGACTATGGATTGCTATGAACAGGTGCCACGTCCCACCCAACCTCGTAGAATCCTATTAGGCATGCAATATGTAGCTGCTAGCGCTTTACTTTATGCAAATGAACGGTGATAGAATGCATGGTAGATTGCTTGATAAGCCATTACCTTGACGCAACCTTTCTCCTGCACACCCGCTGCTAGGATAGATGCTCGCCTACTTCATGATACTCGCTACACACTTACTCTTTACTCATACATGTTTGTGTGTGGCTAAGGCACGTGGTGCCGTAAACTGGATAACTGGGGATAACATGGGAGAGATCTTGGCGTGTGTCTTGGGTGTGTGGTGAGGGTTGTGTCGACCGACAGATCTACGACGAGTCGGGGGGACGAGTCTTGCCGGGGAGTGTGATCCGGGCACTCCCTATGTGAGAAAGTACCTGTGGCGGGTACATGTGATGTGAGAAGGTTCCGGGGAGGAGTGTCTTTGTGGGACGAATCCTCGAACAGAGGTGCCGCCGAGGCACGGGGCATCGGGCCCAAGGTGAAGATGTCCCTGTCTAGTCACCCCTAAGGACCGGTATGTCTTGAGAACCGGTTCATAGGACCCCTTCAGACACACCACTGCCTCCTCGATGGGCGGGAAACGACTTGACGGCTAGCCGGCCCCCGCCATTACTACTAGGTTGATAGGAGATAGTGTAGGGAGGTACGCGGTGCTGAGACCCACACCCTCCCGAGACAACGTGGAACCCTTAGGGATCCGGTACCACGCCTCACGCCTCAAAGCTTGGTGGATCTCCTGGGTGCCCCGTGAGCTGAGTGGTAGGGTGGCATCGGGCCGCTTAGGCGGCAAATTTATATCGGCCTAGGCGAGGCAGGCATCGCCGACGATGGTGATCTTGTGGTTCCAGTGTACACACTCTCGCAGAGTTGATCGATCTATACGTATAGCCGTGTCCACGGTCATGGACATTCCTATGTTTCCACCCCCTCATGATTAGTGAGTGGAGTCCTTTCTCTTCTCCCCCCTGGATGTGTTTGGATTCCGGCTTAGGCCGTTGAGGCAAAGAGGAGCGGGAGTCTTCCTTGTCGACAAGAGAGAGTGAGAGTGTGGTGAGATGTGTGGATGTGGATGTGGATGGGATGGATGGATGTGTGGATGAGATGGGTTAAAACTTGATGAACTACATTATATTTATATTATGAATTTTTGCATAGGAAAACTACAAAAAATATAGGCCTTTTCCTCTACCCTTGCATTCCACTTACCACATAGCAAAGCAAAGCATATGGGTGGGAGCTAGTGGCCGCATAAAATCGTCTTGATAGAGTTGAGCGTGTTTGGTACCCAAGGTGGACTACGATGATAATGGAGCCGGAAGAATTAGGTGGTCTCGTCCCCTACACTCAAGTTTGGTTAAGAAGATCAAGTCGACGCCCGCTGATATACTACCCCCCGACTCGATGATCGTTTGCGAAGGAGGAGCCTTCATCCGCCGTGGGCGCTACGCCTATTCTCGATATTGACTTGTGCGCTGTGGATCGCTAGGATACTTTGTATCTAGGTGTGTCTACAAGTGATGTAAAACTCTGTAACTTGTACCTTTTCACGATGTATGAACTGTGGTATCGACTGTAAATGATGTACTCTGTGGATTTCCCTTCGTGGAAATCGCGGGTCGTTTCAGTTGGTATCAGAGCCATACTTGACTGTAGGACGAGACCTTAGGTTTCAAACACTAGAATAGAAGCCAAAAATCCTGATTGCTATAGGTGCTAGAAGTAAAAACAGTTGTTTCTCCCCCTGCCTTGAGTTCTGTTGTTGTCTGACCACCCTGATATGGAAAGATGACCCTTAGGAATCACTCCCCACTAACGCCCATGCTAGATCGATAGATGTGTGAGACTTTGAGGGCTTAGGAGTCGCCCCGAGTCAACACTATGCACATAGGAGTTCTATGCTGCCTGATTGCTTGGATCTTGATTATTATGACTTTTGGTGCTTCTTAATTATCTGAGTGTAGGCTATATAGCTTAATTTTTCTATATGTGACTCCAGAAGCCTGGGTAACCTAGCCCTCTAAAACCTAAGCCTAACCTATGTCCGAGGCTACAAGTCAATGCATCAAGTTCTTGTCAACCTCCCTTCAAAATGGTTTTCTAGTCTTCGAACTAAACTTCGCTTCCAAACTACCCCCTTTACCTTTCAAAATTCAGAAAAGAGTGATTTTATTTCAAAAGGAAAAGTTTCAAAAGGTTTTAGAAAGATTTTCCCTTTCGAAAGAAAAAAAACGGTTTTGACTTCTATCTCAATACCCATTTTGACTTCCAAAGTCATCTTCAAACCGTTGAAAATCAGCTTCTTTTTCAAAACATGCTCCAAATTCACTTTTAAAAGTGAAAGTTTGTTTTCCAATCAATAAAATATTTTCAAAGATCCTTTGGATCGGTTTTGTTTTAAAAGCTTTGATTTCACCTTGTGAGCCATATTCCCCTTTTCGAAAGCAACCATCCCCGATTTCAAATGCGTTTTACAACCAATTTTATGAAACAACATAGCTTCAAAAAGATTTTTTTTTGTCTGCAAACTTTTCAAAAGTTACATTTGCAAATCAAAATGCGCTTTCCAAATCTGATTTCAAAAAGTGTTTTGCAAAAATCAAGTTTCTTTGCAAAAGCTTTGCCTTTTGATTTGAAAAATAATTTTAAACCGGTTTCAAACTTGTTTTGCTTGATTTCAAACAAAAAAAGAAAGGGAGGTTGTTTTGGAATTGAATAGAGCTTTCAAAATGTTTTGGCTTCTACTCCTTTTAGAAAGTGTTCCCAAAAAAAAAAAAAATTCCAAAAGATTTGAGTTTCCAAAGTCTTGATTTGAACTTGTTGGGAAAAGGGAGCTCCCCGCTTTAAAGACCGGATTTCAAAGTGTTTCACGCAACTACCTGCCTTATTCAAATGGAGTTTCAAAAACTAACCACTTTCAAAAGCTTTGGAAAAATCTCTAGATTTGCAAAAACCCGCTATTAAAAAAAAAAATGGTTTGGAACCGCCGCGTGCCGGTGACCTTTAAAAAAAAACCTCTTTATCTCCGAAAAAAAGAGAGAGCCGATGCGCAAGCTTTCGAACGAATTGGATCTTAAACCCCCGCTTTTCGAAACAGTCAAAAAAAAAAACCTAAAAGTTTTGATTTGTTTCACAAATTCAAAGTCTTTTTCAAACCTTTTCAAATCTCTCTTTAGGAGGTTTGCTCAGCTTTGGTAAAAAAAAAAAATAAAAACTCGTGATTTGCAAGTTTTTGAATCAAAATAGGATGCAACCAATTTCAAATTATTTGTGTTAGTTTTAAACCAAGGGTTGCAACCTTCTTCCTCTCAAAAAAATTTGCAAAATAAAAAGGTTTTAAAAAAAAAAAAACTCGTTTTTTTGGAAAATGCTTTCGAAATAGTTTATAAAGGCTTTCTCTTTAAAACCCCCTCCCGTCCCTTTTGTTCGGGATTTTAGGACATTGTCGGTAACCTAATTGGGGATGAGCCACGATCTTGATCTATGGTGCCGCTACGAAACTTGGGGCCCTATGTGTGAGGCCTCCACATGGCTTGCTACCGAGCGTATGCTGGTATCAAGGAAAGTGACCGTGACCGTCCCCTAATCGGTACTGCATACCATCCGAATCCCGAACCCCCCCGCTTTTCCAAAAATCAATTATGAAAAACAAAATCTTTTGAAAAGAGTTTTATTCCCAAAAACTTGTTTTATTTTCAAATTATTTTGGGTTTGGCAAGCCCCCTTCTTAACGCTCCACCTTGTCAAAAAAAAAGAGATTTCAAAAGTCCAAAGATCTTGCTACGAAAGCAGACCCCCTGTTTTTAGAAAGATCTATCTTTCGCAAAAGAAATCAATTTTGAGAAGTGTTTTTCTTCTTAAAAAAAAAAAAAAACCGAGTTCAAAACCCCTACTTCCAACTCAAAGTTTCAAAATTTTGAACAAATTTCAAAATGTCTACTGAAAAAATTCTTTTCTTTCAAAATAGTTTTTCGACCAAAGGATTTATGAAAAACATACTTCAAAAAGTCCTTTAAAATATTTATGATATAGAAAATGATTTGACTTCCAAATTTCAAAAACGTTGTTTAGAAAGCGAATTTGAACCCTAGCACCTTCCTCCAAATGGCGCTTTTCGAAAAAGAATTTGTGAAAACCTGATTTCAAAGGTTTTTGAAAAGTCTTGGCAAAATGATAAAAGATTTTTAGATTCAAAAAGTAATTTTCTTTAAAAAAGGATTTGGTTTTCAAATAAAGGCGATTTCAAATAGTCATTGTTTTACTTGAAAACCCGTTGCTTACCCTTTGAAAAGAAGTTCCATTTCTATCAACTTGATTGAAAAATCTTGGTGCGTGAAAAATATTTTTGGGTCGCATTTTCAAAACTTGCTTTCCAAATTCTAGTTAGCGAAGAGCCTTTTCAATATATATTTGAGCTTTAGTTTTGAAAGTTTAAAAGGTTCTTAATTTCAAAAAGGAGTTTTGAAGACATGCTTTTGCGAAAACCAAATTTTGGTCGGACCCAAGTTCTTTCACGTCTTTTTTTTTTTTTATGCATCCCGCCACTTAAAAGCTTCTGTGAAATGCTTTTACAAAAAAAGCCCTCTCTTCAAAACTCTCCTCCAGAAGTTTCTTGTTGCAAAAGCTTGATGCATTGATGCAAGTGGAACATCCTGTAAGAACCGTCGACCCTAGACAACACTTGAATCTCGGGGGCGAGATTCTCGTAAGGGGGTAGTCTCAGAACATCCTAGGTTTTCCAAACACCAAAAATCCAAACTTTCAAAAACTTTTTCTGCAAATGTGTGAAGCATGTACTTGCTAGGTTAAACGTCAGAAGATTCGCTAGTGAACCGTTGCATTCATATAGAATTGTTTATAGGAGTTTGTCTCGGTTCTTATGTCGGATTTGGGTTTGAGTTTCATTTGGAGTTGGAGAGCACAATCCATAGCATAATCTCCTAGAATCTTAAATTTCCTCTTATCTCTATTTACTCCTCCCTCAAACCCATAGCAAGAATTCCTAAAGTTTCTTCGTTAATCCTCTTTGAATCCCTTTAGCCATAATGGAAAATCCATTTCTCACCAATAGAAGATAGGAAATAGAAATGGAATAGAAGGAGATGAGAAAAATAGGAGAGCTTCCTTCTTCTTCTTGGACCCAATCCCCCAACCAGCCTGCCTCCTTTCCCTCTCGGCAGCCCAGGCCGAGGCCCATCCCACGCGTGCCACACCAGCAGCCCAGTTCGCCCTCCGTTTCCCCACCTGGGCCCTCGCCCTGCTCCTCTTCCGCGCGGCCCACGGGAGCCCCGCCAGCCCAAGAGCCGCTGCGGGTGGAAGCCCTAGGGAGTGCTTTTGCTCCCGAGGGAACCCGCGCCGCCAAGCGAGAGCAAAGACACCGCGCCCTCATCCCTCGGCGCAGCACGCGCGCCCTCTCGATGAACACCACGTGGCAAGGTGGTGCGGATGCCGGGCATCCGGCCGTCGGCGCTCGAACCCTAGCTGCCGCGCCGTATAAAGCTTCGCCAGGCATCCGCCCGCTCTCCTCTCCCTCCCTCCCTCCCGCCGCTCCCTTCTTCCTTCGAGCCACCACTGCGCCCGCGCTCTGCCCACCTCGCTGCACACGCCCGCTCGGCACCTCGCCGCCCGGCGCTGCCTTACCCACCCGCCCGCCCCGCGCGCCCGCCCTGCCTGCCTCGGCCTCGCGCGGCCGCGACGCTGCCGCCCAGCCCAGCGCGTGCCACTTCCGGCGGGCGGCCGTAGGCTGCTTGGCGGCACCAGCGGCGCCGAGCGCCCGACCGTGGCGTCTCAGCGCCACGCCCAGCGCGGAGCGCGCAGCGACCGCATACCGCCACTCGGAAGCGGGGCGGTCGCTGCGTGGCGCCGCCGCCTCGCCTTGTCCGCGCCGCGCCGGCCCGGGCAGCGCCACCACCAGCGCCCGTCAGCTGCTCCCTCCAAACCAGCGGCCCCGCGGAGCCACCACACACCGTGCCACGAGCGGCGCGCCCAGCCGACACCGACGCCGCCGTCGGCCACCGCGTCGCGCCCTTGCACGAGCCACCGCTCTGCCGTGCAGCCGGCGACCACCACCACATCGAGCCCGCGTCGCCGCGTTCAGCGTCACCCGACGACCCACGCCAGCGCCAGCGCGCCCGCTTACCGTGCGGCGTCCGGGGCGGCGCCCGGCCCCGTGCCTCTCACCTACCTTGATGGCGGCGCGGCAACCCGCGGCGGCGTGCCACCTCGATGGCGGCCGCGGGCCTCCCCCCAGCCCACCGACGCCCGCGCCGCTGCCTTGCCCGCCACGACGACGCCGGCCCGACGACACCGCGGCGACGACGGCCGGAGCACCACGCCACCCGCCTTGGCTGCGCCGCGCGTCTGGAACGCCGCGGGCGTCGTGCGCTGCGCCGGGCACCTCCACCTCCTCTCCTCGCTTTGTAACAGCAGCGCCGGGCCCCCCCCCACTCCACTCGCCGGAGCTCCTCCATCGCCGGTGAGCCTCTGGACCCCAAAAACCCCACCTTGGCATGATCATCGCCGCACACGACCCAGAAACCGCCTTCGTGCCGTGTCCCACACCTTGCGAGGAGCGTCACCAGCAGCGGCCAGTGCCCGGCCATTCCTAGCCCGCGTTCGCGTTCGCCCGCCAGCTGTAGCCACTCCCGGCCACCAGCAGCCTGCCCGGCTGGCCGCAGCTAGCTGTTGGCCACCAGCAGCGGCCAGAGCTGGCTGCAGGCTGGACTTCGGCTGGCCACAGCCGGGCTGGAGGTGGCCACAGCAGGCCAGGGCTAAGCCCGGTTGGCGACAGCCCTCCCCGCCTCCTTCGGGCGACGCCCCGTGGAAGCCCAACCATCCTTGTCGCCGCCCCCGCCAAGGTCCAACACTTTCGAACCCGCCGACGCCATCCTCGACGTCGGCAATGCTCATGCATTTCCATTTCATATTCTCTCATGTCGCACTATACCTATATCCATGTCGATACATGCCTGTGCCGTGCCTTCGCGCCGGAATATACCTCTTATGCTATGGATGTGTGCTACTCGTATGGTCGATATCTTGTGTTCGTTGTGTTTGTTGGTGTATATGCTTGTCTGTGGACCGAGCCTTCGAGCCGGTTGAGAGAGCGGCACGTTCGAACGTGCGATCGCGGGTTCCTCTCGCTATGGTCGTGACGCCGAACGGGCTCCCATCTCTCGTGTTTTAGTTAGCTCCGTAGTACTACGATCGTAGCGATCCTATTCGATCCTAGGACACGGTCGTCGGGGACTTGACGCGGTTCTCACCCGCACCCCTTCAAGCCTCCGCGACCTAGTCTGGGGGGAGCCGAATTAGGAGACGACCCTCGTGGAACAACGGGTGCTGACTCGTGTAGGTGGAGCTTATGGCCGCGGGTTACCTCGCCATGACCATTGGGCTCTACCTCTTTCTCTTCCTTTTCCTTCTTTACCCTTTCCCTTATCACCTTGTATGCTTGCACCACCGAGACCGAAGCATTCCCCAGTTCTCGTGATGACAACCGCATCACTATGAACCTAAGGGATAGCTTTTGCCGCTTTGGTTGCACGGAGGTCGTGGTGCCCTACGAGTTGGTGGGGATCAAGGAACCGTGCGGGACGTTCGTCTCTTTTCTTCCGACCACCGTCCCTTGCCATGACGAGTAAGTCGAGAAGAGTGCGGGGCCTTTCTTCTTTCTTATCCTTTCGATCCTCGCTAGTTCAGTAAGGCGTGGATTGACTCTCTTGACCCCGAGTACTTCGATTATTGACTATTGCCATGTCAAGTGGACCGGCAATCTTGTGGAACCAAAAATCCCGTTTGATGTTTGTTTGAGTTCGTCGGTGTACTATTACTTCTCTCTTAATCCCACTCCTTTGATTCCCCGCCGACCGCCGTGGCGAGTGGATCAAGGGAAGGGAAAACCCGCTTTTACTTCCCTCTATTGGATTCCTTGGTGCGTAGCCCTCTTGTATGCTTGTACCTATTAAGACCGTGACATTGCTCGGATTTTTGCGGTGACAACCGCACCGCCAAGAATTCGGGGAACGTCTTAGTGCATTTAGTGCACCTTGGTCAAGGTACCCTACAAGCGTATTAGGCACTCATACTCTCTTGTGCATCGCTCCTCTTCGATGCCCCCGCCTTTTGCCGTGGCATGTGCATTGGAAGGGGTAGACCTTCGCTCCCTCTCATTTCTACCTTCTATTCTTCCCCGCTAGCCCGTTACGCTCGATCCCATCTTAGCCATGATGACTGGATCAAAGACCGGACTATCTCTTCTAGTTAGCGAGCTATGGTGCGTGCTCGGTCCTCGGACCCGTGCGAGTCGACCGGTTCGACCATTGGAAGACCATCCTCACCGAGGATGTGGCCGAGGCCACGACATGGACATGCCTAGCTAACTCTTCTCCACTTCCCCCCTGCGCTACTCTCTTCTCGGTTTCCGGCGATGACGTGTCATGTGGATCGAGAGACACCATAGCCAGTTCGCGACCTTTGTTCCAATCACCTTGGCTACCGCCGACTATCATGGCGGGTAAGCCGAAGTACCTTGGAACCAAGTCACAGCTCCTTGGTTCGTGTACTCGTTCTTACATGGTTCTTATTTAGCAACTGTGACTTGTGGGTTAAAGGCCACAAGGGCCGAACCCTGTTGTTCCTACTCTCCTTTCCTCTTCCCCTTCGTTTGTGACCCTCCGGTCCCCGCCAATCTCTATGACGTCCGGATCGGAAGGCCGCAAGGCGTGGTGTTTGCTTAAGTTGAGCTAGGATCAAGGTCTCTTCTCTTGAAGCCGTGCATGTGTCGACATCATCGACCGGGAGGTACCGGCTATTTTGAGGCCTCGATCCGAGCTCGAGCTTGAGCATCTACGACCACTTCTATTTATCTAAGCCCAAGGATCGGACACTCTCCGCGAGGGGGCTAAGTCCTTTCGGTGTTTATTCCGAGCATCTGGTTCCTTCTATATCTTATTGCCTTTTCGAGAGTACAGGATTTTGGTTGATGGTTGATTGTTCCTTGCCTTGTTTGTCGCTTTACCAAGGTAGTTGCATCACGATAGCGTCGGACGTACTGGAGATCCGCTGGAGGGAGAAGACACGAAGGGCAACCAGATGTGGATGACTATGGATTGCTATGAACAGGTGCCACATCCCACCCAACCTCGTAGAATCCTATTAGGCATGCAATATGTAGCTGCTAGCGCTTTACTTTATGCAAATGAACGGTGATAGAATGCATGGTAGATTGCTTGATAAGCCATTACCTTGACGCAACCTTTCTCCTGCACACCCGCTGCTAGGATAGATGCTCGCCTACTTCATGATACTCGCTACACACTTACTCTTTACTCATACATGTTTGTGTGTGGCTAAGGCACGTGGTGCCGTAAACCGATAACGGGGATAACATGGGAGAGATCTTGGCGTGTGTCTTGGGTGTGTGGTGAGGGTTGTGTCGACTGGACAGATCTACGACGAGTCGGGGGGCCGAGTCTTGCCGGGAGTGTGTGATCTGGGCACTCCCTATGTGAGAAAGTACCCGTGGCGGGTACATGTGATGTGAGAAGGTTCCGGGGAGGAGTGTCTTTGTGGGACGAATCCTCGGAGCAGAGGTGCCGTCGAGGCACGGGGCATCGGGCCCAAGGTGAAGATGTCTGTCTAGTCACCCCTAAGGACTGGTATGTCTTGAGAACCGGTTCATAGGACCCCTTCGTACACACCACTCGTTCCTGATGGGCGGGAAACGACTTGACGGCTAGCTGGCCCCCTGCCATTACTACTAGGTTGATAGGAGATAGTGTAGGGAGGTACGGGTGCTGAGACCCACACCCTCCTGAGACAACGTGGAACCCTTAGGGATCCGTACCACGTCTCCACGTCTCGGCGTGCCGGTGGATCTCCGGGGTGCCCCTGTAGGCTGAGTGGTAGGGTGGCATCGGGCCGCTTAGGCGGCAGCTTGGTATCGCGGCCTAGACGAGGCATCGTCGACGATGGTGATCTTGTGGTTCCAGGTGTACACACTCTGCAGAGTTGATCGATCTATACGTATAGCCGTGTCCACGGTCATGGACATTCCTATGTTTCCACCCCCTCATGATTAGTGAGTGGAGTCCTTTCTCTTCTCCCCCCTGGATGTGTTTGGATTCCGGCTTAGGCCGTTGAGGCAAAGAGGAGCGGGAGTCTTCCTTGTCGACAAGAGAGAGTGAGAGTGTGGTGAGATGTGTGGATGTGGATGTGGATGGGATGGATGGATGTGTGGATGAGATGGGTTAAAACTTGATGAACTACATTATATTTATATTATGAATTTTTGCATAGGAAAACTACAGCCAAATATAGGCCTTTTCCTCTACCCTTGCATTCCACTTACCACATAGCAAAGCAAAGCATAGGGTGGGAGCTAGTGGCCAGTACAAATCGTACTGATAGAGTTGAGCAGGTTTGGTACCCGAGGTGGACTACGATGATAATGGAGCTGGAAGAATTAGGTGGTCTCGTCCCTACACTCAAGTTTGGTTAAGAAGATCAAGTCGACGCCCGCTGATATACTACCCCGACTCTGATGATCGTTTGCGAAGGAGGAGCCTTCATCCGCTGTGGCGCTACGCCTATTCTGATATTGACTTGTGCGCGTGGATCGCTAGGATACTTTGTATCTAGGTGTGTCTACAAGTGATGTAAAACTCTGTAACTTGTACCTTTTCACGATGTATGAACTGTGGTATCGACTGTAAATGATGTACTCTGTGGATTTCCCTTCGTGGAAATCGCGGGTCGTTCATTCCTTGTCATGCAATCATCTTTTAATTACAATTGTAATCTTGTGATCAATTCTTGTGGTTTTATGAACTTCCTATAAATTAATGTGTTTGACACATTTCCTTTCCTATTACTTAGTCTAAAACCTTGCTTACTCTAAAATCTCGGGGCCGAGATTTCTGTAAGGGGGAGGAGCTGTAACATTCTAAATGTTAAACATGCTTGCATTGCATTTTCATTTTTGCATAAAGCATCATTATGCATATAAACATGAGCATAAGAAATTGCAAGTTCTATGTGTGCAACACCTATGTTTGTTAAGTGATTCTAAAATTGACTCAAAATGGTTTAGATTTCAATATAAAGTAGGGTTTGTGTTGATCATTTCATCAAAATATGTCTACTTGTGATGATAGTGTTGTTTGAATCTTTATCAAGTTAGCAAATGGCTCCAAGTATAAGTATATGTTTTATTCAGTTTTTGGGGTTGGTCCCAAAATAAAAGTTGTAGTACAAATTATGTGCTACAAAAGTTATTTAAGGATCAAGGTCAAAATCTCTCTTTAAGTTGGCCAAAAGCTAGCCTTAATAGTGAATTCAGCTTTTAAAGGGGTAAAGACCTAAAGAATATCCCTGAATTTCAGTAACTAGATTCAGTTTTTAGGGCTAAGCAATTTTATTTTTCATGAATAAAAACTAGAAACCAATTCCATCACTTGTTAGTACAAAGTTTGTACTTTGATAATGTGTAATTGTTTGACCTTGGTTGCAGTTTGTTAATCCTTAATTAATTACCAAAAGCAGCTAATCAGCTTAGATAGGATGCTGATTAACTGAATAGATATTTCCAGTTTCTTTTTACTGGTGTTTGATGGTCTATAGTTTTCAATCCAGTAGGATTTAGCCTTCAACCTTTTAATCAAAGTTGTAGAGCATACATAGCAGCTTTCAGTGGTGGAGTTAGTTTGCCATTTGGTTGCTTGAGCAGAGAATTAGAGTCAGTTAAACAGAGGGGTTTCAGTCAATAGCAGCAGCAGTAAAGGGCACCTTCACGTCGCCATGGACGTGGCCACCGTTGTTTTGCCGCCGCTGCCACGCTGCGCCCGGTGAACAGCCGGCGTCGCGCTGGAACATAGAGATTGGAGAGGTCTTGCCCTGCCCATATCGCCACCGCCGACCGTCTAGCTTGCCGCCACCTTCTTCTTTCTTCTTCACTACCCGTCGCCGCCACGGCATCGATCTCTCCGCGTTTCACGCATGCCCGGGAACGCGCTGCCAACCACGTAGGGTGGCTCGTGAAGCTGCCAGTCATCCGTCCATACCGTTCTCACCATTAAGAGTTGACGCCAATTGCCGTGCCCTTCTTTCTTCCTTCTCTGTCACCGCCGCCATGCCATGAATCACCGGCGAAATTCGCCATCACCCAACTACTCCCATCCAATTCCTCTTGCTGCCAACACCGCCTCGTCCAGGCAAACCTCTAGAGCCCTTTCTCGCCACCACTACCAGTTAAAATCGCTGGCGCGACTGGTTTCTACCGCGGTGGACCGCCATGGTCACCGTGCTTCCCGCCGTCGCGGCCAGAGAGCCACAGGCCCTCTTCGGCCAAGCCTGGGGCACCACCGTGCTCACCCCCGGCCAATGAATGCCCCAAAACCCGTGCAGCCACTGTATGCCGCCCTGCTGCCGGGCGCGGACCTTTGCCGCCGCCGTCTAGCCCCGCTGCCGCCCCGCTGGTGCTCGCCGCCAGCCAGCCCCGGTCACCTCCGGCCGAGCCAGGCGCACCAACGTATTCACCGTACATCGGAGCCCGTTCCGTTAGCACCGCCACCGCCCGCCGCCCGGCCTGCCGCGGCTGGTCAGCCCCGGCCGGCTCCCGGCCGCCGCCCCGCCATGTACCGAGGAAGAAGAAGAGGGAGGTAAGGCCAGGCCGGCTTCGAGCCGTGTTGGGCTAGCTTTGGGCCGCGAGCCAGTGGGCGTCGTGCTTAAGGCTTTGCCCTTTTTCATGTTTTTTAGAAAAATGCAAAGTGGCAATAACTTTGTTTAACTGTAGAGAAATAACTAGGCATGCTAAAAATGCAAACTAACTTTTGTTTTGATCTATGTTCTATGCTCTGCCCGATAAAAATAAGTGTTGCTCATGTTTGATAATTTTGGTACAAACTAAAATTCCATCTTTAAATTAAGAAATTGATAGTAAATGATTTTTGTAGGGTAAAATATTTATCCAAATATTCTAAAATTTTGCTGTAAAATCATTTATGCTAAAAAGAAACCTTTCATAAAAGTTTGGATCTGTTTTGAACACCTTTGCTTTAGGAAGTAGTTTAAAGCTTGCTTAACAACTGTAAAAAAAAATGGTTAATAAAAATAGTTAATTAGTTAACTTAGTATTTAATTAAGCTTGAGTGTCTTTAAGAGTTGATTGAAGACGATGAGGCCACTAAACTCTTACTGTCCCAGAGCATGTGTTGGTTTACTTAGTGAACCTTAATTCCTATGTTAATAAAAGAAAAATGCCATTTCATGTTTAATAAATATTTTTTAATAGCTTAAGTGGTGTTTGATTAAGTTTAATGGGATCTTTGGCATAGATTTAAGTCATGAGAAGCATGATACTCTGCTGGTGCGTTAAGGATAGTAATTTACCTAGCAAGATAATAGTTATGTATTATGTTAATAAAAAGAAATATCTTTTCTCTTGCTTATAGAAATGCTTAAATGATTATTAATCTTGAGTGTGTTTTACTATTTGAATGAAGGCCTAGGGGCACACACCTTTACTGTTCATAGGCATTTTGATTGCCTTGCTAGCTGGTATGCTCATAATCTAGTTATAGGTTAATAATTAAAAAGAGTTCAGATGTTTTATTAGTATGTGTATGTATGTTTATGAGTTCATGACTTGCTCCTTTGAATTACTGAATTGTAGTAAAGGTGGAAATGTGATGTTTGCTAATTTCATAAGTGGCTAGCTTAACCATCTTTATATGTTTAGATATGCCTTCTTAAGTAAACTTGCTTAGCACCAAGAGAAAGGGAACAACTACCTATAACTCCTATGCTTTGAAGGTGTTAATATGATTCTATAAGTAACTTAACTAGTAGTAAATAGCTAAATTTATAAAGATTAATAATCCATGCTTTTGCTTGTTTATGTTTGCTAGTGCATGTAGTCAAGTGAGAAACTAAACCACACTTGTTTGCTGAAATGGCAGCCTGTGCAAATCCTGTTCAGTGGTAGTTTTCATATTGATAATAATGTTTCCTGCAGATGATTTGAATACAAAAGTTGTTAGGAATTTCCATATCTAGGTTGTACTAAAATTTCATAATTTTTGGACAACAATATTGGGAATTATGGATTGTACAAACTGCCAATCAATTTCTGTCTACTTGCTATGCAGTCTTGAAAGATCAGCTTGTTTGGCCTAGTTAACTTGTGAATCACCTCTTGGTGACAATTAGAGAGTTGTAGTGTTTTTCATAAGCTTTCTAGAATGTCTATAATCACTAATTTTGGTGGTTTATAACTATATTTATGAATAGGTCAAATTCAGGGGCAGATTCTGTTCTATTTCTGGACCGAATTGATTTCCTGGGTTGTTTGACTTGGTTAATGATTGAATAAATTTGAGATGATAATAACAAAGTTATAGACAACTTTGTAAGCTTTCCAAAAAGTCTAGGAACACTTCTATTGGATGTCTAGAGCTTCAGTTACGATTAAAAGAAGATGATGCTATGCTGCTGTTTTGCCTCTGTTTTCTATTCTTGTTGATTGTTTCAAGTCTTGTAATCCTTATGTGCATAAGTAGTTTAAGTAATGACTTTAGTAATGTAATTCATCATGTCAAAAGCACCATGAATTTTATTGAGTAATATCCAACTTAAACTAATAATGCTTCACTAATTAGTTAAGTAATGATCTTGATACTCCTTTGCTATAGTCTTTAGAAAGAGTTAACCATGTAATGTTTTATGTGACTTTCGGATTGATTGTAGACCTTGGATCATGCAACCCTAATGATCCTTGACAACTTGATTCATTAATGATAATGATCATGATAGACCTATAGTAGCTAATGTGTGGTTGCTTACAAGTTTTATAGTAACTTCTTTAGAAAGGGGAGATGCACCTACTCTGTAAAGATTAAAAACAAACTTGATAATACAGTGTTGTCATCAGAGAAAGAGAATTGCACATATGGAACCTTATGTAGCTTTCTTTTGTTATCCGAATAAATCATCTCATCATGCAGCATATCATGCATAGCATTAAGCACGCATCATTTCATTACGTGTAGCGCACGTGAGCGAGAAGAATCGCGATGGAGCCTTGGAGAAGGTTCGTGATGATCCAATCCCGATAAGATGACTCCACGAAAGATGTCAATGTCAAGACTAACAGCTAACCTTTCCTGCAACACAGACAAGTCCCGGAGCATGACCCCTTTCTCTTTGTTTTACAAATGCTTTACTACACCTTAAGTTTAGTGTAATGTGCATTAAGTAAATAGGAGTTGGTTGAAACCGTTGCTGTATGATCACCTTGATCTACAGTTATTTCTAGATACTATCCCACTAGTATGTGTAGGACGTTTTTCCCTAAATGCTTAGCCATACGTAGACCGGTAGAAGTCAGGTGATTTCCTGTCTCCCGCGAGATATAGGATGGTTACTTGTTACTACGGGATATATATGTGATATCCTTAAACATGAGGTGAATAATAATTGGAGACCGAACGGGATTCGGTGTTGGTGAGGCTACAGACATGGAGGTCTTGTATATCTATATCTTTTCCGTCTGTGTCAATTAAGACCGTATCGTATTCTAGATCTAGATGTGAGATTGAACGTACCTTCACATAACAGCCGAATAACTCGTTTCGACTGTGAAACCGATTAGCTCGTTCGAGGTACGTATTGAACCGTTAGCATTACTGGGAGGAGAGCAAATGGTGTGAGGGGACTGATCCAAGATCCAGCAGCAACTACAGGCCACGGGTTGTTGGGGTACTGACTGGTGAGGCTCGAGGACCATGAGTTTTGCAAAACTGTTCAATCCTATCTTTCGAATAGAGTGAACGGTGATTCGCGCGGGTGATGTACAAACCTGTGCGGGTGTGTGATATGGGCTCTACCCAGCTGGTGTAATCGATTCGAATCGCCGTCTCTCCCGGATAGTGAGAAACTCATGCCTGACCGCAGAGACGTGGTAAGAAATAGAACATTGGATAACGATGGAAGGATTATGTTGGTATCCCATCTATAATTGATTGTTTTTATGATTTAAATAATATGAACTAGAAAGGTGCTAATATAGTTCTAAGTAGCTCAAACATTAATGCTGCTACTAAAACCCAAAGTAAGGATTTTATTAGTAAGCTTTTCCGCAAATAATGCTAGCCATCAAACTCCACGCATATAGCCTATCATTATCCTTAGAGTCTTTTATTTCTTCTCCCTGACGGGTAAGTCTTGCGGAGTACAATTGAGTACTCAGGGTTTTATTCCACCATGTTGTAGGTGAATTGCTTGTTTGCAACTGTTGTTAACTAGAAGCTGGTGCTAACAATTGAGTACTCAGGGTTTTATCCTGCTCGCCGCCCGCCTTGTTACAATTGAGTACTCAGGGTTTTATCCCGCTCGCCGCCCGCCTTGCTGCACGCCGTGCTGCCCTGCTGCGCCGCGCTTCACCGGATACCTTGCTGAATGCCGCGGCTCGTGATCGCCCGCCATCGCCAGGACCGAGGACCGAGGGGATCGCCAGGACCAAGGACGATGCCTATAGCTGAACGCCGCGGCTCGTACACTGGCTTTAGGCCGGACGCCGGCCCTCCGTGGGGTAGCCCCAGCCCCAGGTCCGTCGCCACGGACGAGCCCCCGCCCTGCCCCCAAGCCGCCGCCAGGGCGTGCCACTCGAAGGCATCCGTCCAGCAGGACTCCGTGTCGCATCTACTTCCTCCTTCGCCTCTCACTTCCGACACTTCACGAGCGCCGTGCGGAGTACCTATTATCGGGCTATCGGCAGGTAAATCCATTTTGCCTCAGCATCTGTGCTGTTGGACAGGTCGCTAATCATATCCCCTTCACCTCCATCCTTGGTGCAACTGCACGTTAGATCTGATGTGTCACAAATTTCTGGTTGAAGATGCTGCCCTCCCTCTCTTGAACTTCTGATCAAGATTATTAGAAATAGCGATTTTTTGTTTCAAGTGGCATGATGGAGTGGCAGATTAATGCACTGTCTGTTACTCTGGAGTCTGCAGATGCAGAATGGGGGTGTATGTTTATTTAGTTATGTTCTCTCTCGATTCCATAATTTTGTAATCCTATGTATCTTGTTATCCTTGAGATGATTTATTATTAAATGGCTGTGGTGGCATGATAAAGTATCAGATTATTGTATAAGCTTGTGATTTATTCATTATTGCGACTTACAATTATTTTTTAACCTGTACAAGCTGAGTCAAATCTTCTAAACTACTGTACTGTGATTCAGAGCTACGAGGCATGAGCTCTGAGGTAACTGAAACTGAAGAGCAATGTTTAAGAATTTATTTATCATCTATGATGGTCTGGCTATCCCTTTTTTGAGTATATACCATTTGAATGTTTTGATGCACTGATGTTCATTGCATATATCCAAACAAAGACGGTAGTTATGTTTTTCTGACCTGAGTAGCCAGGTGAACATTGCTACTTTTCTGATCGTGGCAGAAAGCATTATCTGATTTGTTTTTGTGACCTGAGTAGCCAGGCGAACATTAGCTCGATAGGCCATCTTTGGTGCCTCCAGATTCATGTTCAATAGGATTGTGATCGATTACTATTGTTTGGCTTAACGAAGTGATGTTCTCCACTGGTAAGATTTGGTTCCACCTGTCTTTCTTATTTCTACAATTCAAATATTGGCCTAGGTAGCCATGCAAAGGTTTCTCAAGAAATTGTGTTCAATCGAAAACACCTAATAAGGACGTTGATCATTCAGAAGCATCTAATTAAAAAGGAAAAATAATACAAAAATTTACACATGGCATTTTGGAAATTCTAAACATGCTGTTGCAGGCATTCATATTGCTACACTGATTCATTTTTCAGATGATTTTACCGTTTTGTTTGGTTGATACGTTTTCTCCCCTCATTCAGAATGTCTAGGTGAAGAGACAAAAGCTTTTCCTTCAAAAAAAAGGAGACAAAAGCTCTTGCAGTATACATTTGTGAAACGCGGTCAGCTTTAAATATGTACTAGTGCAAAGCGCGCTCCTGCGCGCCTAGCAACGTCAACTAAGTATACATGGGGTAGTTCTTGTCGAAGCATTTGAATGATATGAAGCACCATGACATGGAAAATTTCATATATAGGAAAAGTGAAAGTACATCTAGAAGGGATAACCGCAACAAATTTGTGTACAATTTTGATATGTAGTTCTGGAAGAAAAAATTGACATACCATTTGTTCATGATGTAGTACATAGCTAGCATGTATGGCAGCACCAAGTTTATGTGCTAAGTAACCTCATAAAAAGTAGTACTATGACACACAACTCAAGAATGAGAGGTTCTCCCATCACTTCCCTATTTTAGAACCTCTCTCACAATCCCTCAGGCCATGAAAAGCCCCAGCATATGAGGCATTCAGAAGTGAGTTGAGCAAAATAAGTGTCTCATTTTTTGTCCCATATGTACACTTGCACAACCTGCTCTGTCATATGAGAGGACAAAATCAGCAACTTTTGCAACAAACTTCGAGTGGAATAGAATATTGCTAGCTTTTTATGTCAGCATGGTACATTGCAGGATCTGCTTCTGCGTGTAAAGGCAGGATACCACATGATAATCCCAGCGCGATCCGTAGCTTCATGGGGAAATGTAGAGGCACCTTAGCTCTAGCTCCACACAGATAAGCGTTAAGTGAAACCTGTCAGGTCAGGAAGGCAGCATATGAGAACTAATAGTGTAGGAATGATGGTGTTTTATCCACAAAAAGGAAAACCAAAAAGGTTAGATATACTTATGGAGTTCTGCTACATGTCATCTATTTAGGAAGCATTTTTTTATAGAATTTGGAGGCATGCCTTTTGAACAGGGGTTAAAATGAATGCACAATGATCCATAACAACATCGCGCAAATTCATATTTTCATGACATTTTTCAGCTGGATCCCAGGATAGACTGGGAAACCGCTTGGATGCAAATCACACATGACAGATACATAGGATTTGTGATACTTTTACAATTATAATTGCTGGGTCCAATTGCATCAGTGTAATTAAGTTTCAAGATGCTAACAGTGGCAGTGAATAAGTACCAACCTGAAAGATATTCGCGTAGATTCTATTGGTAATTGAATCATGTTTCTTTTTCTGAAGCGTATATCTAAGATATGCGAGATAGAGTGACAAAAACTTTGTAAACAGTTGTTCATATTTTTTGGATATGGCAATAAGTAACTATGTAAACTGACAATCCAACAAGGCAGTTCCTAAAAAGTGAGCAACAAAACAAGCTGCAATCCAGTACCACAAGTTGGCAGCTCAAGTAGAAAACAATTGACTAAGAAGGTAAGGTAGGTGGCTAGAATGCAGAGATCTTTTGGGACCATGCTCTACCACATTGACTCTTATCTGACACAAGCAAACTGATATAGAGGGGATGGACTTAGTCATGGAAATATATTACTAAAAAGGGCTATGGCATATATAAATCAAGATCATGACATATATGATTGTAGATCTATATTATTTCATTTCAAGTATGAATAACTTCTCAATACGCGCAACTTTATCTTCTCTAGGAAATTTAGGAGAGGGAGCAGAGCAGACAAGGGAGAGTGGTAATTCCCAGACAAGCATAGGTTAGCAGGGGAAACTTTGTTTGAAAGAACAATAAATAGGAGAAATATATGCCTGAAAAAAAGAGAGAATCTACTAACCTACAAATAATATGATCTGAAATATGTTAAACATGGAATGGGATAACAATACATGGTTGATACAGAAGTTACTCAGCTGCTGCAGGATGAGGCCAAATTGTTTGTACACAGGATATTTGAAATGCTATTACTATTAGAGTATATTTCTCACAGATCACTCATAAATCGATGCACTTATCACAAAGCGCAAAAAGGAATCCGAGACAAGAAAAGGCAAAATGCATAAATAATAATAGGCCAATGGAACCTACCAAAATAGGACATATAGCAACCATGAAGTTGCATAAGGCACAAGGACCTCACGAAAAGAACAGAACCTAAGCCACCTGATGTGTATTCTTTTGCAGCTTATTACCGTCTGCTAATGAGGTAAATGGCCGTTATATCACAGCAGTTTCTGAGTAACCAAACCAAAAGGCTGTAGATGATTAAGATGCATCACACATCAGGTAGGCAACAAAAAAAATTCCAATTGGCCAAAATCAAAGGGAGCAAGGGGTGAAAGAAAGAAGTTCAATCAAAATACCTTGATATCACAGTGGCTCTGCTAGGCAATAAACTGCCTTGCTTGAGTACCGAGGTATCTCTCGCTTGCACTTAATTGATGCTACTGGCAGCCTGCATAGCCGATACATGGCTCATGGCTACCTGCTACACTACAGTTCTGCCAGTAGGCCACCCAAAATAAACCATATAAGTTATTAGACTTTACAAAATGAGTACATTGGTAGGACTCAATTTAGAACTGCAATGGTACCAAATCATCACCACAAAAATATATCTACAAATGGCACATGTAAATATATATAACTGAAATATGGTGGACAATGTAACTTCCATACCTATATGGATTAACAGACAAGCCTGCTTTTAGACATGAGATTGATGTATCTTCATGTGTTTTTTTTTTCACTTTCTACAGAACCACAAACTATAAATTTCACACAGGATGTAGGTGCAGTTAGAGACATTACTAAATTACCGAACTAAAATTAATCATGTAGGCATTATAGACCGGGAAATGAGCCTAATGCTCACGAAAATGAAAAAACAACTGTTCTAAGCTATCTTCGTTTGAAGAAGAAATTAACATTTTCTGTAAATAACGCAAAATAGAAGTCCATTTTTTTGGTTTAGCTAAAACATCAGAATGCGGGACCAAGCAAGATAGATTCAATTCACAACAAGGCTCAAAACATGTGCACTCAGACATATTAGATACGCAAAGTGTTAGGTTACAATTCTGTTCATAGGCAATCTAGCCAAAGATTGGGCAAACAAATCCTGAAAAGAACTATCATGTATGTATTTGAATGCCAAGCTAATAAACAAATTTTGGAGTAAGTATACAAATGAAGCCTGCATGTATGTGTTTGAATGCTATGATCAACTAATAAAGATGTTTGCCTGCAAACATGAAAGGGAAGCTAAAAAGACAGAGCTCACTAAAGCAACACAACAAATCCAGTTTAGAGGTAGGCTAAATATATTATGTAGCAAGCCATTGAGCCAGACCCCCAAAGAAGTATAATATAGTAAACAACAATACAACTTTTGTCAGAATTAAAATAACAGTAACCAGGTATAGGTAAGCAAAAGTAAAAGGCTTCTTATGGTTTTATTCCCAGCCAGCAAGCAATGAACTAATGGCAGTGCATGATGCCTAAATAAAAAACAAAGTATAATGTCACATTGGAATGCAATGGTGAAAATTGGAGCAGTCCTGAGGAAAGGCAGAAAGAGAAGACAATCTTCATGCACAATAACATGGCATCTACTAAATTGGCATGGCAGGCATTGGCGTTGATTATAGAGTTAGTGTACAGAACATTTTCTTTCAGAATGACAAAAAAAACATTAGCTGGTATTAATCAAGAAGTTGTATCTCTGAATTATAATGATTATAACCAAAACACAACGTAACCTGCAAGGAAGAAAGGGCACACAATAATACACTCCATATAAATAGGGGGTGGAGTTAGGCACATTCGCCTTGATCCAGTAGATCAAATCTAGTTGCGTAGAGCTGTACAAATGAATAGGTATCAGGCAAATTAGGATAACCCTCCAACATAGGAAAAAGTGGTGTGGCTTTGTGCATGACTGAATGAATAAAAAATATTGGGATGATCAACTTCCCTCAAATGAGGTGTGCAAGGTGAAGGCTAGTTACGTATCTTTGTTTGTGCTTGCAACAGACAAGCTGGCAGAGGAAAAAGCATATCTACTTTACTTAGATATGAGCAATCTGCTATTAAACTCAAAAGTGTAGTAGTGACTTAAATATCCCCACAATATCCAGAAGCTACCTTTATTAAAATCTTCAGAAGTCTTGTGTCAATATCTGATTCACAATCCTGTGATAGAAATAGCAAGGATCTTTTTGAAGTCGAGGATAGAGAGACAGACCATGAACCCCTA
This sequence comes from Chrysopogon serrulatus, assembly GCA_015844335.1. NCBI lineage: Eukaryota > Viridiplantae > Streptophyta > Magnoliopsida > Poales > Poaceae > Chrysopogon > Chrysopogon serrulatus. Next base: position 632,931 of record JADLZL010002328.1, on the reverse strand, counting down.
TTTATTTGACAGAGGCATAAAAATGATGTTAGCTTCAGGACATCGGATCTCAAGATCAGTGCATATTTAATATACCCAGTCTAAACTGAACAGGTATGAAATCGAACCTGAGGCCACTAAACAAAATACAAATTCACAAATCGAACCATAAACTAACCAAATCGTAGGATCAGTATATGTTGAATACATCTAGTCACAAATGCACAGATATGAAATGAAACCCGATCATTTTAGCCAGAGTGACCAAATCTGAATTGCTTAAAGTTAGAAAACATAGTGGTCATGACTGAACACTGAATAATGTAGCCATGAGGGTGAAAGGTAGGAGCAGATCAAGTTTATAGAACACCCACTTGAGTTAATCAACTTAGCTAATAGACAACCACCAATGATCTGTAACAGTAGAACAACTAAAGCTCAGATATCTACATGAAAAGAATTCACGGTCACTGGGTAAAATTGGAGATCAATTGAACTTCTTGTCCATAGTAAATTCCAGTGAACTGAAAAGAGCTTCAGTTTTTTACAAAACATGGTAAACTCAAAATGCATTATCATGAAGTAAAATAAAAAAGTAATAACAGCAACAAAACAAACTGATGAAGTAAAAACATGTAGACGATACAAAGTAAGCCACATCTGCATACAATAATCAAGAAGACTGCAACTTTATGAACTAAGAATCTGTAATTGCGAACAACTATAATGGAGAGAAGCACTGGATTTTAATTTTCTTACAACCTCCATTAGACAACCTATTTGCATAAGCTGGAATTTGGGGTAAATTAAATAAAAGGACAACTATGGTTGTATTCCTGAATCTGAAACATATATCATAGGTAGTAATTTGAATTGTAGAGCAGGAGTACTTGCCTCGATGGGTACATTCCAAAGTTAATGTAATGATCCTTGTAACATGTATTCATACTGAACAAAGGAGAATAAAGTTACTCCTCTTAGATCATAGCCTGTGAAACCAAAACAAAAAAAGAAAGACGCGATGTTAATAATTTACCTACATAAAAGTATAATAATGAACTTCCAAAAGAAGAAAACAACGACCTTTGTTGTTTTTCTTCAGTCTTCCATGTATTCCACTTGATTTAGAAGAACAGAAATGCACATATAATTGTACTAAAATGTCAAAGAACAATAAGAACCAAAAAGCGGCCGCAGATAAGCAAAGGTTTGGATAATGTAATCTTTGGGAATAGGACATGTGCTCAGACATCAGAAGCAATCATCATAGGCAATAATCAGAAGCTATCACTTCACACGTAATAAACAGAAGCTCAGATTGCACAATGACATCATCATTGGCATCACAAGCTATGATCATAAGCGAGCAGAAGCCAAAGAAAAAACAAGAAGAAGCTGGACATGATTCCGCTTCCGGCAAAATCTGCTCATAGGAATCAAATTAGCTTTTTTTTGGGGGGGGGATTAAATTAGCTTCTGCAGAATGAAAGGAGCCAAATCTTAACCGTCAAGTGGCCTAATCAGATGGCCCACCTAATTCTAAACGACGTGGACCCTGGTTCCTTTGAGGAGCCTGGGCAACTTTCATATCTTAAATTAAATAGAAATGACCAACTGACCATTGCCGTAATTACCATGGAACAGGTAGAAAGAGATGGCAAAAATAGAATCAATATTGCTCGTAATCATTGCCTGCATTGCCTCAGTTACAGTAAAAAAGAAAGAGATATGAAATGTGCAAAGATAGCTCATGATAATCACATCAAACGCTAAACAAAATATTTATGATGTAATCATCACAGCAGCAGCCCATTCCCTCAAATAAAAATATATCAAGACAAGAATACGCTCATCATTGCAGGTGACCAGGATCGAAACGGCACACCAGCAATATCACTGATATGGTCACGTGCTCAGATGTATGGTGCAATAATTTCCTTCTCCAGTTGAAACAAGCAGGCCAGACCTACAGAACGCAAAACAAATGGTAGTATAACCACAGAGATTGACAAGAAAATTAAAGGGAAAACAATATATCTAGGGTGGAAGCAACCTTGCCTTGCTCGTTTGCGGCGTCCGGCCAAGATCGACCCAAATCTCACGTGCAGCAAAAAATCATGGGAGGAGGAGAAGAAGAGGGTCAGTTACAGTTCCCTCTGTGCAGAGAGAGATACGCACGCAACAGGAAGTCACGTGCTACGGAAGCAACTAAGGCAAAGAACAAAAGGGAATTTAGTTTATAAGAAAAAAATAGGGAAGTACAACAAACATGAATGAACTGACATAATTAGCTTTTAAGTGACCTCATCTTTACTTGTAAGGAGAAAAAAAAAATAATCAAAGTACTTTATTAGAACAGAAATCAGTGTTCCCAACATTTTGTAGAGTTAAAGCCGACAATCTATGAATCAGTTTTGCATACCAAACTAATAATCTAATACTGCGAACTGGGAAACTGAAATTAAATAATTTAATGTCATATAAGAAAAAAATCCTGCAATTATCTGAAGCCATAGAAATCTAGAACCTAATAAATCAGTTTTTGCATACGATGCATGTGTCCTATTATGATTAATTGCTAGGGAAAGAAATTGGAGAATCTGAAAGGAAAAGGAGAAACATAAGTACATGACTAAGGAGAGTAGGGCAGTTAGCAGCAATCTAATTGTCTTTAGCTTAGTTGTGTCTTTCTATTAGGATTCAGAAGATGTGCATGTACTTACAGGGCTGCTCCTCTGTGTTTTCCATCATTGGTTGTGGAGTTGCCGATGCCCTCGGCCATGCTCCCCCCCTAAAAAGGGACCATTTAATCTTTCAGGAAAATTGTAAAGAATTAAACATCACTCGTAAACTCATTATTTCAGTGGCTCTGAACATAAACGGAAACATACTTGCCATTTGTTGTAGGAAGAAACCCTACATTTTGTAAAAAAAAAAAAAAAAAAAAAAACTCGGGGCTACAGACCACATGCACATTCACTGAAAAGCCATATCAGCTATACAGACCTGAGAAGTTATGAACACCTCAACACAATGATACATTAGAATCAGATACCTCAAAGGAAACCTATGAAACAAATTGAGGCTGAGACCAGAACAATAAAAGAGAAGCAATTTCTGAAAAGTAAGGTTGGAGGTACATACAACTTTATTAAACTATATTGGTGAAAATTGCCATGGAACTGGTAGGATCTGAACAAAATACAGCATAAAGGTTTAAAAATTCCTACAACACATGAATGTGAAATCAGCATGGGGATACTTTTGAAATTCAGAAAAATTGCAGGTGTGCGTTGGCTTCATAGCAGGCTGAATACATTTTGTAGACACATATTGTTGTATATTTGTCTTAAAAAAGTTAGAACAAAGATATAGCCTAGTGAAGGTGTGAAAATAAGCAAATCATTAAAAAACGATGATTCGATAATAGAAGAAAGATGGACATAAATATTCATAAGAACATATGTGTTTGCGTGTGTACCTATAGCTGAGACAAATATAGCCAATTTAATTGTATAGGTGGAAATAGAAAATCACTTTAATTCTACCAAGTTAATAAGCAGCACATAAACAAAAACAGAGTACACAGATTGAAACTTTGGTTCCTTTCAGTCCTAAAAATCACAAAAAAACCAGTTTCCTGACCCAACCTGTATGTGGCTACTAAAACCAGCAAATTTGCCTTGAATAGTGAACGTAACTGCATATACCATAGCATGAGAATATACTGAACCTAAATTCCAATAAAAATGCTGCCATGAAATATCCTCATTAGATTAAAAAAAAGTAAGGCATGAGACAGAGGAGGACAAGAAGAGGGGTGAGGTATCGCCTGATCTAGTCGCGAAGCTGAGCCACCGTGGCTGCCGTCGATGAGGAAGAAGCGACGCACAACCATGCTCACCCGAGCACAAGAGCTAGGGTTTCGTGGAGAACAGGGTCACAGGCGATTCGGCGCCGAGAGAAGGCAGCGTCGGGGGGGCAGGCACGCCCGGCGGCCCCGGAGGGGCTCTTCCGTGCCGTGCCGCGGCCGAGGACGGCGGCCGCCAAGGCCGTCGGGCGGCGCCGTCGCCCGCCAGCGCCTCGCGGTGAAGCGGCAGCTCCGGATCCCTAGCCAGACACCGCCACATCGGCAGGGGGAGACGGAGAGGAAGAGAGGGAGGAGAGGGAAGGGAGGGGGGCGCCGGTGCGCCGCTCGTCGGCAGCGCCGTCGCCCCGTTCGCCCCACATCGGGAGAGTCGAGAGGATAGGGAGAGGGATCGATTTTTTTTTTTTGCGAGAAGCCAGACACAAGCCGTATATATTTGACTCCCGGGCTTCGGAGAAGAAGCTGAAAAAAGGAGAACGAGAAGCCGCTTCCATCAGAAGCCCATCCAAGCAACCTGCAAATTAGCTTCTGTGAGATTAATCAGCTTCTATAGAATTTAAGGAGCCAAATCTGGACCATTAAGTGGCCTAATCAGATGGCCCACATAATTCTAAACGACGTGGATAGGTGTTCTTTCAAGGAGTGTCTCCCACTTTAATCTCTTAAATGTACCCTCACCTTCCTATTCTTCTGTTCAGTTTTATACTTTTATATCATGTTTCCTTTGCTAACTTTTTTAGTTGATCACTGGCTACGCTGCTCACAGCATTGCACTGCAGCCAGCGCAGGATTACATGAGGGAGCTGATACGGAGGATGAGAAGCCTGACGTCCAGTGCAACATGAGTCCTCTAACTCCTCTTGAGACCCAGGAGTATACCGATGAGACCACGTTCGAGACGCTCAACGTCCCTGGCCCTCTACACATTGCAGTCCAACCTGTCCTTGCACTTGCCGCTGCTGCGTATGCTACCACCAAGATTAGTCATCAGAGCTTAGCCTTTGGTTTCTTTAGCAAAGGCATGTCTCACGCTAAATAAAATGGATGCCAATTGCATTGAGCAGGCCATGTTTCAGTGTGCTTGAAAATGGATGGGAATGGCTGCTAGGTATACTATGGAGAGCTGATTTTATTTTATTTTTTATTTTTTAACTTTGATCCCTTGTGCCTTCGGATGTTGCCAAAGAAACTGTTGATGCAAGGCTAAGTCTTGGATTAGTTTCACCAGATGACAAGGATGTATGAAAGTACACATAGCTGTATTCTGATATTTTTGTGACTAATCCATGTACAAACATGCCTTTATATGCTCCAAACCTGTTGATCAATTGATGATTGATGCAATTCTGAGGTCAATTGCAATTTCGACATTCAATTGATTTTATCTTTTTAATCTTAAGTTTCTTACTATATGATCTTTACTTTTATTTTAGTTTTATAATTTATTTTTTCTAAACACAACCGTAGCATTAGCACGAGCAATATATTAGTTATATCTTTAAGGCAAACTTTCGGTCAGCCAGTAATAATAATAATTATTACTATTATTATTATTAATTACAAGATCTATCTGAACTACGAGCATATTGCAAGGTAAGGATCAGGTGTGCACACTCGTACATACGGATGAAAACGGATCGGATACGGACGGATATCACTGATACCATATTTGTTTTCATATTTCTGTCCGGATTCGGATTCGAATACGAATAATGTCATCCATGCCGGATAGGATATGATTGGATATCGACATCATAAATATGCGATTTGAGTATTTGGATACGAATACGGTACCGGATGTTGAATATCCGGACCCGAATACGGACAGATCTAAACCCCTCTAAACGAATTCAGTCGAACGGACGATCGGATAAATATCCGTACCATTTTCATCCATACTCGTACACATGGTCCGTGCAAAAAAGATGTACACAGTTGTCTACGGTTCTCTCTCTCTCTCTCTCTCTCTCTGATTTTTACAGCTAACTCCTATTATTTTGTTCAGGGATGGTTGACTTAGTCAATCGCTTCTATAAATGTTGTCCACCTAGCAATTGACTTCTAGTGATGATTAAACTTGATAAAACCGTTTTTTGAAGGTCTACATATTTTCAAGGACGACATAAAGAAATTGTTCCTTTTAAAAGTTTTAAGGCTCTGGTTTCTTATGTCAACTGCTATAAAAAAATACCCCTGCCAAAAAAATGCTATAAAAATAGGTGAGTTTTATGGATTACTAACTAAGTCAACCGCTCCTACAAATCTGACTCTGAGGGAAGTCAGCCGTCCCTTGAAATTAAAAATAAAAAACTGCCCATGAAATTAGCCAGCAAACAAATAAATTCATAACTTTTTCAAATGAAGCCTGATAAAGACAAACTTTATATCAAAACAGTAGAACATGGCGTGATCTAAACTTTATAGCTGATGATTTTCTTTGTGCGATATTACTTAGGGGCTGATATATATATGTCGTCTTAAGTTCTTATATTTTGAAAGTCAATTTTCTCAATTTTTTAAACGCCTCAAATAGAGACACTACATGTACCAAAGTTGTAATATTCGATGAGATCTAAAATTTTGTAGTTCAAAATATTTTCATTTGAGGCAGGAGGGGTATTAATCTTTCCACCAAGCACATGAATGTATTTTTTTCTAGCTTTTTTATTTATAAAAATGATAATTTAAAAAACATTTAGAAAAATCAACTTTTAGGAGGTGATTTAGAGGGCTGTTACAAAATAGAAAATGCCTTAATTCTTAATAAAAACATCCTAAATATTGATTTTGATAGTCTATAAAAATCATTTGTATGGTAAGGATGGTTGGTCCGGTGGATGCTTTCACTGGGCAAGAAGAACATTTGCTGCTGGATAATTGTTTTGCAAGGAAAAGGACAAACATTGAATTTGGCAAGGCAAAGGGAAGCCTTGCTTTGCATCATGTATAGTTCCAACATATGCACGATACTTATTCTTGCTTTACAACTCATTGGAATAAAGCTAGTACACTAATGAGGCGTCCCCTCTCTAATTAAGTGATCTGGAATAATGCAAATGGTTTTGTATGCTTTATGTTCGTGCATAACAGGAATCGATCCATACTGAACCTAGAAAAAATGAATATCATTTTAAATGTCAATCCATAACATAAAGTACAAGCATTTCAACGACCACTCAAATATTTAGGACATCGTATCGACCTTTGACCTTAGTTTCCAACCTTCACCCAATCAATCTAATTCTTGGGCCAAAAAGAATTAGGATAATAATAAAAACAAAGGAGATGAGATGAGATGAGAAGATATAAAGAAGAATAATCCTAAATAAAAGAGTTGTTGTTGGAGATAATATGGAAGGAGAATAAACAAACATTAACTATATCTATAACTAGGTAATAAAATCACAATAACAACAAAAACAAAAAAGAGATGGTGAAGAAAATAAAAAGGGCTAATTTAGACACAAATCAATATAGTTAACAAGTAAATTATGAGAGATTACCTAGCTCAAAGGACGTAATATGGGGGCACCAAACTGTTGGGGGTGCTAGGCCCCCGTTAGCCCCTCCCTTTGTCTGCCACTATCGATCTACAAATATTCACTCATGCCTGCTGCTTCTTGTTCCCACAGGAAAGAAGCTATCCCTGTCCATGCTAACATTACGTGATCCATGGACTAAATGTAATTTTTATATACATGAACCAACAGTGCTCTACACATGTTAGTGTGGAATGTTAAAATGATAATGAACTATATATAATGAAGACAAACAACATGGTTATGTTTGCCAATTTGGTTGATGCAGCATTGGCTAAAGCAAAATGTGTTGGTCCGTCTTTTTTTTAGAATGAAATCACCAAGTAGAATCTACATGCAAGAGCACTAGCTACATGGTGATGAACGGAGCGAATTCCTGATACAAACCCAAACATCTTAATGAAGTTTGGTTTTTGGATTGAATAATTCCAGATGGAGCCATTTTAGGAACCAAACATGCTAACACTGAAATCAAAAGTGCATCATTTCATTTTCAGTCGCCATGTATACAGTACGTGCTAGAAGTCTTCCTAATTGAAAAGCTTTCTAAAAATGACAAGTTCATCATGTAGTTTAAGTGATCAAATACAATGTCATACTAACCCTTATGGTGCAGCCGAGCTAGATTGGCAATTTGAGAAAACACGATTAAGAGAAACAGTCAACCTTTGGTCAGTTTTAGGAAAATACTTGAAAAAAGTTACATAATTGTGTTGTATTGATTAAGGGACAGATTTGGATCAATTTAGCTAGTTTCAGAGACTTAGATGACCGAACATTCAGAGTGGTAAATATATAGGAACTTTTTCTGTGCTTTCTAAAGTAAATTGTTGCTTGTATTTTAGATATAGGCGCAGGGAAGCCATGATCATATAATGGTAATATATAATGACGATGTGATTCATTGATGCTCTGAGATTATCACTGTCTGAAATAATGCCTTGCTTTCATTGCACCGCAAACATATGAAGTTCTCAATTATCAGGAACTTTTGGTAGTAAGGGGTACAGAAAGAGCAACAAACCAAGCCCATCCACTACAGATCGTGGGAGACTATTTCCAAGCCAAAGAATGAAGGTGGATTGGGAATCAGAAATTTGGAATTAGTCAACAAATGTATGCTCATCAATACAGCTTGGAGGCTAATCCATAATCCTGACTCAATTGTGGCCAAGATCATTAAAGCAAAATATTTCCCTTATGGCTCTCTTTGGACTGCTCCTTCCTATTTTCCAAAATCTACTTTCTGGTCCTCTATCCTAAACATTACACACCACCTTGAGCAAAATGTCACTATCCAAATAGTTAATGGCAATACCTCTATTTGGTCTCAACCATGGTGTCCTATTTGGAAGGAGATGCATGATCGCTTAAACCTTGAACAATCTGATTACCAAATTCCAGATAAGATCTCCGACCTTTGGCTCCCAAACTCCAAAAAATGGGATGAAAATGAGATTATAGCGCTCTTTGGTCAACATACTTTGCAGGTTCTTTTGCAGATTCCTCTCGTGATAGGTGATGAGCCTGATATTTTGTGTTGGCAAGTGGCATATGCTCAACAAAGAGCGCCTACAAAATGCTAGCGGCTAAGGAGGTAGCAAGATTTCCACCACCTAACATTCCTGTGCAGGTGTTGCAGATTCTTAAAAACATTTGGGCAGATAAAACAATTCAACCTTGTGTCAAAACGTTCACGTGGTGGTTTCTCAGACTCGCCCTCGGGACAGCTTGTAGGATCCACAGGATTATTTCGAGAATTGATGAAAATTGCTCCTGTTGTGGGAGGCCTGAAGACGACAAACATCTTTTCTTTCATTGCAGCTTTGCTCGGGCGGTATGGTTCGCTTCACCTATTGGCCTTAGAGTTGATGCCTTACCCCAGGCAAGCCATGGACTTCACTCTCAGATTGCTGCCATCTTGCAGCAAGGGCCATCTCAAGCTACTACAGGTATAATTTTTTCCATTATGTGGTGTCTATAGAAAGCTCGTAATGACCACAGGTTCAATAACTTCAATTGGTCGGTTGAAAGAGTGTTGCATGAGGCAAAATCCATTGATGGAGCTTACAGTATTGCATTTCAAGATGATACTATGTCTCAATCTGCTCCGCATCCTACTACAGCACCTACTATTGCACATGCTTCTCAATTTACTACCTTGCAGGTTCATGATGGCCCAAAATTTTTTTGTGATGCTTCTGTTGACTCTAAAAATCTAGTTGCAGGGAATCAAACGGGAATTGGAGTTGTCATCCTCACTCAACCTGCTAGAAGTATTTCCCACGCTTCTTTTTTCCAGGTACTTATTGCGCAGGCCTTGGAACCCTTGGAGGCTGAAGCTCACGTCCTCCTTGTTGGTGCCAAGCTAGCTGCTGCGCTTGATCTTCGGAATGCAGCTTTATTAACTGACAATCAGGTGGTAGCTTCCGCCGTGCTTGCTGGATCGCCAAGTACCCATCCTGGACATTGGTCGCTGCGTCCTCTTATTGCTGAAATACAGGACATCAAGCAAAGAAAAAGCTACTCCGTAATCAAGATTGATAGACAAAAAAATAAGATAGCAGATGCTTTGGCAAAAAGGACAAGACGTGCCAGCATCCCGACTTCATGCCTTTTCTCTTGTCAAGCACTTGCTCATTTCCCAACATGTAATATCAAGAATGTGATAGATAGCTTTAATTGGGGTAACATGACCCCAATATCTGTAACCTGTCTGTAACCTATTTGGTTGCAATGGAAGAATTTTTTGTTTTAAAAAAAAGAAGTGTCTTTTGGCTGGGCCTCTATTATCAAAACCCAAGCTGACAAAGATGCTTCACTTCTCGGTGGGGCTCACATTGGAGCAAATTGGGGGACTTGTTACGTGTTGCGTAACCTTGTCTGACAAAGATTTTGTTTCGCATCAGAGTATGTATACTCTCTCGCTGTGCATGAGTCTCGCTGTGCGTGAGTATACTCTCTCGCTCCCGTCCTAAATAAATACATTATTTTTTCCTTGTCGACGAGTTTAAACTTTATATAGAGGGTCACTCGTTGTGGCACGTGGTGAAAGAGAAATAAGATCACATTCTTGTGGCCCAAGTTAACGTACAGTATACGCACTACATGTCTATGACCTTAAATTTTACTAAACAGTATACACACTATTAGCTTGTTCGCTTCAGCTAAAAAGCTGTTTCAGCTTATCAGCCAACAGTATTTTATTCTCACAGAAAATCAGCAGTTTCAACAGTATTTGACTTATCAGCTAACTTATATGTCCTGCCGAACAGCATCAGTATGACCTTAGAATTTTACCAAGTACAAATAAAATAACTTGTGGTTATATCTTTGAAATCAGCACCATACTTGGTCTCAAACCCTGCTAACCAATCCATACTTGGTCTCAAATCCTGCTAACAATCAATTTATTTCAACCACAACCAAGGTTAAGAACATGTTCATGTTAATTAATATGGTAAAACAATGATACATTTGATTCACACTAAGATAGGCAATAAGAAGCATGTTCGGTCGACACGATTTCAGCCCCCTTTGAATGTAACGGCTAAGTGGCTTGTGAGCTGCCTAGCTTGTTGGCTAGCTAAGGGGAGTCTCTCTTAGCACTTTGATATACTTGATATCCTCTTGAGCTAAGCCAACCATCTCCCTCTGATCTCTTGCATATTGCTTGATTGAAAGTGAGTTTGGGAATGATCCAAAGTGCATTTGCTTTTGAGATTATTATTGCATCTAGAGGCACTTGGTGATCGTGTTGTTGCAGATTTCTTATTACTCTTAGCGGTTGTCGCCACCTAGTCGGCTTGGAGCAGCAACGGTGTTCTTGGTGGAGTTGGTGATTGTTTCCGGCCACGCTGGCATTCATTGTGAGGGTTTCTTGGGCATATTCCCCGACGGAGCACCAAATGCTACTCTAGTAAATTGCTCATATCATTGAATTATCCTCACTTGTGTAAGGTTTGAATTATCCTCACTTGTGTAAGGTGCTTGTGGTGCCCTTTGTGGGCTAGGCTTGTGGACGCATATTAATTAGCCAACGAACCACTAAATGTGTGGTTGACACAACGAGACTAACGTGTCGGCAAGCTCCCTTGGGTCCCTTTTTGTGGATTGATCCTCCGAGATCATATTTGTATTCATATTGGAGATTAGCTTCAACCCACAAGGCACGGTTTGCACTCCTCGATTCTCTACTTGCGTTTACAATAATCTTTTTGCATTTTCTAGCTTATGTAGATAGTTAGTAGCTCACTAGTTGTAGCAAGTAGAGACTTAGCTCTTGTGTGACTAGAGGCTTTAGTAACTAGTGTTGTGGATAGGTGTGGCTTGCCTTTGAGTAGTTAGAGCTAGAGCAAAAAGCTTTATGTCGTTTTAATTACTAACCACTTTGTTGTAGTGTTTTGTAGAGTTTTAAATTAGGCTATTCATTCTATCTAGCCAATTTTGACCTTTCACCCATGCTCCCTCTTTGTGCCTACTGGTATGACGTATGCAGGGTTTGACGTCAATTGCTAATGTAATGATGGCTCATTGGTTGGCAACATTGTGATTTTTGTTTTGCTTTCACCCCCATCATGTGGGAGTTTTGCAGTGGTGGTAGGTTTTTGTGTTTCTTTTCATTTTAGTTGATACTTATCTATTAATATATGCCTAGTTTGCAGGTTCTCCAAAAAATAATAGTTATTGCAGATGAAGGAACATTTTTTCATATTTTATTTTTCTAATGATGTTCTTACATTCCTCCTCTATATGGGGTTTATGGCACAAAAGTCATGGTTTTATTTGTTACATTAAAACATGTTTGTGAGTAATTTTCAGTGATGGGAAAGAAGAAATAGATAATTTACAACTAGGAGTACAATTCGCGTGAAAGCCAGTTTTATACATATAATTTTTGTTGCCCATAATAAAGCATGATCATTTAGCCAGTATTATATACAATTATGGTGGAGCTTGGATAGTTGGGCCAAACACTATTAAACTATAATACTCACTCTATGTTCAATATATGATATTGGCTAGTTTAATTTTGAACTAACCAACATCAAATATTAAGGAACGAAGATAGTACAACCTAAACTTAACACATAAAGACCGTTAGTTCATTAGAGCCACTCAGCCTCACAACTCATCCTCATGAGATGCCTAGCGCCCCCACCTTGCACCACGATGGTCCCCCTCCCTTCACTTCTGGCATCTCGCCAAAGGCCAGAGGGAGTAGGGATCCATCGTTTTTAATTAATTTTTTAGTACATCGAGTCATAGGGTTAGGGTCTTTCTATGCCAAGTTTCTTGGTATTGGAGATTTATCGCTTCCTCCTCCTCCTCTCTGGTAACGGTGAGGGGGCAAGGTGGAATCGTCGGTTTCTCCATGGTGGCTCTATTGAAGATGAGCATGACAACTACGACGTCAACAACTTCATCGACATAATGATATGGAGACTTTCTTTCAAGATGGTGACATCAAGCCCGAGATGATGTCGCTGCCATGAAATATTTTTTTTCTGATCTCTTCTCCATTTTGTGTTGTGGTTAGATCTGGCCATGGTGATGAACTAGAGAGGATAAGCTCCAGATCCGTCTTCCTCATTCTTTGGTGGCAGAAAGAAGAATGGAGACACAAGAAAGAAGAAGTTTCTAAACTCCGCCTACATGAATGTTAGCCACTGCTTGTTGGGCATCTGTTCTTAGGTTTTTTTTTGTTGAGTGTTTGCCTATGCGTCATCGACACAAAGTGTCATTGTTGACGGTAGATAATGATCACTTTTAACCGTCAAACTAAATGCATAAAGGAGATCACCATTAGAAAACATAGGGGTTTTTAACGACAATTTCTATGAGTTTTGGTGATTTCATATTTTACGCAGGATTATTCTAGAAAAGAGAAATTGGAGGATTTCATTGCAAGATTTACACAAAACTTAACCACGACGGAAAACATCATCATCGGACTCAGGAAGGATCCAGAAGACACCAGAACGAAGCGGAGAAGCGAAGCCCACCTGGTGTGGCCGGCCGGCCCCACTAGCCAGGCCGGCCGGCCTCCCCCTTCACAGCCTTCCACCAACTTCTGGAGTATTCCTCCACCGCCTTTGAGGATCAATCTTGGCCCTACGTGAAGTCGGTTTGATCCAACGACCATCGTTTCCTCCAACGGGCTATAAATATGTGCCTGCACCCCCCAGGAGCAATTAGGGTTTGCCTCAATTAATTTGTCAAGATTAGACTAGAAGCTAGGGTTTTCAGAGATTAGAATTAGAGCTCCAGTTCTTCAAGTTCTAGATTAGGTTTAGCTAGCAAGGTTCAAGTAGAGTTGGGCGCTTTGCTCGGAGCTTCCGATCTGCAGTCAAGAGATTGGTAATTTGTATCTTGTTTATGACTTTGTTCTTAATATTATATTGCTACTTATTAAGTTCTTAGTTTGCTCTAGTTACATTCTTGATATAATTATGATTGGTGATGATTATAGTCATATGTTCGTAAAGCGCCTAATTCAATACTTGAGTGGGTTAGGTGGTATGTATTATATAAGCGTGGTGCTTAGATATCATATATATCTATGATTGCATCCTGATGTGCCGGGAAGTGTGGTAGATTGTAGGCGTACAGGCCTATTGAGTCCTCTGTATTCCACCCCTCGCATGTAGGCTAGTAGAGCGCGGTCGCGAAGGAGGTGACTTATGTCTCAATATCCTCCCTAGTTGATGCTCCTTATGCTGTTTTCTGAGTTGGTTATACTATAGATGAAAGTGTATATATTGGTGTGATCTGTAGACCTATTATTTAGGGATAATCTAGAAGTTCTTTACTTTAGCCGAATCTCCTGTCTGACCAAATCATATTAGTTGAGTCTTTAATCTCTGTCTCTGGAAAGTCCTTTTATTTCATGTTTATCTTTATCTTTATTGTTTATCTTGACTCACCCCTGCTAAAAGCACTAGAGTGGTTGATCGTTATAGGTTTGCACATTTAAAGTCATAGCCATAATTCCTTTCTATCCCCTTCTAGATAAATCCAACGCATTAAATGAGTTTTTCTTTTGGCTTAAAACAAATCAACGATACTTGGGAATCTTACTAGGTGAAATGCTACAACAGGAGAATTATCTGTAAACTGCGGATATATTCTATAGCATTAATATTAGGGTAGACAAGTGTAGATTATTTTCCAAAGTATTTTTGGCATCATGTTAGGGATGACAACTTAACGCTAGTGATGTTAGAAATGTCAACAAGCATTTAAAGGCGCCGTTCTTAGGGAAAATCAACATTTATTTGCCGGTGTTGACGGGCCGATAACGTCAATATTTATTAGAACTTTAGACATGAAAGGACACAGAATACACACACTAGTCTAGGGTTTTAACCGACAATTTCCACGAGTTTTGGTGATTCTATATTTTTCGGGGATTATTCGAAAAAGCATAAAAAGAGGGATTATAGTGCATAATTACCACGAAACTTATCCGACGACGGAAAACATCATCATTGAACTCAAAAAGGATCTAGAAGACACCCGAAGGAGCGGGGCCTGAGAGGAGCCAGGTGGGGCGGCCGGCCCCACCACAGGGCGGTCGGCGCCCTAGGTCAACCGATGGCCGCCGCCTTCTGGAGTCTTCCTCCCACGCCTCCTTGGAAGTCGAGCAAAGTATCCCTACGTTGATTTTAAGGTCGGCTTGATCCGACGGTGCACACAAGATGAAGACGCGGATCGATGACGTGGCGGGTCCTTGCCCCCTACTCCACCTCGGCCTATATAATGACGCCCAAGTCTCCCTCCTGGAGGCATTCTACACCCGGTGGTTCATATTCTCTACATAATTAGGGTTAGGGTCCCTCTAGTTGATCTAGTTCTAGTTCATCTAGTTCTAGTTCATCTAGATGTAGCAATTAGGAGAGACTAGTTCTTCTAGATCTAGTCTTGTTTAGAGATTAGAGAGATTGAGTAGAGGAGTAGAGATTCTAGAGGAGTTCCGGCATGTCGGTGCTTCTTCGTGGGTGTATTCTTACGGATTCAGCTCCCTCCCTACTTTGGAGGCTGGATTACGAGGTACTTTTGTACTTACCATTCCGATTTAAGTAAGCAACTTGTTCTTATTCGTTCTTTGGTTCACATCTCATATTGAGTGCTTTGATCTTGGTCATTACTTGGTTGAAGTAGTATTTCGTAGTGTAGGCGTGGTGCCTAGGCTAGGTTTACTTGTGAATGTCACCTGATTAGCCGGATCTGTGGTAGCTCGCGCAGGTGACTTTATAGCTGCGTTGAATCCTCTGTAGTCCACATCCCGTTGATAGGACTGATAGGCTTATAGGTGCCTGGTAGGAGATTACTCTGTTTCTTCTCCTATTCGGGTTACTTGTCCGATAAGACGATATTATACAAAGTTTACCGGTTATTAGAACTAGAGTGCAATAGCTATTTCCTCTTTCTTGATATGATCTAGCCTAATTGTAGGGTTAAGTCTATATACTTTGTCATCATCACAACTGTTCTCTGTGGATACGATATTTAAAACTTCCGGGTAAAATGTGACACTGGTATGATATCTGTGCGCTTGCGGATAATCCTACTTAAATCTATTTAATGGAGTGCAGTTAATTTATACCAACAAGCATTTTTGGCGCCGTTGCCGGGGAACGGTTTGCTGATTTTGACTTAGTCTAGCGTAATCTTGTATTATACTTTTATCTTTTTCTATTTTATCACATTCTCTTCATTATTTTTGTGTTCATCCTTATGGATGCTTTTAATTATATTCCTATCTGTCTTTATGGCATGCGCGAAAGCTTTGGGCCATCAAAATCTGTAGAACCTATCATAACACCTGGCTATGAGCTACGCCCATGTTTAATTATTATGGTTCGGGATAAACCCTTCTCAGAAGAAGGTAAGCCCGAACTAAACATGGAAGTCTTGGTAGCTAAAACACAATCACTCCATTCCCAAGATTTAGCTATCAATCCTAAACCTTTGAAATTCCACTTTGATGATTTAGACTTCCAGTTAGCTAAGATGCTCGTAAATCAATACACATCAGATCTTCTTAGAAGAGCATCTTGGAAAAAGTATTGTCAACTTCCTTTCCCTCTTAAAAGACATTGGGAAGAGTTCAAGGATGGCATGTCAAGTGATGCCATAGAAGGAGAGCCAAGCCACTTAGGAATAAATTCTATCTTCTCCCCTTCTATGTCCACCGTAAATGTCTTTGAACCCATCTCTAAACCCATCCTTGACCCCAATGTATCTTTTTATGCTCTTTCTATTAAACTTCATAATGACCCTAGAAATCTATCAAGACATCCTAAGAATAGGAGTCATGAAAATTATAGGAATACCCAAGAAGAGCAACGACAATAGCAGGAACGCGTAGAACATATTAGAAATACATATGCTATTGTCAAAGAATGGATGGAAGAAGATGAAGTTTTAGCACTAGCATCTAAACTTGGTCTAAATTCAAATGTTGAGCTTAAATCAATTTCTTTGATAAACAAAACTCACCCAAGTTTAGAGAAAGCTTTAGACGAGACCAACCTTAGGGACATCAATTCATGGAAAATCCTAGAAAATAAAATATCTAATAAATGTTATAGGCATGAAATAATAGAGGCAAACTTATTGCCTATAGACAACCATGAAGAGACACCCTTGGAGTTTGAAAAGGGAGATCATATTGTCGAGCATGTGAATTATTTCATTAAACACCCTATCAGACCCATGCTCATATGAGAAATCTCCTGGATCAATTAGTCTCTAATATTATCACACACGAGATCCTCAACCCCCTTATTCTATCTGTTCATAAAATCATTAAGAGGGTGGTTGTAGATGCATATATTTATCATAAATATTGTAGATCTCGTTGTAATCTGGATATAGGTGCACAAAGGCTAATGTTATAGAGGAAACCACCTCATAACTCGAATTATAATAATCGAGAAGGTTTTGTAAGAACAACTTTATGTTCTAAAATAAACACTCTTAAAGAAATGAATTAAGCTTGCACCTTTAGCATAGAAATATAATTGTCAAAATATTCCTGTGAATATTCTTGTCACTAACCATTTCAGGTTTGAAGTGAGAAAATTAATAATGGCAGCACCAAGTATCACTAACCTATCATTATGCAATTTTGAATTACATACACTCAAGCTTACATTTACTTTGCAAAATTCCAGCTTAGGGGAATGGCCTTATTTAGAAAATCTTATGTTGCTAATATTGGTTATCTCTACCTTTATTCAATTTGTTAATCATGCTCTTTTATCTCTATTTGAATAACACTCTATAAACTTTTATGTTACCTTTGTTTGCTATAGTATCCTTAAGGTTTGAAGTATTTTTATACACCTTTTGAATTAGGCATGGTGCTTAGTTTAAACCGTTTTCTTGAGTCATAATTAGACGAGGTGTTTAGTTTGATTCTTGAACTAAGAGATGTGTTGATTTTACTTTCAAAGACTTTTTAAATTAAGCGTGGTGCTTAGGTTAGAATGCCTTCCTAAATCAAATTAGACGTGGTGTCTAGGTTGATTTTTGAACCCGATAATATATTATGGTAGACATTGGATATTTTATGGACTAACCCCTGCAGAAAAAAATTTAAAATTAATTTGGGTAAATCATGAGATATATTCAAATTAGAGATGAGACAGGGGCACATGCTAAACTTTAATAACTTTGTAGAAGAAGACACGACTCATTCATCATGGATAAAATAACTGTGAGCACTAATGATTCATTCACTTTATCTTCTACTGCAAGTTACTTTGCCTCAAGCCATGCCTGTATAAAATATGATCTATGCTAAAATAATATCAATACTATCTTTTCATTGGCATAGACAGAACAAAATAAAATACTAGATAAGCAACCTGTGTATACTCCTTCGGGTATGTGTTGTCCACTAATCTATTGCAGGCATAATAATAATTGGAGTGAAAAGAGTCAAAAGATTAAAGAAGCAAAAGATGGCAAAAGAATGAGTGCAACAGAGGAGACAAGATGTCTATGAACAACTCAAGAAGTCGAGATGCAAGAGGAAGGACCACCAGTCATTTACCCTTCATCACTTAGTGCCATCACATTCTAATAATGAAGGTAATATTCTAAGGTAAGTGGTCACTGCTCTTCTCTTGATCTTGGTATACACATAAATGCGGACACAAACATGTTAGAGTTACAACTTAAATTGATAATCTAATTAACTCAACATGCTTTATTCTTTAAAAATTGTTTGTGGCACCGTTCTCTTAATCTCAGTCTTAACCAAACAAGCAAAAAACATTATATTCGATCTTGAAAAGATGATAGTCATACTTATTTGAAAATTTATATAGAGATAGACAATCCTTCCATTGGTTAAGCAATTTCATTCTTGTCTGCCATGTGAACTTAAATGCAATATTAAATGTTTAATCTTTTAATCTTACCACTCATGGCATAAATAAACAATTCATATAACACCAACTTTATCTTGTTCAATGTTCCTAAGGATGGAGAAAAACAAATAAAGAAATGGATTTGATTTTATTGGTGTTTTTCCACCAGTAGAGCCCATACACTTGATCTCTACCTTAGTTTTGCAAACGAGGATAACGATCGAGCAAAGTTTACAAGTGAAAGTTACGTGAATATACACACCGAGCAAGATGCTTGCTAGCTACTATTAAGGCTCTACTTCAACCTATGGGCCAAACCAAAGAACAAAAGTGACATCATCATCATTAGGGGTATGCAACCATCAAGACCTCCATTTCTCAAGATGGAGAGATACACAAGAGTGGAAGAAGAAGTTCTATCGGTAAACTTAAAATTTTGTACCCTTGCCATAAGGTAATATGGTAGTTATCTAGTTAATTTGTATTTCTATCTACATTAATAATTTTTCCATAGCATATCCATCTTTTTGCATATTAAAAAATAAATAAATAAATAATAATAATAATAATAATAATAATAATAATAATAATATCAAATAAATAAATGATAATATTTGCTTTGCTTCATTTCTTGCATCATAGAATATTAAAAGCCCCACGTGAATAAACTTATGGTAACCCTGTAGGAATATTTTGTGGTGACATAAATAATAATAATAATAATAATAGCTTCAGTATTTAATTTCTTGCATTATGAAAAGCCTAAGCCCCATAAGAATAAATATTCTCTATAGTGGCATAATATATATATATATATATATATATATATATATATATATATATATATATATATATAATAATATAACTATACATCATGTACACATATTTTATTCTTGCATAATTAAACTAGAAAATCCTAAAAAAGAGAGAATCCTGCTAGAACTTGTCAATTTAAAATCAACTCATAAGAATAATCAATTACTTATTGGCTGATCTACCCTCTTATCAAACTCGAGCCTCGAGTTTTGGTTTTTCTTTTTGGAGTATAATTATGCGGGGACAACATTAGGACAAGGAGAGAGTCTATTAGTGGCAACCACCGGGAGCGCCTATTTGGTTAGCTCGCTCAAAGATCATCGACACCAAGTATTGCAAACATCTAGCTTGGGGAGGAGCATCCCCTAGTTATCGTAACTATACCTAGACGATTATCGAGTCTATTTTATATAGTCATAATATATCAAAAATATGTGAGCACATGAAGGTTCACAATAGTATCATAAGAAAATATAAAAATACCAAAAATATATGGGCACATGAAGGTCCATGTCTTTAGAGTCTTCTTGAGTCCAATAGAAATGAATAAAAACCAAACAAAATACGTATCTATATATTAAGGTGTGATCATAGAGTGTGTCTACGTCAGTCTAGTTTAGAGTCAAATAAAAACTAGAGAACATTAAAATTTTGTCTTGGAGATGATGAATAGTTGCTCTACCATAATTCCTTTCAAGTGCCTAGTTTTTAATCATGAATTCTCCTGAGATTTTGGACATGACTACTTTGATATAAGAATTTACTCGAACCTGAAATTTGTGGAGGCATATGTTTAAGCCGAGTCTAGGTAATTGATTGATATTATACATGAAGGTCTAAGCTGCTATTTATCTTATTTCTAGCATTACTAAGTTCTGGAGATTTATTTTCAAAAACCCAAAATCTTACATGATGAGCTCTTGTATGATAAAGTTTAAATTCCTACCAAAGCCAAATATGATACATTTAGAGTTAGGAAAATCTTTGTGCATTCATGCTGCTTGATTTACATTGAGTTTAGTCAACCTTTAGAGTATACCTTATGAGAGTCTTGTCATGCTTTTAAAATCAAGATTACTTACGCACTCCACCCACATATGTATTACTCCTACTCTGGGATGTAAGCACAGTCATTTTCACTTTCATCCAGATCCACCTTAAAAATGTTTTCTCCTACACTGGGAGTAAACACCAAAAAAATATACCCTATAGGACAGCCCCCACTTAATTGCTCTAAGTTCTTATCATTATCTCTCCAATTATTTATATTCAAAGGATGCATGTGGCTATGCAAAAGTATTTAAAAAGAAAAAGAAAAAAAGGGGAGTAAAAGATGAACAAGTGTCCCAGCAATTAAAACAATGGATACATCGATGCCCGCCTCCCAAAGTAATAAAAAAAAGAGAAAGAGAGAATAAAGATAGCCCATGTTTTCCTGCGAAAAGTTCTAAGGAGGGAGTAATTTTCAAAGAGCAAAAGTAAAATTAGGATTAGCCACTAAATACTATATATACACCTATCCACCATATTCCATACATATACACATCTTGATTTGATTGTATGCCTCGATTCTCTATGGATCCATTGTTTGACTTTACAATATATGAGTTGCAAGTATGCTCATCCTTGTTATTGCCACTCCTATAAGCTCCACTATAAATGCTTAGTTGTAGGAAGGCATGACATTATTAGTGCCTCAGTGAGATCCATAAATACTATATATTAAGAGACTTGAGGGTGTCATACAATTAAACTCTGAGTTTTATTTTGAAAACTTACAAAACTCCGAAATATTGGGACTGTGAAGAATTTGAGACATAGTGCTTGACTTGATTGTTCTATCTTTCGATTGCTCAAGACTTATGCAAAAGCTATAAAGCTCCATAGTTAAAGGTAAAATGGGTAAGTTTGAAAGTAAGAGCAGTTTTGTCTAAAACCGGAGGAAAATTTATTTTTTAGAAAACAAGTGTGCTTAAAAAGAAATAAAAGTATTGTAGCAACTCCCCGATCCAAATATATTAATAATTAGGCTTGGGTTGTTTGCCAAGGGACCGCAAAAAGGTAAGCTTAGGGGAATTGTTAACGGTCGATAACGTCAATATTTATTAGAACTTTAGACATGAAAGGACACGAGGAAATACACTAGTCTAGGGTTTTAACTGACAATTTCCACGAGTTTTGGTGATTCTATATTTTCTAGGGATTATTCCAGAAAAGCATAAAAGAGAGGATTATAGTGCATAATTACCACAAAACTTATCCGCGACGGAAAACATCATCATTGGACTCAAAAAAGGATCTAGAAGACACCGAAGGAGCGGGGCCTGAGAGGAGCCCGTGGGGCCGGCCGGCCCACCCACCTCAGCCCGATCGGCGCCCTAGGTCAACCGATGGCCGCCGCCTTCTGGAGTCTTCCTCCCACGCCTCCTTGGAAGCCAAGCAAAGTATCCCTACGTTGATTTTAAGGTCGGTTTGATCCGACGGTGCACACAAGATGAAGACGCGATTGATGACATGTCAGTTCCTTGCCCCTACTCTACCTCGGCCTATATAATGACGCCCAAGGCTTCCTCCTGGAGGCATTCTACACCCCGGTGCTTCATATTCTCTACATAATTAGGGTTAGGGTCCCTCTAGTTGTTCTAGTTCTAGTTCATCTAGTTCTAGTTCATCTAGATGTAGCAATTAGGAGAGACTAGTTCTTCTAGATCTAGTCTTGTTTAGAGATTAGAGAGATTGAGTAGAGGAGTAGAGATTCGGGAGGAGTTCGCATGTCGGTGCTTCTTCGTGGTCAGTATTCTTACGGATTCAGCTCCCTCGCCCGAGCTGCGTTCTGAGGTACTTTTGTACTTACCATTCTGATTTAAGTAAGCAACTTGTTCTTATTCGTTCTTTGGTTCACTTCTCATATTGAGTGCTTTGATCTTGGTCATTACTTGGTTGAAGTAGTATTTCGTAGTGTAGGCGTGGTGCCTAGGCTAGGTTTACTTGTGAATGTCCTCTGATTAGCCGGATCTGTGGTAGCTCGCGCAGGTGACTTTATAGCTGCGGTGAATCCTCTGTAGTCCACATCCCGTTGTTAGGACTGATAGGCTTATAGGTGCCTGGTAGAAGATTACTCTGTTTTTTCTCCTATTCGGGTTACTTGTCCGATAAGACGATATTATACAAAGTTTACCGGTTATTAGAACTAGAGTGCAATAGCTATTTCCTCTTTCTTGATATGATCTAGCCTAATTGTAGGGTTAAGTCTATATACTTTGTCATCATCACAAGCTGTTCCCCTCGTGGATACGATATTTAAAACCTCCGGGTAAAATGTGACACCGGTATGATATCTCAGGCGCTTGTGGATAATCCTACTTAAATCTATTTAATGGAGTGCAGTTAATTTATACCAACACCAGGATAATTTCATTAGGGGTATTCGATCTTTCAAAGAAAATATTTTTCAAAAGGAAGAGTAATATGGCTATAGACATAAATACTTATAGGTAGATCAACACCTTTTGCTTTTAACAGGCTTACCCTTATTTGTCTTTGTTATTATTTTATGCAGGGTAAGTATAGGATTGGTTGTGTGCTATCAACTCTCGTCAATAAAGAGCAACCAAGACCCTAAAGAAGCTAGACACCAGTTGAGAAGCTATGGTCGAGAAGGCGTTATGTGAATTCTCTGCTCCAAGCACCGAGAACATTCGCGTTGGACCAACTCTCAATATTGGAGAACATGATTATAAACTTAAACCAAGCCTCATCAACATGGTGCAAGCTATCACATTCAATGGAAAGAAGGATGAAGATGCTAGTGCTCATTTGCAGAATTTTCTAGAGATTTGTAGCACCATCAACATCAAGAACATATCTCAAGACATCGTGCTGCTTCGTTTGTTTCCGTTCTCATTGGAAGGAAAGGCGAAGCAGTGGTTATATCAAATTAAAGATCAGATTGAGACATGGGAAGGATGTTCAAAAGCTTTCCTAGAAAAGTTTTTCCCAGTAGGCAAGACCAATGCACTACGAGGGAAGATATCCAAATTCTGTCAGCAGAAAGGTGAACTGATTCTAGAAGCCTGGGAACATTTTCGAGATTATATCTCAGATTGCCCACATCATGGAATGGAAGAATGGTTACTCATGCAAATATTTTATCATGGATTAATACCAAAGTCACAAGAACAACTTGATGCCACTGCTGAAGGATCATTTATGTTACTCACTCCTAGAAAGGCCGAAGTCTTATGGATAAAATATCAGAAAATCAAAGCTGAACATATAATAGCCAAACTTGTCATAAGAGTGAAGAAGTTTAAGAGAAAGTGTGTACACTATCAACCAAGATGGATGTACTATTGAATTGGCTAGAGCAAAGAGCTAACTACAAAAGAGATCGACAAGCCATTCAAGATGCATTCGATTCTCAGAATCAATGTGGAGAATACTTAGGGGTTGAATTTGATAACTCCCCAGAGAAGATCAATACTATTATCAAGTCCACTTCACGTAAGCAAGGATGGAGTCAACCTCAAGGTAAGTATCAAGGTTATAATTCATACAATCAAAAACAACCACCCTTGAGAGAGTTAATATTAGAACAGGCTAGAATTAATGAGAACATTCATAAAAAGCTTGCTTTCAATGATGCAATCTTAGAAGGAATAAACTCTAAATTAGATAATTTTTCTTCTGCTATTAAAGAACAAATAGCATTCAATAAGAAGATAGAATTACAAATAGCCCATTTGGCTTCTACTTTGTGCCTTTCTGACTAACCCTAAGCGTAAAAGGAATATCTACTAGAGAAGGTAAGTCAACACGTGATCCACCTTACCCTAAAGGGGCAAGGAGGCCACCACAGTTAGAACAGGTAGAAGAAGAAGTAGAGAAAGATAATACAGAGGAAGCTATACCACAACATTTGCCACAAGATCCAGAGTTACGCCAAGACTTTCATGACACAAATCTCCTACCGTTTCCACGTAGAAATAGAAGGGCCAAAACAGATGAACAATTCAGTAAATTTATAGAGGTAATTCAGAAATTATATGTCAACATTTCGTTGCTAGATGGCATGCAGGTGCCTACATACGTGAAATACCTTCGAGATATCCTCAACAACAAAAAAGACCACTGCCTTCTACGAAAGTCATTGAGCTCACAGAAGGGTGTAGTGCGGCGATTCTAAATTCTCTTCCTGTCAAGAAGAAGGATCCAGGATGTCCCACCATTGATTGCTCAATCGGAGATAAAAATTTTGAGAACGCCTTATGTGATCTTGGAGCTAGTGTTAGTGTTATGTGTTGACACTCCTTAGCGTCAACTTTTACTAGGGCTTTTACCTAAGGAAAACAAGAAAACACACTAGTCTAGGGCTTTATCCGACAAATTCCACGAGTTTTGCATATTCTCGTATTTTCTAGGGTGATTTTCAGAAAAGCTGAAAAAGAGGGATTCTAGTGCATAATTATCACGAAATTGATCCACGTTGGAACTACATCATCATCGGACTCAGGAAGGGTCTAGAAGACACCCGGAAGCGGCCCGGGGCCACAGAGGAGCCCAGGTGGGGCCGGCCCGGCCCCACCCTAGGGCCGGTCGGCGCCCTAATTCCACCGATGGCCGCCGCCTTCTGGAGTCTTCCTCCCACAGTTCCTTGGAAGCCAATCAAAGCATCCCTACGTCGATTTTAGGTCGGTTTGATCCGACAAAGGCACATGAGATGAAGACGCGGATCGCTGACGTGGCGGTTCCTTGCCCCCTACTCCACCTCG
This sequence comes from Chrysopogon serrulatus, assembly GCA_015844335.1. NCBI lineage: Eukaryota > Viridiplantae > Streptophyta > Magnoliopsida > Poales > Poaceae > Chrysopogon > Chrysopogon serrulatus. The sequence continues at coordinate 607,574 of JADLZL010002328.1, read as the reverse complement.
GCCTATATAATGACGCCCCAAGGCCCCTCGAAGAGGCATTCTACACCCCGATGCTTCATATTCTCTACATAATTAGGGTTAGGGTCCCTCTAGTTGATCTAGTCTAGTTCATCTAGTTCTAGTTCATCTAGTTGTAGCAATTAGGAGAGACTAGTTCTTCTAGATGTAGTTTTGTTTAGAGATTAGAGAGATTGAGTAGAGGAGTAGAGATTCGGAGGAGCTCCGGCTGTCGGCGCTTCTTCGTGGCTATATTAAATGCGGATTCAGCTTCCTCGCCCGGGAGCTGCGTTAAGGAGGTACTTTTGTATTTACCATTCCGATTCAAGTAAGCAATTTGTTCTTATTCGTTCTTTGGTTCACATCTCATATTGAGTACTTTGATCTATAGGACAATCAGAGGTTAGAGTTGTATTTCGTAGTGTAGGCGTGGTGCCTAGGCTAGATTTACTTGTGAATGTCCCCTGATCAGCCGGATAGGTGGTAGCTCGCGCAGGTGACTTTATAGCTGCGTTGAATCCTCTGTAGTCCCCGTCCCGTTGATAGGACTGATAGGCTTATAGGTGCTTGGTAGGAGATTACTCTGTTTCTTCTCCTATTCGGGTTACTTGTCCGATAAGACGATATTATACAAAGTTTACCGGTAGTTGGAACTAGAGTACATTAGCTATTTCCTTTTTCTTGATATGATCTAGCCTAATTGTAGGGTTAAGTCTATAGACGTTGTCATCATCACAACTGTTCCCTGTGGATACGATATTTAAAACCTCCGGGTAAAATGTGACACTGGTATGATATCTGTGCGCTTGCGGATAATCCTACTTAAAACTTATTTAATGGAGTGCAATTAAAAATACCAACAAGCATTTTTGGCGCCGTTGCCGGGGAACAGTTTGCTGATTTTGACTTAGTCTAGCTTAATCTTGTATTATACTTTTATCTTTTCTTATTTTATCCCATTCTCTTTATTATTTTTGTGTTCATCCTTATGGATGCTTTTAATTCTATTCCTATCTGCTTTTATGGCATGCGTGAAAGCTTCGGGCCACCAAAATCTGATGAACCTATCATAACACCTGGCTATGAGCTGCACCCATGTCTAATCAAAATGACTTGGGATAAACCCTTCTCGGGAGAAGGCAATGAAAACCCATACTTACACTTACGAGAATTCGAGCAGACCTGCGCATGCTTGCACATTGCTGGCATGTCTAATAAGACTATTAGATGCAAGCTTTTTCCGTTTTCCTTGACACGAAAAGTTAAACTTTGGTATAATCGAGCCGTAGGGAGTATGCAAGATGATTGGGAAATGTTATACTCTGAATTCTGTTTACACATCTTTCCCATCTCTAAGGTAGCTAGCCTTCGAAAAGAGGTTCTAACTTTTAGGCAACTAGAACAAGAATCTCTTAGTAAATCATGGGAGCGTTTTAATGAACTTATCACATTTGGCCCTGACCTTGGTTTTCCAGATCCCATGCTTCTTCAACATTTTTATTTGGGTCTTACCAAGGAATCTAAGGACTCCCTTGATTTAGCTTCTGGAGAGCTTTTCTTCACTTGCCTATAACTGAAGCCAGACCGATGCTAGAAAAGATTGTTCAAGCCTATTCTGAGCTCTTTGAAGAAGAGAAGGAATCATCTCCCAAACAAGAAGAGGAAGTTTTGGTAGCTGAAACACAATCACCCCAATCCCAAGATTTAGCTATCAATCCTAAACCATCAAAACCTCACAATGATGATTTAGACTTTCAATTAGCTAAGATGCTCGTACATCGATATGAATCAGACCTTCTTAGAAGAGCATCTTGGAAAAGGTATCCTCAACTTTCTTTCCCTCCTAAAAGACATCAAGAAGAATACATGGATGGCATGTCTAGTGACACCATAGAAGGAGAGTTAAGCCACTCAAGAATTAATCATATCTTCTCCCCTTCTATACCTACATTAGATAACTTATCTGAACCCAGCTTTAAACCCATCCTTAACCCTGATGATCCTTTTTATATTCTCTCCCCTAAGTCTTGTAACGACCCTAAAAACTCACTAGAATACCCAAAGTATAGGAGTCATGAAGACTATAGAAATGATCAAGAAGAGCAACATCGACAATGGCATGAATGCATGGAACATATGAAAAACTCATTTGCCATTGTCAAAGAATGGATGGAGGAGGACGAGGCCTTAATGTTAGCATCCGAACTTGGTCTAGATTCAAATGGTGAGCTTAAATTAATTTCCTTAATAAATAGAACTCACCCAAGTTCGAAGGAAGCTTTAGACGAGACCAATCCTAGAGGCGTCAATTCATAGGAAATCCTAGAAGATAAAACATCCAATGAATGTCATAGGCATGAAATAATAGAGATGAACCTGTTACCTATAGACACCCATGAAGAGACACCCTTGGAGTTTAAAAAGGGAGATCATATCGACGAGCATGGCAGTTATGTCATTAACACCCTATCAGACCTGTGGTCATATGAGAAATCTTCTGAATTTTTTGGTCTCTCTAATATTACCACACACGAGATCTTCAACCCCCTTATTTTACCTGTTCATAAAATCATTAAGAGGGTGGTTGTAGATGCATATGTTTATCATAAATATTATAGATCTCGTTGTAATCTTGATATAGGCGCACAAAGGCTAATGTTCTAGATGAAACCACCTCACCAACTTGAAGTACAATAATTAGAAGGTTTTCTAAGAATAACTTTGTAATAATCACTCTAAAAAAATGAACTGAGTTTGTACCTTTAGCATAATATAATTGTCAAAATATTTCTTTGGATATTTTTGTCACTAACCATTTCAGTTTTGAAGTAAGAAAATAAATAATGGCGGTGCAGTATGACCAACCAATCATTATGCAACTTTGACATCCACTCAAGCTTACATTTACTTTGCAAAATTCAAGCTTGGGGGAATGGCCTTATTTAGAAAATCCTATATTGCTAATATTGGTTGTCTCTACCTTTATTCAATTTATTAATCATACTCTTTCATCTCTGTTTGAATAACACTCGATAAACTTTCATGTTACCTTTATTTGGTATAGTATACTTAAGGTTTGGAGAAATTTCATACACCTTTTGAATTAGGCATGGTGCTTAGTTTAAACTGTTTTTCTTGAGTCATAATTAGATAAGGTGTTTAGTTTGATTCTTGAACTAAGAGGTGTATTGATTTTACTTTCAAAGGCTTTTGAATTAAGCATGGTGCTTAGGTTAGAATGCCTTCCTAAGTCAAATTAGACATGGTGTCTAGGTTGATTTTTGAACTAATAATATATTGTAGTAGACATTGGATATTTTATAGACTAGCCCCTGTAGGAAAATTTTCAAAATCAATTTGGGTAAGTCATGAGATGAATTCAAATTGGAGATGAAGTAGGGTACATGCCAAACTTTAATAACTTTGTAGAAGAAGACACAGCTCATTTATCATAAATAAAAGAACTATGAGCATTAATGATTCATTCACTTTATCTTCTACTACAAGTTACTTTGCCTCGAGCCATGTCTCTATGAAACATGATCTATGCTAAAACAATATTAATATTATCTTCTCATTAGCATAGACAAAAAAAAAATAAAATACTGGACAAGCAACCTGTGCTCAAAATTTGTATACTCCTTCGGTATGTGCTGTCCACTAATCTATTGCAGGCGTAATAATAAGCTGGAGTGAAAAGAGTCAAAAGATCAAAAAAAAGCAAAAGATGGCAAAAGAATGAGTGCAATAGAGGAGCCAAGAGGTCTATGAACAACTCCGGATGCAACAGAAGGAAAGCACCACCAGTCAATTACCCTTCATCACTTAGTGCCATTACGCTCTAATAATGAAGAAAATATTCTAAGGTAAGTGGTCACTGCTCTTCTCTTGATCTTGGCGCACGCATAAATGCAGACACAAACCTGTTAGAGTTACAACTTAAATTGATAACCTAATTAACTCAATATGCTTTGTTCTTTAAGATTGTTCATGGCACCATCCTCTTAATCTCAGTCTTAACCACACAAGCTAAAACATTATATTTGGTCTTGGAAAGATGATAGTCATACTTATTTGAAAATTTATATAGTGATAGACAAACCTTCCATTGGTCAAGCAATTTCATTCTTTTCTATCATGTGAACTTAAATGTAACATTAAATGCTTAATCTTTTGATCTCACCACTCATGTCATAAATACACAATTCATGTAACACCGATTTTATCTTGTTCAATGTGCCTAAGGATAGAGAAAAATAAATAAAAAAATAGATTTAGTTCTGTTGGTGTTTTTCCACCAGCAGAGCCTATGCACTTGATCTCTACCCTGGTTTTGCAAACAGGACAACACATCAAGCAAAATTTATTAATTCTACAAGTGAGAGTTCTGTGAACATGCACACCGAAAGCAAGATGCTTGCCAGCTATAATTAAAGCTCTATTTCAACTTGTTGACCAAATCAAAGAACAAAGGTGACATCATCATCACTAGAGGTATGCAACCATCACGACCTCCATCTTTCAAGATGGAGAGATACACAAGAGTGGAAGAAAAAGTTCTGTCGGTAAACTTAAAATTCCGTACCTTTGCCATAAGGTAATATGGTAGTTATCTAATTAATTAGTATTTCTATCTATATTAATAATTTTACTTTAATATATTCATCTTCATAAATATTAAAAAGAAAATAAAAACATTTATTGCTTCATTTACTTTGCATCATAAAATATTGAAATCCCCACGTGAATAAACTTATGGTAACCCTATAGGAATATTTACTGTTGTGGTAAGAAGAATAATAAAAATAATAATAGCATCTGTATTTACTCTCTCGCATTATAAAAAAAAGCCTAAGCCCCATAAGAATAAATATTCTCTGTGAAGGCATAAAAATATAATACTCATATATTTAATTTCGGCATAATTAATCTAGAAAATCCTAAAAAAAGAGAATCCTGCTAGAACCTATCAATTCAAATCAACTCAAAGAATAATCAATTACTTATTGGCTGACCGCTAACCCATTATTAAATTCGAGCCTCGAGTTTTGGTTTTCTTGTTGGAGTATAATTATGCAGGAACAATATTATGACAAGAAGAGAGTCTATCGGTGGCAACCACCGAAACCGCTGTTGGTTAGCTCACTCTAAAGACCATCAACACCGAGTATTGCAAACGTCTAGCTTGGGGGAGGAGCATCCCCTAGTTATCGGGTAACTATACCTAAGCGATTATCGAGTCTATTTTATATATAGTCATAAAATACCAAAAATATGTGAGCACATGAAGGTTCACAATAGTATCATAAGAAAATATAAAAATACCAAAAATATATGGGCACATGAAGGTCCATGTCTTTAGAGTCATGTGAGTCCAATAGAAATAAAAAGATATTTATCTATATATTAAGGTATGATCATAGAGTGTGTCTAGTTAGTAAGAGTCAAATAAAAACTAGAGAATATTAAAATTTTATTTTAGAGATGATGAATAGTTGCTCTACTGTAATTCCTTTCAAGTGCCTAGTTTTTAACCATGAATTCTCCTGAGTTTTAGACATGACTACTTTGATATAAGAATTTACTCTGAACCTGAAATTTATAGAGGCATATGCTTGAGCTAAAGTCTAGGTAATTTATTGATATGATACATAAAGGTCTAAGCTGCTATTTATCTTATTCCTAGCATTATTAAGTTCTGGAGATTTATTTTAAAAAACTCAAAACCTTACATGATGAGCTCTTATATGATAAAGTTTAAATTCCTACCAAAGCCATATATGGTACATTTAGAATTAAGAAAACCTTTACACATTCATGCTGCTTGCTTTACATTGAGTTTAGTCAACCTTTGGAGTATACCTTATGAGAGTCTTGTCATGCTTTTAAAATCAAGATTACTCACGCACTCCATCCATATATGCATTACTCCTACTCTAGGATGTAAGCGCAGTCATTTCCACTTTCATCTAGATCCACCTTAAAAATATTTTCTCCTACATCAGGAGTAAACACCTAAAAATATACCCTATAGGACAACCCCCATTTAATTGCTCTAAATTCTTATCATTATCTCTCCAATTATTTATATTCAAAGGATGCATGTGGCTATGCAAAAGTATTAAAAAAAAGAGGGAGTAAAAGATGGACAAGTGTCCCAGCAATTAAAATAATGGGTACATAGATGCCCGCCTCCTAGATTAGTAAAAAAAGAGAGAGAGAGAAGAAGAGAGAGAAAGAAAGAAAGAATAAAGATAGCCCATGTTTTCCCGCGAAAAAGTTCGAAGGAGGAAATTATTTTTAAAGAGCAAAAGTAGAATTAGGATTAGCCACTAAATACCATATATACACCTATCCATCATATTTCATACACATGCACATCTTGATTTGATTGAATGCCTCGATTCTCTATGGATCCTTTGTTTGACTTTACAATATATGAATTGCAAGTATGTTCATCCTTGTTATTGCCACTCCTATGAACTCCACTATAAATGCTTAGTTGTAGGAAGGCATGACATTATTAATGCCTCAGTGAGATCCATAAATACCATATATAATAAGAGACTTGAGGGTGTCATACAATTATGCTTTGAGTTTTATTGCGAAAATTTACAAAACTCCGGAATATTGGTACTGTGAAGAATTTGAGACATAGTGCTTGACTTGATTGTTCTATCTTTCGATTGCTCAAGACTTATGCAAAAGCTGTAAAGCTCCATAGTTAAAGGTAAAATGGGTAAGTTTGAAAGTTAGAGCAGTTTTGTCTAAAGCCGGAGGAAAATTTATGTTTAAAAGCAAGTGTACTTAAAAGAAATAAAGGTATTGCAGCAACTCCTAATCTAAATATTTTAATAATTAGGCTTGGGTTGTTTGCCAAGGGACTAGCAAAAGGTAAGCTTGGGGGTTATTGTTGACACTCCTTAGCGTCAACTTTTATTAGGGCTTTTTACCTGAAGGAAAACAAGAAAACACACTAGTCTAGGGCTTTATCTGACAAATTTCACGAGTTTTGCATATTCTGTATTTTCTAGGGTGATTTTCAAAAAAGCTGAAAAAGAGGGATTCTAGTGCATAATTATCACGAAATTGATCCACGTCGGAACTACATCATCATCGGACTCAGGAAGGGTCTAGAAGACACCCGAAGCAACGGGGCCTGCAGAGGAGCCCAGGTAGGGCCGGCCGGCCCCACCCTAGGGCCGGTCGGCGCCCTAATTCCATCGATGGCCGCCGCCTTCTGGAGTCTTCCTCCCACGGTTCCTTGGAAGCCAATCAAAGCATCCCTACGTCGATTTTAGGTCGGTTTGATCCGACGGTGCACATGAGATGAAGACGGGATCGCTGACGTGGCGGTTCCTTGCCCCCTACTCCACCTCGGCCTATATAATGACGCCCCAAGGCCCCTCCAAGAGGCATTCTACACCCCGGTGCTTCATATTCTCTACATAATTAGGGTTAGGGTCCCTCTAGTTGATCTAGTCTAGTTCATCTAGTTCTAGTTCATCTAGTTGTAGCAATTAGGAGAGACTAGTTCTTCTAGATCTAGTTTTGTTTAGAGATTAGAGAGATTGAGT